>MCFH01000008.1:902500-1236215 GCA_002104945.1 Piromyces finnis | reverse complement strand
AGAAAATACAGAAACCACTGAAATCCTAACCATTATTTAATATATTATAATATATTGATCAATATAAAATTATTGAAAGATTATAGCGTGTAAACTTATTTTAATATAATATAATATATTATATTATATATAATGAATAAATGTGAATATGAATATATTTATTAATAAATAATAATTTTTTATTTAACCACAAAAAACTTCTTTCGCCATTAGACAACATTGCTACAAAAGTTCAAAAAAAAAAAAAATTCACTTGTAAAAAAGGAAAAGAACCTACTTAACATGCCATAATGGTAAAAGAAATAATACAATTCCATCTTCTAATATCTTATTTTAAAAGAAAAAAATTAAAGGCAAAAATACAAACAGTAATTCTTCCTACCATTGATATATTGTTTTTTTACATAAGAATTTTATTTTATTATTATAGCGATTTTTTTAATAATGTAAAGAATTCTATAATTAAGTATCAGATTTAATATTACATATTTCTATTAATTTTTATTTAAAAAATTATATATAAAATATAGAAATGCTGTAATATTTGTAATATTAATATAACAATAATTATTTAAAAAAGTTTTATTGAGATATATCTTATATATTTTTTTAAACTGCTAATATGCCAATATGTATTGAAAAGAAGCATAAAACACTAGACTAGATACTGTTTATCCTACTAAAATGTATTAATTCATTTCTATAATAATTAATACTAATATTATTCATTTCTTTTAATTTAATTAAATATTATTCTTTATAGTTACTTTTTTATTTTAATATTAATATTATTATTATTATTATTATTATTATTATTATTATTATTATTATTATTATTATTACTATTACTATTACTATTACAATTATTATTATTATTATTATTATTATTACTATTACTATTACTATTACAATTATTATTATTATTATTATTATTATTATTATTATTATTATTGTTATTAAATTCTTCAAAATTCTATTTATTATAAAAGATTCTTTAGAAAAGATACGTAAGGCAGTAAGGATGGGGGGTTCCCTCAGGACCCTCAGAATTAAAACGTAAAGTATCGATCTAATAATTCTATTAATTAATAATAATTTAGATTTTTTTAATCCAATATATTATTGGAATATTCTTACCAAGAAATTATTATTAAATACTTCCAGTATTAGTTATAAAATTGTTCAAAATTATAAAGTATATAAGAGTATTAAAATAACTATCCACATTCTGTTATAATGAAATATTATCTAAAACTACATTATTACTACGACCTATTCTATGAAATAGTATTATCATCTACTTTTAATAAATAAAAAAGTGTATTTTCAATCTATAGTTTTTAGTAATGGTTTAAATCTATTCTATCTAATAAAATCAAATAAAGTATAAATAATATTACTAATTTTAATATAAATATATTAATTCTATGTATATATTATATTATCAATTTATTTAATAATATAAATGAAGTATAATTCAATATATATAATTTTTTTTAAAATTTTATTTTTTTTTAAAAAAATTTTAAGATTATTAATATTGTTTATATAATTATATAATATAACAAGAGCAATAATATATGAATAATATATGAATAATATATAATTAGAATAAATCTAAATTTTAAAATATATTCATTATAATAGGTAAAATAATATAATAATTAAAATTATATTATTTAAATAAATTTACTATTCTCTATAAACTTATTTATTTTATATTTGGTAAAATACCTATGGAAATATAAATCAGTATAATCAATCAATAAATTATTATATATATTTATTATATTATTAAAATTAAATAATATATTATTTAAAAAATCTTTTTTTCATATGCTTCTAAAATAAAATTTAAATTAAAAAAAAAAATGTATATAAATACAAAATTGTGCCTTTTTTTTTTTTATTTCAGATATAATAAATTTTTCTTGTTATTTTATATAACAACAACAGAAAAAAGCATCTCTTTAAATTAATAGTTTTAGTGATATAAAAAATTCGGATAAATATTTTTTATTTAAAAATAATTTTATCAATAATGTTTAATAAGAGAATGTTTATGTTTTATAATTCAATTGCTTACAATATTAAAAAATAATAAAAAAAGAGAAAAAAAAATTGTTACCTCATATAATTATAAAAGTTTAACTTTTATTTTTTGCAAATATAAAGTGTTTTAAAACTATATTTTATTAATGTTTAAAAAAAAAAGAAAATAGGATTACTTTTTATAAAAGGTATTATCAAATAAATAATTTAATATATATCTGTAATTATACATTTATTATTAATAAATAAATATATTATTAATTTTAACATATTTTTATTCATTAAATATTTATAGCTATTTTAATAATTTTTCAAGAAAATAATTAAAGATATATAATATTTAATAATTAATAACTAATAATAATTAGAGTGCATTGGAAAGATATACCAATTATTTAATAAAATCAATATTTCATTTATATTTTAATAAGTTTATATTATTGTTTGTACCTACTTTTAAATAAGAAATAATTACTATGGAAAGTTTTAATCAATTATATCCGACATTAGATACCTCGAGTTTACTCGAGAGTACTCTTGAGGATATATATAAAAAGGAAGAAGCAACTAATAATCAATTTATTTCAAACTTGAAAAGTATAAATGAAGTAAAGAAACTTAATGAAAGAAGAAATGCAAATATTAATTCAAGAAATAATACTATGATGAATTCTATAACAATTCCAACATTATTGGATATTGATCATAATTCAAATAGTAATTTATTAATGAATAATATGATACAGAATCAATTATTAAATCCAAATATTTCTTCTATAAATAAAATTTCAAAGTTAAATAATTTAAATTTATATAATCAAAATTCAGAAAAGTATAATCTTCAATCAAGACCTCTTGATATTACTAACAATTGTTGTAATTTACAAAGTTCCAATATGCTAAATTCATTAAATACCTACCCAAACTTAAATTTGAAATCTATATATTCTCCAGTTCAAATGAACGAATCTACTACCCAAATGAATCAAAATGCTTGCTACTTGAGTACACCACCATTACTTTCATTGATTAATAATAACCAATTATTTGAAAAAATTAATTTACTAAATAATGATGAAATAAAAACTCAAATAGAAAGACTCTATTTAGATAAATTAATTAAAGATAACCAATTGTTAAGTAACAAGGAAGTAAAGAATAAATTTGAAAATATGATCATTCCATCAGTAGATTCCAATGAAAATAATTTAGTTAATAATAATATTTTAATTCCATCAATAGAAACCGATCTAATAAATAACATGATTATTCCAAAATCAGAGCCAAACGAAAGTATTGTAACTAACAGTAATCTACTTAATTCCATTAATATTCCATTTAATCTTGAAAGTAATAATGAAGATCAATTAAGTGATAATTTATTAAAGCAATATCAATTACAAGAACAACAACTAGCTATGAAGATAAATAATAATTTAAGTAAAAAATATGTTAATGATAGTAAATTTGAAAATATATTGACTAATATTCCAACCATAACAATTAATGAAAGCAATGATTTATTTAAGCCATCAGATATTAGCACTCAAGAAAATAATAATGGAAGTAGTATAGATATCAATACTCTATTAAAGCCAACAATGAATATTAGACAAAATGCAATAAATAATTATACTCCATTATCACCAGAATTGAGTCCTCTCCTTAATTCAGATAATATTATTATTGAATCTAATAAAACATTGGAGAATTGTGTAAAAAAAAATGAACATATTGCACTTTCTTCAAGGAATACTCTTAATAGCATTTTAAGTATTACACCAGAAATGGAACCAATAAATAGCCCAATTATAAAAAATAACATAAGTAACTTTAATAGTAACCAAAATGAGTTAATGGGTAATTTTTATGACTCATTTAAGCCTTCTGAATGTAAAATTAACGAAAATCCAAGTGATTTATTAATGATGGGTAATGGTCTTTTGAATACTCCAGCAACTCCAAAATCAGCAATTATTTCACCAGACTTAAATAGTGGTGATTTTACTGATATCTCAAGTATAAATTTTGATTCATTTGAAGTAAATTCCTTATTTAATAATAATAGTACTAATGAAAAAAAGTGTAATGATGGAGAACAACAATTTTCATTTGAAAATTCAGACATTGAGATTAAAAATATTTTAGAGAACTTAAACTTGGATATTAATCCTTTAATAAATAATAATTGTATGGATGAAATAAAAAATGCTAATAATGATGAACAACAATACTATTCAATAACTTCAGACATAGAACCAATAATGCCAAAAAATCAAGAGGTATCAAAATCATCTAATGAAAATATTGAAAACTTACCAAACTCAATTGAAGATTTATTATCTTCAGTAATATGTTCAGGAGAAAAAAGTGAATCTAAAATTCAAACCAATGATAATTCTAAAAAAAATTGTTGCGAAGAAGACTTTAAAATTATAAAGCAATTGAATACATTAAATTACATTCTCGTATCTTATAAGCAATTATGTTCAGCTCTATGTAAAAATAAGGAGGATGATATAAAGGCTTCCTGTGATAAGGATTTAGAAAGTCAATATGATATTCCAATGGAAGAAACTAAGGATAAATTGGAAAAAGAATATTCTAATGAAGAATCCGAAAATGAAATTAAAGTTGATATTGAGGTAGAAAACGATATTGAAAATAAGAATGAATGTAGTGAAGATGAGCAAAGTGATAATTTTGAAGAAGAAGACGAAAGTGAAAATGAAGAAAAGTCACTTTTCGTATTGAAGAAAGAAATTCAAAAATTAAGATCCAAAAGTAACAAAGGTAATACCAAAGTTTTTGAAGAAGTCATTCCAATAAAATCTATTGAAACTGTAGATAATGGTCGTAAGAGAAAACATGAAGAAGATGAAGATGATTCAAATAATAAAACTGTTCATCTTAGCATAAAACAAATAAAGAATAGTTTAGAAAATGGTAATCGTATGAGTATCGGTAATGAATTAGGCGTTAATAGTGTATCTGCATTAACAAAGAATGGATTAGTATTAGTAGGAAGAAAGCGTATTATTGCTGAAAATACTAATCGTCCTTATGTATGTTCTACATGTGGTGCAGGTTTTACTAGAAAACACGATTTGAATAGACATAAAAAAGTTCACACTGGTGTTAAGAACTATAAATGTCCATATTGTGATAAAGGTTTCTCAAGAAATGATGCACTTTCTCGCCATCTTCGTGTCGAAATAAAACACCGTTCTCAAGAAAATGAAATGAAAAAGAAAAGAAAATTACCAAAAAGAAAAAGAACAGCAACCAAACAAAATTAATTTTGATATCTATTTTTTATAATAATAGTGTTTATTATGAGAAATAGTTATGATTTATTCATATCAATTTTATAATTTAATTTTTAATTTATATTTCTTTATATAATTGTTGTAATTTAGTTTTTTTTTTTTTTTTAATCAATTTATTTTAATATTTATTTTTTTTATTTACATTTTTTATATTTTATTATATCCTATTATACAAGTAAAGTGTTTATTTTTGATTTTGATTTTTTTTTTTCTGTTACTATTTTAATCCTAAATTAATTAATAAATAAAAAATATATAAAAAAAAAACAACTTTTATTTCTTTGAAATGATAAATATTAATTATTGAGGTTATTTATATATCTTATGTTTTGTGTGATTTTAAAAAGATAATATTCATAAACAACAAATAATAATAATAATAATAATAATAATAATAATAATAATAATAATAATAATAATAATAATAATAATAATAATAATAATAATAATAATAATACCCTCTTGGGAACGTGCCTTCATTTATTTAATAAATGTAGTTTCTCAAGGGGGTCTACTCATGCTCATGGTACTGAGAGAGTAGAAAGAATTAAATCCAAGTATTGCGCAATGGATGCTTGGTGCCCTCTTAGGAATGTGCCTTCATTTATTTAATAAATGTAATTTCTCAAGGGGGTCTACTCATGCTCATGGTACTGAGAGAGTAGAAAGAATTAAATCCAAGCATTGCGCAATGGATGCTTGGTTAGTCTTCAAGGGAAAATTATTAGGACTAAGCTCATGGTACTGAGCGATTAAAAAACATTTTATTCATCAAATTTAAGTATTTGATGAATAAGTGAATGTTTGATTTTTCAGGTAAGTTTGTATAGTATTTAATTAGAAGAGTAATACATTTTGTTGCTGTATTTTTTCTTTTATTCATGTATTCATGTAGTACTACTCTTCTCTTGTAAGAATCCAATGTAGTCAACTTTAGCATTTGCATTGTACTTTTATATTCATGTAGCTATTGTTGTATTGTTTCTTGTAAGAGACTGATTCACTCTACATCATGTAAAAATACTATTCACAAGCTTTCTGGTGTCGACATTCTTGATTCAAATTTTTTACCAATTTAAATATTTAATGAAAAGTAAAGTCAAACAAGTTTAGTGTCAAAAAGCGAATCGAATTTACTAACAACAAACCAAAACTAGAATTTTTAAAGAAAATTTACAACTAGAATTCAAAAAAAGAAACTTTAAACAAAGCATCGTAACAATTTTTGTACTATCCAGTACTTTTAAGAAGAGAGAGAGAGACAGATTTTTTTCCATATACGTTATATTTGTAATTTTTATTAGTATTTATTTTATATTCAATATTTTTTAATTAGAATTTATTATCATGTCAGTCCTTTATATTAAAGATAAGAATTATATCAGACGTGGTACCCGGTCTTATGGTATCCCCTTAGATGATATTCGCTCCTTCTTTATCCGTGGTATTCGATCATGGTCAGTAAATATGCTATGGGAAAAACTCGAGGTTATTCTAGAAGATAAACTTAATTCAGTTATTAGTGTTAAATATTTTCAAACTTTCAATGATCACTTTTTCTTAGTCAAGGTTCATGGTTCATCAAAAGATTGTATTAAAATCTTACACATGTTAAAGAAGAAACTTTCAGTTACCTCAATTTCCTTTTCAGCTCGTAGTAGAAGGAATCACAAATACACTTTTTCCACTCTCAAACGTAAAATTTTAGTTTCTAATAAACATCAACATTCTATTCAACAATCATTTCAACAATCAGTTCAACAATCAGTTCAACAATCTCATCAACAATCCGATCTTCAACAAGATCTTCAACAGGATCTTCAACAAGTTTCCCATCATGAAAATATTCCAGATCTACAGCAAACACAATTTCAATCTCAACATTCAACAATTAATTCTAATAGTTCTATCAACTCTGATAACAGTTCAATAGTTGATAGTTCTTCAGTTTCACAGCCATCTAGTAATAGTTCTACTTATTCCTCTGATGCATCATCCATTAATAACGATGACTTTAATAATAATAATAATAGCAACGATTCTTCCTCATCCAACAAGCCTGATAACTTTTCTTTTTGTCTTAGTTGGAACACCAATGGGTGGAATCATGAAAAGAGAGATAGTATTAGCTATTTCACAGCTATTTTCAAACCATTATTCTTATGTTTCCAAGAAACTGGTAATGGTTCTGGATCGAATACAGATTATCCTTGTCGTGTTACTTTGCGAAACTATAGACACTTTTTCAAGAAAGCTGACGAATCAGTTCCGGGAATGAGAGGTTTATATTTAGGTTTTCACAATTCGTGTCAAGCCTCACTTGAAAACTTCTCTGGAAAGTATATTATTTCTATTTATACTTTTAGTCTCTGGAATAGATTCAAATGCTCGATTGGAAATGTTTATATGCCTCATAGTCATCACAACATCTATGTTGATCATGCAAAGTTAGAAGTTCGCTTGTGGTTACAAACTCATTCATCCCATCCATCGATTCTTGTTGGTGATTTTAATATGTCTAAAGTAAAATTATCCAACTGGTTATCAACTAATGGATTAGGAGATTGGGAAATTCTTCCGCTTAGAGGGTCTACTATCTCTTGGACTCGAGGTGATCAATCTTCCGACATTGACCATGCTCTTATCAATTCGAAGATGAAAGATCTTATTCACTCAGGATCATTTATAAATAATTTTTATCCTGTATCAGACCATAAGCCACTTCTTTTTAATGGTAAAATTATTCCTATGGAAGATTTTTCTAATGACTTTAATGTTCCTAAGAAAATTCTGAAATGGAATAGATTAAAATGTATTGAGGAAAAGGAATCTATTCTCAGTCATAATAAATTCCAAATACTTTCAGCAAAATTCAACGATCCTAATGTTTCTACAGATGAACTTTCCAAAGAGTTTACTTCAACTGCTTTTTCAATTGCAGACGAGCTCAGTATTACCTCAGCAAATAATGTTATAAAGTCTTCATTTCATATTTCACAACAAATTTTTAATCTCCAAAAAATCAAAATGAAGTTGTATAAGAGATTTAAAAAAGAAAGAATTTATGATATAGATGAATTTATTAAAAGAATTAATATCTACCGTAAGCTCATTGATTACATCCACAAAAGATGTAATGAATTTAGGAAACAAGAATATCTTCATTGGATTAAAACAGGATGTGAGTATATGAAGAGTCATAATCCTAAGAAGGCCTGGAAATGGATCAAGAAAACTGCAAAAATTGGAAAAGATTCTTTCTTTATTGCTCAACCAATTAAAAACAAAAATGGAGAATTAGTTGTTGCTACGGAAGAACAACTAGATGTGTGGCATGATCATTTCGAAAAGCTTGCATCAGATCCAAGTGGTGTAAGTCTTGATTTGGAGCATTGGTATGAAGAACCAACGAATAAACGTTTTTCACTCCCTATGCTTGATGAATGGGATATCAACCAAGATATTAGTATTGATGAAGTCAAGTCAGCTATCCTCTCTACTCCGAATTATAAAGCATCAGGTCCGGATGGTATTCCAATTGAATTTTACAAAGCATTAATTCCATCAAGTAATGATTCTAATAATGCTACAGATAATAATTCTTCCGGTAATACCACTTCAGATAATGATGCTTATGGTTTAAATTTTATTCTTAAATTATTCAACCGTATTTGGGATGGAGACTTCCCCAACTCATGGAATGAATCCAGTATTGTTTCTATTCCTAAGAAGGGAGATTTGACAGATTGTGATAACTATCGAGGTATATCACTTATCAATAATGGTATTAAGTTGATTTCCAAAATTGTCACCACTAGAATCTCAGAATATGGTCTAAAGAATAATTTCATTAGACCTGAACAATTTGGTTTTCGAAAAAAGGAAGAAAGTATCAGTCTTTTCATTTCAATCCAAGAAATATGCCGTAGACGTCAATTAGATAATAAAGAGACATATTTGGCCTTTTTAGATCTCAGGAAAGCATACGATTCAGTCCCAATCGGTAATATTCTCCATAAATTAGATTGTTTAGGAATCCGAGGTAAGAGTTTACAATTCATCAAAAATTTATATTTAACATCTAAGGCTAATGTCAAATTAGATGGACAATTCTCGAAATCTTTTGATGTGAAGAAAGGAGTCCGTCAAGGATGCCCTCTTTCTCCTATTCTCTTTAATTTCTTTATTAATGATATATTTAAAGAGTGTGAAGATCTCGGAGTCAGTTTAGGTGACACTCGATGCTGTGGTGGACTTTTTGCAGATGATATAGTTATTTGTGCTCCAACAAGAGGATGCTTAAAAAAGATGCTTAGAAGAGTTAATGAATGGGCCTTGTATAATGAAATGGAATTTGGTATCCAGAAGTGTTCAACGATGGTGATTCGTCCTGAATCAATAGAAAATCAGAACAAGAGAGATCCAACATTTTACTTAGCAGGACAACCCATTCCAACTACTGATTGTTATACTTATCTTGGTGTTCCATTTGATAAGAATCTGTCCCTTAAACCAGTTATTAAAGCTCTTAATAACAAGGTTTTGAAAGGGCTTTTTTCAGTCAGTAAATTCTTAAGAAATCCTAATATTCCTATTCCCTTCAAAAAGCTAGTACTTAACTCACAAGTGATTAGCAGAGTTTCATACTTTGCACCATTACTTGGATCCAACAAAGCCAGGTCTAGAATTGCACAGAAGCATGTTAACAAAGGAATACGATGGGTTGCCGGAGTTCATAAAGCTGTATCGTTTATATCTTTATACTCTATTTCAAAAGATTTGAATATTCCTCCATTGTCAGCCAAATGTGCGTTAGCTCAGGTTAGATGTTTTAACAAATGGAAAAACTCAAATTGTATTATCTCATACCTTGTCAATTACATTCCTAAATTTAGAAAATACACGTGGTGCAAATCAAGTAGGACACTTGATAAAAAACTAAAGAAACATGGAGATGTTAAAGCAGTTAAAAACTTTTATTGGAAAGATCTCAAAGGGAATTCAATCAAAGCGCAATATTATGATGATAATAAGTTTATTGATACTAAAGATTTTATTAAATTATGTTATGAATACCCAGAGTTTGCCTATGGCTTCTACTGGCTATTGAAAGCAAGAAGCGGATACAAGTTGGATGCTAGAGTTGCCAAAGCTGCCAAATTTGTTGATCCAGTTTGTCCTAACTACTGTCCATGTTGCAAGTGTGGAGATCAAAGTATTAAACATTGGTTATTAGATTGTCCAACATTTAGAGATATCCGTATTAAACATTATGATTCCATAGTCCAGCTATTAAATTTTTTCAGTCAACGTAATTCCAATAGTCCTATCAATAATAATGAAATTGATAATATCAGTAGAGATAGTAATAATATTAATAGTAATAGTAACAATAGTAATAATAACAATAGTAATAGTAACAATAGTAATAATAACAATAGTAGTAATAGAAATAATAATATTAGTAATGATAGCAATAGTGAAGATAATAATTCTAATTTAGATAGTAATTTAGTTAATGATAGTAATAGTTCTAATAATCCGGTGAATATTAATGTGTATGATTATTCTAGTGTGTGCAGTAAAATATTTAAATTCCTTCTTGGGGGAAGAAGTTTTAACAATATCAATTACAATTCAAGGGAATGGAAAGAACTTTGTAAGCGTCAGATTCAATCTGGTACTAATGAAGGAACACCATTCTTGACGGTAACCGCGGAACTTCTAACCAAAATCATGCCTTTTGCTATTGGCCAGCAATGGTCAATGTTCAAAAGGTTTGAAGCAACATCCAAGAGCGTCAATGCTGAAGAAACAGTAAGACAGGCCAGGAGGGCCAGCGCAACCAATGGAGATCATAATTTTGTCCCATGATAAAATTTTGATCTTTGGCTCGGTGTCCCATTGGAAGTCAAATACAATTATTATACTTTAGTATGATAGTGGCTTTCTTACTTTAATTAAAATTACTAGAATACATTATACCCAATTTTTATTCATTTGTGTTTATTTAAACATATTTTTTTTATTTTTATTTTATTTTAATTTTTATATTTCATGTATTATAATTTTAATTAAATTAATAATAAAGTTTAAAATATTTGATGCCGTTAAAAAAAAAAAAAAAAAAAAAAAAAAAAAAATAATAATAATAATAATAATAATAATAATAATAATAATAATAATAATAATAATTTAAGCAATCTGAAGACTAACATTTTTTTTTAAAGAAAAATAATACCAATAAACCATAAAAGTGTTCAAGTACGAAAAACAAAAACAAAAAAACAAAAATACTCGTCAGTTACTTTTAAATGTTTTGTAGGTTTGATCAAGTACAATTATTAAAAAAAAAAAAAAATAAACATAAATTAGCTAATTGAGGAGTTATTTTTATTATATTATTTGAAAAAGCGTCAATGCTGAAGAAACAGTAAGACAGGCCAGGAGGGCCAGCGCAACCAATGGAGATCATAATTTTGTCCCATGATAAAATTTTGATCTTTGGCTCGGTGTCCCATTGGAAGTCAAATACAATTATTATACTTTAGTATAATAGTGGCTTTCTTACTTTAATTAAAATGACTAGAATCCATTATACCCAATTTTTATTCATTTGTGTTTATTTAAACCTATTTTTTTTTTTATTTTAATTTTTAATTTTTTATATTACATGTATTATAATTTTAATTAAATTAATAATAAAGTTTAAAATAGTTGATGCCGTTAAAAAAAAAAAAAAAAAAATATTTGAAAAACTCTTGAACATTTCTAGTAAATCAACAACAAACCTATAATGTTATTATCAGCATTCAAAAAAAGTTTTGAGGATAGTGGCCTTTCTTACTTTAATAGTTTTTAATTTAAATTAATTTTTTTTTCTAATATTTCTTTTTTTTATTTAAATAAATATTTTTTTTTTTTTTTAAATAACTGAAATGAATTACAAAAGTAAAGCATAAAATAGAATAAAAAAAAAGTAGTTTAAAAAAATAATAATATTCTTTTTTTTTTTTTTTTTAACATTTCTTTCTAACTAAATTATTTCATTTCCTTGTTTTATTCATTTAATCTGAAAAAAATTAAATCTAGATATTAAATATACTATAGGAAAAGCCAAGATGATTTTTAAACCTTTTTAAAATATATATTCATAGTGTACTTTATCAATAAAATCAATTTATAAAAAAAAACCTTATTTTTATATTCTTTTTTTTTTTTATAATCTATAATAGCATATAATAATTATGTTTTATATATATACAATAATAAAAACATTTCTTTTAAAAACAATATAAAAGACATTTCAATAAAATGCTGTTTATTAAAAAGTTTACTTTTTTTAAAATTATTAATTGGTTTAGTATATATATATATATATATTTTTTTGTTAATTTAATCTTGGATTATTATTTTTTTTTTTTCACTTTTAGAATATGGCGTATAAAAACTTTGTTTAAGTAATACTATACATGTGAAATTACCTTTAAATATTCTATAATTCCTAGGATAATGTATTAAAAGAGTTTAAAACAATAAAAATTGAAAATATAAATAGTCGTATAGATATATATCATGTATATCATTAAAATTCAATATATATATATATATATATACAATATCATTTTTAACGTTTAATATTGCTTTTATTTTCTAAATACTTCTCCTTTATTTAGTATTAGTACCAGTGGTACTTATGGTTTAAAAATGGCTTTTTTTTTATTATTATAAAGTTATCATAGCTGGTTACTTTGCCACCAGTAATAAAAATTTTTATTATTTTCATGTATTGGACAATGATATAGTTGAATAATATATACAAATAAACCATTTTATATAAATTTTTATTTACTTTGATGAATGTATTATTTATTGTGTTATATAAACATCTATTTAAATATTATTTTGTATATAATTCATGATAAGTAAGCATAATAATAATGATAATAAAGAATATTTTAAATAACAACAACAACAGCAACAACAATAATAATTAATAAATATAAAGAAATAGAGTATTAAATTTTAATAATTAAATTTTAATACTTTATTTCTTTATTAAATTTTTTAATAAAATTTTTGAGTAGTTTTATAGGACAATAAAAAAAATTTTTTTTTTTTTTTTCTTTTTTTGAAAACTTAAAAGAATAATTAAAAAAAAAAAAATTTAGTATAAAAAAAGCTCTTGAAAAAAAAAATTGTTTAAATTTATTTTTTTATTAATTTAAAGTAGACTTTGATTTTTTTTTTTTTTGTTCTTTAGTTCTATAAAGACTAAATACCACTTTATATTACTAAATAAATAAATAAAACTATTCATTTTACTGATCTTGAAAAATAAAAAAATCTACAAAAATTGTTAAATTATATAAATTCTATATATATATAAAAAAAAAAAATCACAAGAATAAAATAAAAATAAAACATGGTTGAAGCTGATATTGAAGATTTTACTGGTTGTTCTATCGGTTACGTTGAACGTACTAATTTATCTTTTATTGATGTTCCAGGACAAATTGCTACTGTTGTTTTTGTTAGAGGATGTAGCATTCGTTGTCCAGATTGTCATAATTGTGAACTTCAATCTTTTGATGAGACAAGAAAAACCACTGTTGATGAAGTTGTATCAAAATTAAATGAGTTAGAACTTTCTCAATGGATTTGTTTCCAAGGTGGTGAACCTTTAGACCAAGCTGATTTCGTTCGTGCTATTATTGAAAAGTTAAAGCCATCATTTAAAGTTTGTATTTATTCTGGTTATAATATGGAATTAGTAAAAAGAAAACACAAAGCTTTACTTGAATTACCAAATGTTCGTATGGTTAAAGCAGGTAAATTTTTATTAAAAAAGAGAATCTACGATAAATTTTTAGCTACTACCAACCAAAGAGTCATTCTTAAACATCAAATAGATAGTAACGAAAATAAGATTCAATGGGATGAACTTGACTGGATCAATAATAGTAAAGAATTTATTGAAGACCAAGTCAATAAATCTTGTTATGAAGAAAAAAAAAATTAAATTGAAAAAAAAAAATAGAATCATTTAATTCTAGAAACCCCGCAATTTTCTATATAAAAATGAATATAGCCTAGATATATAATAGTTTAGTATAAACTATAATACCCATTTTTTAAAAAAAAAAAAAGAAAAAAAGTATATCTAATTGTTTTAAAATAAAATATTATTTAGTAGTTACTTAATTTTTATTATAAATATTACTTTTTTGTCATTTCTAATTTATTATATAAGTATGATATTTATATAAAAAATATTATATTTATTACATTAATTTATAAAAATCTTTATTTTTTTATAAAAAAATAATAAAAAATATAAAAAATATAAAAAAAAAAAAAATGGATAATCGATATTGGTGTGTAGGATTATTTCATTATTTCATTATTTCATTTTACTTTATTGAATTATAATTATTATTATCATTATCATTGTTGTTGTTGCTGTTTAGAAAGAAAAGCATGAATTTACAAAAGCTATGTATAGAAATTGAATATAAAAAAATTTTTGTAGTCATGTTGATACAAAATTTAAAAATAAAAAATCAATAGTAATATATATATATAATATAAAAGAATCATTATAAATAATTCGAGTAATGAATTGATAATTAAAACTTTTTCATTTTTAAAAGTGGAAGGATACCATCAAAATAAAGGAAAATATAAATAAAAAGAATAATATAAGTATTAAACTAAACAAACAACAACAAAAAAAAAGGATCACAATTCATTATTTGATTTGTGATACTTTTTTAATAGATTCATTCATTTAAATATTTTAAATATATAAAAGATTTAATATAAATTTTTTTTTTATTAAATCTTTAATCCTTATTGATATTACACTCTTTTTTACTTAAACTTGTTAAAGCCATAATAATAATAATAATAATAATATAATCGATATAAACTATTATTATTGATACATTAAAATATATTGTATCATAACATTCTATATAAACTATATTTTATAACAAAATTAATAATAATAATAATTATAATAATAAAAAGGCATGATATTAATGTAATAGCTTTTTTTTTTTTTTATAATATTGTATTTCATTTTTTATATTTAATAAAAACTTTTTTAGAATAATTTAATTCAATGGATTTAATTGTAATATATTTAAAATACATATTATTTAATTAAACTTTATTTTTAATTAATGATTTTTTAATTTAAAATTCAAAACCACAATTAAAAAAAAAGAGATTATACAAAAAATAAAAATAAAAAAAAAAAAAAAACATTTTTAATTGTAAGATTTTATGAAATAAAGAATTTATTTTTATAGTTTTTATTTTATTATACATATACTAGAATTTAGGTTTTTTTTTTTTTTTTTTTTTTTTTTTTTTTTTTTTTTTTTTTCTTCATCAAATAAAATGTTAAATTAAACATTTAAAAGAAAATATTAAATTTTTAAATCTTTTTTTTTTTCCTGCAAATTATTAATTAAAATTTTTTTTAGTTAGAAAACTTGACTAAATATCATATCTTCTTTAATTTATATATAAATAATAATAATAGTTATTATAAAAAAAAAAAAAAAAACTACTTAAAGCTAATCATTTTATTTAATTATAAACATATTTTATTTTTATTTATTTTTTTTTTTACTGAAATAAATTAAAACTTAAAACTCAAGTTGTATGATAATATAAAAAAATAAAACAAAATAAAAAAGTAAAAATATAAAATAAAGAAAGTGGAAAAAAATAGTAATAAATAGGTAATATCTTATACCAGAGAAACTATAAAAAAAAAAGGTTTGAATAAATTATTAAATAATAAAATAAAAAGGAATAAAACTTTTATTAACTTTTTATTTTATTATTAAATATTTCTACCAAATCTGTATTTAGTGTTCAACAACAATTAAAGTTGACTTTTGAAATAGTTGCTTTTCTGGGTTAATAATATTCCCTATTAATTATTAAGATATTTCAATCATTATATATAATAATAGTTTATATAAATCAATTGATATAATTAATACTATTTTTTACTATTTTTATTCGCTTTTTTTATTTAAAAATAAATAAATAAATAATAATAATAATAATAAACTATTATTTATTATTACATTATTTTCAGTTTTTTTTATAATTGATTATTAATTAATATATGTGTATGTATATATATATTGAATGGTAGCTATAAGAACTAAAAACTAAAAAAAAAAAATAATAATAAAAGCTATTATATATACTTTTTTTTTTTTTCCTTATAAAGAATATAAAATAATTTACTAAAATAGCAATTATTATTCTTACTAATTAAAAAAATATCACTATAATATTCAATTATAATATATACTAATAAAAGTTTAATCTTTTTTTTTTTATTCTATTCTTTATATAACAGTAAGATAATTATACAAGTATAATTCATTTAGCAAGAAATTTATATTCATAATTATATAGATTTTACTATTATATAAACGATAAGAATATTCATATATTCATATATATATATTATATTTTTGCATAATAATCTGTATATATTAATTTATTTATTTTTTGGTGATATCTGGATTATCAAAGGAAAAAAAATATTTTCTCTATATTTATTAAAAAAAATTGATTACAAAGGTAAAAAAAAAAAAAAAAAAAAATGAAGTCAGGAAATAATTCTACTAGTGTTCTTCAAAGAACAAAAAGTAAACGTTCTGATTATGGAAAAGTTAAGAAAATAAAAAAAGCATTAACAAAAAAATTTAATAGCAAAAGTTATGAAACTATTTCTCTATCAAAAAAAGATGATATCAAAAAAAATGTAATTACTTTTATTCATTCCAATGGTTTAATTCAATCGGATGTTAATATGAAAAATAAAAAACATCATATCAACACTAATGATAATATGAATAAAAGTGATAAAAAAAGAGAAATATTTTCTTCAACTAATGAAAATGATTTTAAAACTAGACGTTTTTCCCTACCATCACCTGAAGTATTAAAAAATCTTCAAAGTCATAAAAATAAATATTCTTCCTCTCCATTACCGATAGATTCTATAAACTCCTTCTCACCTGATAAAAATATATTAAAAATTTCAAATTTAAAACGTTCTAAAACTACACCAACATCATCCACCATATATAATACCAAAATTCGTCAAAATGATTCTGTAAAAAATAATTCCTCAAAAATGCTTACTCCTCCAATAAAACCTACTGTAAAATCCCCTAGACCAAAATCAAAATTATCAGAATCCGTGACATTACCAATATCACCTTCTTTATTCCATGATAATCAACCGTCAGCCCCATCATTGGATGAAATGTATTTAGAAGAAATGAAGGATCATCAAAAACTTTTACAATATAAAAACTTTATTAATTTAGAATATAGTCAATATACTAACGTAGCAGAAGAAAACTCTTTTTCTTCTTCTTTACTTCCACCTCCTATCCCTTCAAATGATTCAACTCAATATTCTTCATCTTGTGTTGAAATTAAAAATCCATTTGAACCTCCATATACAACTTTATCACCAACCATGACTATAGTAACTCCAATGACTACTAAATCATCTAATGATGAAATATCATCCCATCTACCAAAACCTTCTTCTTTATCATTCTATACTCAATCCCACTCCAGTTCTGATTCAGTTCCACCAAAAATAAATAATAAGAAAAATGGAAAGGATTATAGTATCGAAAAAGTTATACCAAGGATTGATTTGATATCTAGAAGAGATTCATTAGATTTTTATTTTGATAAATTAAGTCAACCAAGTAAGCCTTCTCATTTAAATCTTTTTGACTCTATGTCTACCTCATTTGAACCAGATATTCCGTCTCGTGAAGTGTCTCAACATCGTATGATGACCGAACCTCAACCTAATTATCATAATTTTGCTCATTCTAGTTTTAATCAAGTGATGATAGATACCTTTAATATAAGAAATAAATTAGAAGATAAAATAGAAGAAACTAAATTTCAAATGATGATTGCAATCACCCAAATAAATATTATTAATGAACAATTAAAGACTTTAAATTATATTTAAAATAAAAAAAAAAAAAGAAGGTATATAAAATTTATGTGAAGATTATATAAATCCAAAAATAATAATAATTGATAAAAAAAAAAAAAAGAAAAGAAAAGAAATTATCAATAATTAACCTATAAACAATATTATTGTTGTTAATTATTTATCTTACAATTACCATTTATTTTCTTTTCATTATATAACTGTTTATATCATTATCATACATTTTAACAAATATTATTTATATATATATATAAAACCTAATATTATAATTTACAAATGGATTACAATATTATCAATTATGATAATACATAAAATTTTGATTTTCTCTAAAAAAAAAAAAAAAAGAAAAGAAAAGAAATCATTAAAAATAATAACAATATTTCAATTCATAATAAAAAAAAAAAAAAAGGAAAAAAGGAAAAAAAAAAAAAAAGTAATAAAATAATTAAAAATAATAATAGCGAAAAATACATAAATAAAATGATAATAAAAAAAAAGGATAAAACAAAAACAATAACATAACAATCAAACAACTAAAAATATAATTTAAATGAATAAATTAAAAGTAAAAAATAAAATAAAATATGAAAAAAAAAAAAAAAAAAAAAAAAAGTAATCTTTTTAATAAGATATAAATCAAATCAAATATTTAAATGAAATTAATAAAAAAAAAAAATTAAAAAATAAAATATAAATACATATTATCAATATCATAAGCAAGAAAAAAAAATATTGATAATAAAAATTGTTATGAAGAGCAGTTGTTTTCAATTAACAACAATAGTTATAAATAATATTAATATTAATTCATAATTTAAAAATGATAATAATTTAGCATATCTAAATATTATATAAATTAATGAAAAAACAAAACAAAAAAAAAAAAAAAAGGCTATATTATTTATATTATTGTAAATTATATAAATATTTTATTTAAGCTTGTAATACTTTTATAATTTTATTAAATAAAAATATATAATTTTTACTAAAAAAAAAAAAAAAAAAGTAAAAACACCTATTTTATTAAAATGTGTAGGAAAATATATATATATATAAATATTAATAGCTTAATATTAATAAAATATATAATTTTTAAAAAAAAATTATATTTTTTTAAATTGTCAAATTGGCTTCAAGTAGACTTCTTTTCATCATTTTATTAAGTAATCAATCTCATCAGTTCGTTGTTTAATAGATTATTAAAACACATTTGTTGTTACTACGTCTATTGATTAATGATTATCTTAATTGTTGCAAAGTTCATTTCATATTCTTTATTTCTTGAAAGGATTTAGATGTTTTTTTTTGTTTGATACTTATTTTTCAAAGTATCAAAAAATAAGTAATCTTGACCATTTTTAATAAAAAAAAAAAAAAAAAAAAAAAAAAATTATTTATATGTAAAGAAGAAATAATGCTGTTAAGATATTGTACTTGAGTACAAAAAATAAAATAAAATAAAATATAGAGCTTCATTATCTATTAAAAACACATTACCACATTATACAATATATAGGATTTTTGGTGTTTATTATTTATTTTATACATATTTTACATTTAATATATTTTTGATAAAGTCGTATGAAAATAAAAGATAATATTAAACAAATAGGATAGTCATTAAATTTTCATTAATAATAAAAAAAAAAAAAAGAAAAAGAAAAAAAAAAAAAGGGACACATATGAATTAATTTGTTTTAATTAGTTTGTTGTTTTCATTTATATGCATTCTTCCATAGATGTTTCAAGTGTTTGAGTTGGCGTTAAAGGAACATCTGACATAGAATCATCATCTTCAACTTGATGATTAATTGTTGTTTTGGTATTTCCTTCTAATGGGGAAAGCATAAGGTCTGAATTATCTTGATTATCACCCTTACTAAATGAAATAATGATTGGAGGTTGTGAAAGTGGTGAATTTAATACAGTATGAAAAGTTTTAATTTTAGGTAACTTTCTTCTAAAACGATGTTCGCCATAATTTATTTTGTTCGTAGTTTCTTGAAATAGATGTTTGGATCTTGTAATTTTGTCATTTTTAGAAACAGCTAAAAGTGAAAATTGTTCTACCATGATTTCTGTAATAAAACGCTTGTTTTTGCGATAGTTATCTGTCAAAATTTCAAAAGTTTCTTCTTCGTAGGATCTCTTCTTTCTAGCAAGATATGAAGAAAAATATGTATCCTTTCGTTGTTTCTTTAAAGATATCGGAGAAGTCCAAGTACTCGTCATTTCTTGTATTTTATTAAATGAAAAAAAAAAATATTTGTGATTTTTTTTTAAAAAATAGTTTATTCTCTCTTTTATTTTTTTCCTGTTTAAATCAATTGTAATTTTAGTGATGATTTGAAATTACAAATAAATTGCTATTATTAAATACATAAAAAAATAAGTAAAAATTATAAAATTAGTAAAAAAAATAAATAAAAATTATAAAATTAGTAAAAAAAAAAAAAAATCTATTTTATTTATATAATGGTATTCAATTATTATAAAATTATTATTATTATCGATAAAACAATTTACCTTTATAAATCTTTATAACCGTTATACACTTTCTACTTTTATTGTTTTTTTTTCAGAATTTTTTTAAATTTTATAATTTTTTTTTAATTTTTTACGTTTTAAATGATACTGAATTGTTTTTTTGATATATTAAATGATTAAAGGATTTATATATAAACATACTATAATTATGGATATTAAAAGAAATCTTTTTTGCTGAACTCAAAAAAATATTTAAGAAAAGAAATAATATGTAATAATAATAATAATAAGCAAAGGTTTATTATTATTTTCTATAAATTATTTCTTTACTAACCAAAAAATAAAAATAAAATAAAAATAAAATAAAAAAATGAAAAATTTTAAAACTATTCTTTTTTAAAAATTTAATTGTATTAAATTAACTAATCTATTTTAAATATTCTTCTGTATATTGATATATATATAGAAACTATTTATTATATTTATAAATTTAAAGTAGGTTCAGTATATTAATAGAACAATATTGGTTTTTTTCCAAGAATATTGTATTAATTATTAAATTTGAAATATTGCTATCAGTGATTCTGTAGTTTATTGTATTATTTGCTTAATTTCAATAATTGAATTATATTTGGTGGATAATATTTAAAAACTTTTTTTTTATTGTAAATTATTATAGTTTATATATTTTTATGTACAAACTATAACTTTTCCAAAGAAAAAAAAAAAAGTAATAACTATTATAATAGATAGTTTTGTTATTGAATAAAAAAAGAAAGTAAAAAAAGGTGGAGGGTAGAAAAAAAAATTTTTTTTTTCTTATTTATTATTTATGCTAAAAAAATTTTTATTGGAATTAGTCAAAAAAAATTAATATACGTCAATAGCATCAACAACAACACACCACACCACACCACACCAACAACTTAATATTATGATTTATATTAATATTTATTAATATTAATGAATCATTTGAAAAATTTAGTAAACTTATTTTAATATAATTTTTATTATTCATAGATTCGATCATTTTTCAATCTTATTATTTATTATAGTTTTAATATTTTTTCATTTTCAATTATAAGCAATTATTATCCTATAACCCAAAAAATCCTATTTAACAATATTTAAATAATAATAATACTATGAAATATAGTTTTAAAACCTTTTTTTTTTTTCCTATTTTTTTTTTTTTTTAATTTTCATTTTAATTTTCATTTTCATTTAAACCACCCACCCTCCATTTGACATTTAATATTCTATTAATTTAAATTAATAATAAATTATTATTTTACATTATTATATATTATTCCTACATGATAATAGAATATTTAATATTTAGATTTAACGTTTTAGTGAATTTTTATTTTTTTATTCTCATTCATAAATTAGAGCTATAAATCGATATTTCTGCTATTATTACTGTTGATAAGGGTAGGGGTAGTAGACGTAATCTGATGATAGTTTTTAAAAAAACTTTTTTTTTAAAACATGAATTATTCTATTTAAACTTTAAATTAATAACTTAATGACATATATTATTTTATATTATATCAAATTTAATATATTGATATTATTTATATTTATATTAATTTATATTGAATCAAGCCATCTCATTTGTTTTCTTTTTATATTATAATTAAATAACTTGAATTATACAAATGATTTAATTAATAAATACTTGCCCATTTAATTTGCAATATATACATAATGTAAAAAGATAAGATCTAATAGTTGCAAATGTATACAATGATCAATTAAGAGTTTAATTGTAAATTGTATAGAGAGGCTTGATATTTGTGGCATATTTTTATTACTAATTATATTGTATGAAAAATATAGAGGAAGAAGTAAATGTAACATGTAACACGATAATCCAATATACTAAAATAATACAAATGTTTTAAAGCTATATTAATCTGAGGCAATAAATAAGAAAGAAATATTTCATCATCGTCATGGGTATATGTATAATAACAATAATAGTAATAATAATAATATAGTATATATATATTAATCCTTTGCAATTCAAATATTTTCTAATGTTTAAAATATACTTTGTATTTTAAATATAAAATAATATAAAATAATAATGATATAAAAAATACAAGCATCAAATAACTTTTTTTTTTTATAATATGAATGTATATTTAAATGATTTGCATACTATTAAGATTGTTTATTTTTCAATTATGAAGCAATAAATACTTAAAAGTTTTTTATTGTGATTTTGAAAAAATGATACATGGTAGTAGGAGTAATATCCATTAACAATCTATTAATAAAATAATAGATATTATATTCTTTATATACCTTTTTTTTTTTAATAACTAAATAAAAGTAGTCAAAGTCATAATTTATATAGTTTAATTTCATTTTAAAACTATATTATTTCAATTCTAATTTTAATTATTAAATTCAAAAATAATAATAATAATAATAATACTTAAAAAATTACTAAAGCTTATATTAATGTAAAAAGTACGATAGACAATATTTCGGATAGGTGTTAAACCAATATCGATTTTTAAAATTTTATATAATATAAAAAAAAAAACATAAAATACTGCAAAATGTTAATATATATATTGATTAAAAAATAGATTTTTAAAAAAGTTTATTTTTTTTTCTAAACCAAGGATAAAATAAAATTATAATGAATGAATTAAAATAATTAACTTTAAATTTTTATTTAATTTTTATTAAAAAAAAAAAGAGATAGTTCACATTTTAACTGCAAGAATTATTTAATTTTAATAATAAAAGTTATAAAAATCTTCTTTTTATATTAATAAATTTTAATTATAAAAAATATTATGATAGATTTAAATGATAAGACTTTTTTATTTTTATTTTCTATTATTTGAACAAAAAATGAGAATTATAAAACCATTATAAAATAAAATAATAAATTATTTTGCTTATTTTTTTTTTTTTTTTTTTTTTTTTGTTTTGTTTTGTTTTCATCTATTATGCTAAATGAATATTAAATTTAATATTTATTTAAATTTATTCGACTAATTCAAGTTCAGTCTTTCTATTCTTAGCATATAAGTCTTTGTTATTATCCCATATTCTTTGTAATTCAGCAATATATAAATCTAAATATTTTTGAACTTCTTCATTTGTTGGATTTTCAATTTTTGGACAATCAATTGGAATACCAGTAACAATATTAATTGGTTTAGAATATGGAATCCAAAGCTTCAAACGACCATAAAAGGTTGGAAGACGAAAACCTAAATAACTCTTAAGATATTTATTTAAGGTATCAAAACCTTTATGTTGATCAAAGATATCAACTTCACCAAAGTTTAAAACTGGAACTAAAGAAATACTATATTTAATAAATTTATTAATTATTAATTTATTAACAAGAAAAGTATGTGATTATTTGAAATATATATAAAAATAAAAAAAAGAAAGAAAGAAAAGAAAATTAATATAGATTGAATTTAATAATATATAAAAGAAAATTATTTATAAAATATATAAACTTTTTAAAGTTAATTAATTTTTCTATTCGATAATTTCTTCTTACCCATTCTTTAAAGCAATTTTAACAAAACCTTTTCTTCTTTTTAGGATAATTTTGTATACACCTGGATTTGAATAGTTTGCTATTTATTTTTTTTTTTATTTCATACATGAAAACAGGTAAATTAGAATATTACTTATTTAAATGACAAGACTATATATTAAAAAGAGGGGGAATTGCTTATAAAAAACTTACATTCATTAGCACCACCAATAACAATCATAGTCTATTAAATTATGAATTACATAATAATATAATTATAAATAAAATAAAAACAATAATTTAAATCAATATTTTATATTTCAATAAATAATCCATATTTTTTTTATATATAGGAATAAAGATGTATCATTAGTGATATTTACAGAATGCTTTGTTTTTTTGTAAATACTAGTAATGGCTTTTCTATCACAGTCACAATAACCAATTAATAAAATATAATCTCTCCAAAATGGTACCCTAATTTAATTTTTTTTTAAAAAAAAAATTTTATACTTAATATTTCCGCCTTATAATTATCAATATCTTATATAAAAAGAAATAAAAAAAAAAAATACCAAAAATTAATTGGGATAGTGGCAAGTCTAATGTTAACACCTGGGAAAGTGTTACTAATTGAAAGAGCATTAGCAGCAAAAGTAATATTTGCAGAAATACTAACAATACCATGAGGATGGAAACCTAATTAGTAAATAATAAAAAATAATTTATTTTTAATTATTTAAAATTTTCTTCAATTTCCTTAAAGTTTAATATTATTCATTTTCATTTTCTTGTTAAATAATAAATTGTTTAGAAATAAAGATTTTTATTATTTACCAAATAAATATTGTTTGTTTCCATCTAAATTGGCTGATTTATGTAATCTAATTGGGAAATCTATTCAATAAAATATTATAAATATGTATTAACATTTTAGATATTTACATAAATTCAATAAATATATAATTGTTGTGTTGTTATTATCGTTCTATCAATTACAATCTCTAACAAGCTTCCATAATTTCATGTTTCTAACAAATTCACTTTTTCTACCATAAATTGGAGTTTTGTTCACCATGTTATCATAAATAATCCAAATATAATAAATAATCATTAATATTCTGGTGTATTTGAAACACATTAAAACTGCAAAAAGTCCCATACCAACAAACATATTAGCCGCCCATATACAGACAGCAATAGTTTCTGAAAGAGTTGGTTGTTTTTCTTTGGCAATTTCTTCATTATCATTAATATCTTCCTTTTTATTCTCTTTTAATTCCATTTTTATTTTTATTTTTTTTTCTTTAATATATACCGGTGTATTTTTCAAGGAAAGTTGATTTAGGTTAATATTATTATTTATTATTCCTATATTCAATTGAATTACTTATTATTAAAACTAATTCAATTTTAATAGAGTATTACAATAAAGAAAAAAGTATATATATATTTTAAAAAAAAAATTTGGTTTCATTATTTTTACACCTATTATTATTGTTTCACAAATATTTTGGAAAAATTTTAATAGTTTATAATAAATTTTTCTATTTGTAAAGTTATATTTTTTATTTTAAAAACAAAAAAACTTGAACATTTTTATGAATAATTATATTCAACATAATTAAAAATAAAAAAAAACATTAGGATTATCCTAATAAATGGAAATGTATACTACAATAGTCAATAAAAAATTATGCTTAGAAAGTATCTCAATATTTAATCTTTTTTGTAAAGTTATAAAAATTTGTTTTTTTTTATTATTTACAATATTCTTTATTTTCTTTTTATTTTATATTTTTATATTATTAATGATATAATATATATATTTAATTAATAAATATATGCTTTATAAATATGGATATAGATATGAACTAAATAAATAAATAGTAGGACTAGATAATTATAATTAAATATGAATATTCAATAACCAATAACACAATATAATAAAATCTTTAACTTAATGAGTAAAGAAGAAGAAAAAAATTTTTTTTTTTTTTTTTAATTCTTTCCAGTTCCTCAATGATAATTCCTTATGGATTACTATCATTATTATTCGATTCTGTACCAGGATTTTTTTTCTTTATCTTATCCTTTCGTCATCGACACTCTCAATAACAGTCAATCAGTCTTTTTTTTTTTTTTTTTTTTTTTTTTTTTTTTTTTAACGGCATCAAATATTTTAAACTTTATTATTAATTTAATTAAAATTATAATACATGTAATAAAAAAATTAAAAATAAAAATAAAAATAAAAAAAAATATGTTTATATAAACACAAATGAATAAAAATTGGGTATAATGTATTCTAGTAATTTTAATTAAAGTAAGAAAGCCACTATCATACTAAAGTATAATAATTGTATTTGACTTCCAATGGGACACCGAGCCAAAGATTAAAATTTTGTCATGGAACAAAATTATGATCTCCATTGGTTGCGCTGGCCCTCCTGGCCTGTCTTACTGTTTCTTCAGCATTGACGCTCTTGGATGTTGCTTCAAACCTTTTGAACATTGACCATTGCTGGCCAATAGCAAAAGGCATGATTTTGGTTAGAAGTTCCGCAGTTACCGTCAAGAATGGTGTTCCTTCATTAGTACCAGATTGAATCTGACGCTTACAAAGTTCTTTCCATTCCCTTGAATTGTAATTAATATTGTTAAAACTTCTTCCCCCAAGAAGGAATTTAAATAAAGCCTTTATTATTTTAATTAAAATTATTAGTACATATGTATTTAAAAAATAAAAATTTAAAAATTATGTGTACTTGCTCTACTTATCTGCCTAACTGCTTCTTTATCATTGACGCTCTTGGTTATTGCTTTCAACCTTTTGAACATAAATCCTTGTTGACTGTTGACAGTATCAAAATTAGCTTATTGCCTTCAAAAATAACCAACAAAAATAATTTATTTATTTACTTCAAAATAGATTTAAAAATAATAATACTCATGTATACTTAAATAATCGTCACAAACTTTTTTACTTTTAAAAAAAAAAAAAAGAAAAGAAAAGAAAAGAATGAAAAAACTCATACTTTTAAAAAAATAATAAACACACAAAATTCTTAATCATAACATTTACTTTATAATTTTTTTTAAAAAATATTTTTTTTTTTTTATTTATTTTATTTTATATGTATGCTTGTTTAATTTAATAAGAAATAGATAGGTATTTTAAAATAAATTAATTATGAATGATGTTAAATAATAGAATATTCTCTTTTTTCTAATGATGATTGTTATAATTATTTACAAGTTAATATATTTATTTGTTATATTAATATAATTTTAATGATTCTATTGAATTCACTTAATTTAATCAACTTCTTCAACAGTTGGACCATTGTTGGAACCAGCATTTGGAGCAGCACCACCTGGGAATCCTCCTGGAGCAGCACCTGGGAAACCGCCTGGAGCAGCACCAGCACCAGCACCAGCTTGTTGGTACATCTTAGTCATGATTGGGTTGGCAACACCTTCTAATTCCTTTCTGCGACTTTCATATTCTTCCTTAGTAGCTTCTTGGTTGTGGTCTAACCATTCAATAGCATCATCAATAGCCTTGTTTAACTTTTCCTTATCAGCAGCATCGAGAATACCAGCAATCTTTTCATCTTGAATGGTGTTACGAAGTTGGTAAGCGTAGGATTCAAGACTGTTCTTAGAAGCAACTCTTTCAGCAACCTTGGCATCTTCTTCCTTAAACTTTTCAGCATCGTTAACCATACGTTCAATTTCTTCCTTAGATAATCTACCCTTATCGTTAGTAATGGTAATCTTGTTAGACTTACCAGTGGTCTTATCAAGAGCAGAAACGTTAAGAATACCGTTGGCATCAATATCGAAGGTAACTTCAATTTGTGGAACACCACGTGGAGCTGGTGGAATACCAGTTAATTCGAATTTACCTAATAAGTTGTTATCTTTAGTTAAAGAACGTTCACCTTCGAATACTTGAATAGAGACAGCTGGTTGGTTATCGGAGTAAGTAGAGAAAATATCAGACTTCTTAGTTGGAATAGTAGTATTACGCTTAATTAAAGTAGTCATGACACCACCAGCGGTTTCAATACCAAGAGAAAGTGGAGTAACATCAAGTAAAAGTAAATCTTGAGTCTTTTCAGAAGTTTCACCAGAAAGAATAGCAGCTTGAACAGCAGCACCGTAAGCAACAGCTTCATCTGGGTTAATGGACTTGGATGGTTCCTTACCATTGAAGTATTGGGAAACTAAACTTTGGACCTTTGGAATACGAGTAGAACCACCAACAAGAACGATTTCGTGGATAGAAGATTTGTCTAATTTAGCATCGTTAATAACCTTTTCTACTGGGTCAATAACCTTTCTGAATAAATCAGAATTAATTTCTTCGAAACGAGCACGAGTAATAGAAGTGTAGAAATCAATACCTTCGTAAAGGGAATCAATTTCAATAGAGGTTTGAGTAGAAGAAGAAAGAGTACGCTTGGCACGTTCACAAGCAGTTCTTAAACGACGTAAGGATCTTGGGTTAGAAGAAATGTCCTTCTTGTACTTTCTCTTGAATTCTTGAGAGAAGTGTTGAACAAGACGGTTATCGAAATCTTCACCACCTAAGTGAGTATCTCCAGCAGTAGCCTTAACTTCGAAAATACCATCTTCAATAGTAAGAAGGGAAACATCGAATGTACCACCACCAAGATCGAAAATTAAAACGTTCTTTTCACCTTCAGTCTTCTTGTCAAGACCGTAGGCAATGGCAGCAGCAGTTGGTTCGTTAATGATACGAAGAACATTAAGACCAGCAATAAGACCAGCATCCTTAGTAGCTTGACGTTGAGAATCGTTGAAGTAAGCTGGAACAGTAATAACAGCGTTAGCAACCTTTTCACCTAAGTAAGCTTCAGCAGTATCCTTCATCTTAGTAAGAACCATAGATGAAACTTCTTCAGCAGTGAATTCCTTGGTTTCACCCTTGAATTCAACTTGAATGTATGGCTTGCTAGACTTTTCAATAACCTTGAAAGGCCAGTGCTTCATATCAGATTGGACTTCAGCATCATTGAAACGACGACCAATAAGACGCTTAGCATCGAAAACAGTGTTAGTTGGGTTCATAGCAGCTTGGTTCTTAGCAGCATCACCAATTAAACGTTCAGAATCAGTAAAGGCAACATAAGATGGAGTAGTACGGTTACCTTGATCATTTGGAATAATTTCAACACGATCGTTTTGCCAGACACCTACACAAGAGTAGGTAGTACCTAAATCAATACCAACAGATGAGACCATTTTTGATTTTTATTCTTTTTTCTATAGATATATATTTATTTTTTCAAAAATAATTAATTTTTTTTTGTTGTTAAAAATTTTATTGTTATTATTGTATTAATATGTTTTTATAATTGCTAAGTAATTTTCTCTGTTTTATTTTGTTTTCTATATGTAAATAGTATTTAAATTTTTGTGGTATTATACTATTTATAAATTTATTAATAAAAAAACAATTACTATTTGATAATGATGAAAAAAATTTTTTTAAAAAAAAATAATGAATATTTATATGAATTTTTATGAAATGAAAATTAAAATTTTTTATATAATATTAATATATATTATAATGCATTCATAATATATTTGTAATAAATTTTTAATTGATTATTAATGGATTGACAATAAACTTTGTCCTAGTAATTTCTCGATTATTCTTCCTCTAAATTTTACTATGAATTAAAGTTTATAATTTTTTTCCATCAAATTTGAAAAGGTAATTTTCTAGAATAAATTAACAGAAATAAATTAAAATTTTTCTAATTATTTCTATTTCATATTAAATAATATTTCCATTATTTCTTTTGTTATTAAAAAATACAGGACACAAAATAAAAGTGCTTGACCATATTTTAATCGTTTTTTTTTTTTTTTCCTTTTAATAACCAATCTTTTTATAAAAGGATTTTTCTATTTTATGTTTCCATTTCTATATCATCTTTTAAATATTTTAATTCTTTTTGTTAATAAGCCTGTTTTAATAATAAAAAAAAATTAAAATACTTATTTTACATTAATTTGTTGATGTAATTGATAAACCAATAATATTTTATATCGTATACGTGTATTGATTTATAATTTTAAAGTCTTAAATTTATTTTATTTATTTATTTATTTATTTATTTATTTATTTATTTATTTATTTATTTATTTATTTATTTATTTATTTATTTATTTATTTATTTATTTATTTATTTATTTATTTATTATTTATTTATTTATTTATTTATTTATTTATTTATTTATTTATTTATTTATTTATTTATTTATTTATTTATTTATTTATTTATTTATTTACTTTGCTATTAATTAATTAATTTATTAATTGTTTATTAATTTGTATATTAAATGAGCTGTGTTGAAAGATCATATTAATATTTGGTCGTTCCAGTTTTTATCCTGGTTGTTAAGGCGTTTCCTTAGCATACATAAGGCTTCTGGTTCGACCCCGCAGATGTCAGTGCCTGTGGATTTTCCCACTGGGTTTGCCATGGGTTGGGTTATGATATTCAGGTAAGTATAAATGAACTTTCTAATTTACTACTATGATAATAACACTCGTCTAGCCGGCCTGAGAGGGTCTAGTGTACATGGTACATTCCAAATTAGAACTTAATAAGTGGTGACTTAGGCTATGCCAAAAACACATAATATTCCTTAATCAATTTAAGTGTAAACATTAGGGGGCGGTTGACACGTGATCAAATTGACTATAAGAGGCTTAGCATTGTAGTTGTGAAATATCGTACAACGACATGCATCTAATGTACATGGATTAAGTGAGCGTCGAAGCTGAAGAAACAGTATGACAGACCAGGAGGGTCACAACCACCTAGCAATAGGAATGAGCCAACGTTTCTCTAAGAACCACCATTGGAGCTAACTCTGATCGATGGGAGAAATGCACTCGGAAGTTAAAAAAAAAAAAAAAAAATATTAATATTTATTGCTTTATTTTAAAAATAAATTTAAAAATTATACTAAAATATATTTAATGAATATAAATAAAGAGTATTGATTAATGGCCAATGTTATTATCATTATTACTATCATTATAATTGTCACAAAAATAACCCAAATTCTTTGATTAATAGATTTATTAAAAATATACAAGGAAATACAAATAAAAAAAAAAAGTAGAAATATGACCATTTTTTTAAAGTAAATGAATTTTAAATAATTTATATCATTTAAATTAATTTATTGATTGTTTCAATTTAATTATTATATTTATTTACTTTTAAATGAGGAAAAAAAAAATAAAATGGATATGATGAGGATTATATGAAAATAGATATTAGTACTCTATACTTTTTTTTTTAATGATATAAATACATTTATAAATACAATAGTTATAAGAAATATATTTGATAAAAATGTACAAATGAAAATATATAAATATAGTTTAAATATAAAATTTAAAATTTTATAATTTATAATAATTTTTTTATTCTTTTGATTTATATTTAATGTTTTTTTTTACGATATCTTCAATTTTGATGACATGTGAATTAATTATTTCTTTTTTCATCAGTTATCCTTTTTCATTCTATTGCCTTTGTTTTTATTTATTATTATTATTATTATTATTATTATTATTATTATTATTATTATTATTATTATTATTATTATTATTATTATTATTATTATTATTATTATTATTATTATTATTATTATTATTATTATTATTATTATTATTATTATTATTATTATTATTATTATTTTTTAATATTGTTGTTGTCTTTTTGTTAATGATTTTATTTCTTTTATTTGAATTTGATTTGGTCACAATTTTCTTTGAACTTTTAAAAAATGAACTTATTGTGGTTTAATTGAAGAATTTGTAATACTTTTAGATTTTGAAAAACTTTTCACTCTGGGGATTGCTTTTTCATTCAGTGATTTATTCTTTAATATGGAAATTCTATTAGATAATTTAGTTTCTTTTTTTTCATCATAGTTCGATTTAATATTTTTTGTGTTTGTACTTGACTTTGTATTAGTTTTACTTTTTAAATTACAATCACCAAATTCTGATTGACATCCATAATTCATATTACAGTGATTGTCTGATTTACCACACCATCCATATTTACTACAACATTCCCCCTTTCTACAAAAACCTATGTTTTTACCGCATCTTCCTTTTGTTGATTGACAATGACCAAATTCTGATTGACAACCTGCTTCAATATTACAATATTTTTCGGATTTTCCACACCATCCATATTTACTACAACAACTACCCTTTGGACATTTTCCAATTCCTTGACCACATTGATTATATTTTGAAGTAGATGTTTTTAGTATATTACATTTACCATATTCCGGTTGACAGCCTTTATTTATATCACATGAATCTCTATTTTTTTCACACCAACCAAATTTACTGCAACAATAACCTTTTTGACAATGACCAATATTTTCACCACATTGATTTATATTTTTGAATAGAATATTTGAATTACATTTACCATAACCTAATTGACATCCTTGGTCTTGATCACAAAACTCTTTAGTTTTACCACACCAACCGTTTTTACCACAACAAAAACCTTCTTTACAATGACCAACTCCTTTACCACAACGACCATCATTTGAAGTATAATCTTCTATAAAATTACATTTGCCAAATTCTGGTTGACAACCTAATTGGATATTACAATATTCCTTAGTTTTTCCACACCATCCATATCGACTACAACAATATCCTTCACTACAATGACCCATACCTATTCCACATAAGGGTTTAAATGTTGGTATATTAGTAACTTTTATTTTATCCGATTGATTAGTAGTAGTGGTAACAATAGTTTCTACTATAGTATTTGTTGGTTTGGTTGATATGTCTAACTCTGGAAAATTTCTTTTATAAGAAGGAATTTGAAATTTTTTCGCATTTATAACTTTAATAATAACTATTATTGTCAATATTGTAAATATTAAAAATTTTTTTCTTATAATAAAATTCATATTAACCATTTGTTTCTTTTTTTTAAAAAAAATGGGATGTTGCTCTACCTCTTTTTATACCTTTTTCTAACAAAATAAAAAAAAAAAAAAGCCTTTATTTTTTTATGAAAGTATATAGAATAAAAATTGAAAAATTAAAGTCAAATAAAGAATATAATACATTTATAATTTAAAATTATATAATAATTATCTTTTTTTATTATTATTATTAGTAAGATTATTATTATAATTATAAATAATATCATATTATAAAAGTTTGCTTTTTCTTTAATTATATATATTAAAATATAATAAAATATATGATTCATATTATTAAAATAAATTGTTTTTCCTATTTAAAGTATTTTTTTTGATTTTATTATTGATAAAAAACAAATTTTTTTTTTTATATATATATATTATTTATTATATATAAATGGATCCTACGTTTAAAATTTTTGTACTACCAAATATTATTGGTGTAAAAATTAAAATTAGTTTGACATGTTTCACAAATTAGGGGGAAATAAATAAATTATTAAATTCTAAAAAAAAAGATTATAAATAATAATATAAAGAAAAAATTAATAAAAGCTTTCTTTCTATTATAAATAAAAAAAAAAAAAGATAGTTATAATTGATCTGTTTATTCGTACCATCCTTTATCTATATAATAGAATAGAATAAAAATAGCTTGATTCATCATCAAAGTATCGTATTATACTTTACATTTTATAATATAATAATATATAAATTAATTATTTAGGAATAAAGTTTTTTTTTTTTTTACATATTATGCATCATAACAGTATCAATTATTTTATATATGTAAAATAATAATAATGCTAGATATTTAGAGATAATAATAAATTATAAATAGCTTATAAATTTTATTACTTTTTTTTTATTATTATTATTATTATCTTTTTTTATATCTTTAAAAGATATGAAATAAGGAAGGGAATAAAACACTATAATTTTGTAAAACATCTATTTATCTATCTATATTATTTATAATTAATATTTATAATTACTATTTATTTATAATAATAATAATAATTACATAGAATGAATAGTTTTTTAAAAATAACTATAAATTTGATGTAATTTTAATTTTTTTTTTTTTTTTTTATCTTTATATATATAATAATTATAATTATAGTATTTTTTATTGATAAAATGTTAATTTTTTTTAATTTGCTGTTTATAAATATAATAATATTGTTTTTTTTTGTTTGTTTGTTTGTTTGTTTGTTTTGTTTTTGTTTTTGTTTTAATTGTTGGTTGGTTGGTTGGTTGGTTGGTTTTGCTTTTTTTTTTTTTTTATTTGTTTTGTTTTGTTTTGGCTATATAGTCATTGATATTATTGTTATTTTATTTTTATATATGGTTAACCTTGTTTGTTTTTTTTACATGATTATTCTTGTTTAAAAAGTTTAAATATATTACTCCTTTTTTAAATAAAATTAAATTAAAATAATAATATTTTTCATTAAAATACAAAATAAATATTAATTTACTATAGTAATATTAATAAGGATTTAAATATCTATAAAATAATAGTTATAAATAAAATAATAAAAAATAAAGATACTTTTTACTTCACAACATAATATAAATAATTATTAATAAATTAATGAATTACCATAGAATTTCATTAAAATTTATTATTTAAATTAATTTATTATATTATATATCAATAAATATAAATTATCTTCTTTTTTTATTATATAAATTATTTCTATAATATAATTTTATTTATAATTTAACTATTTATTATAAATAATAAAAAAAGGTTAAGTTGATCGTTGTTGTTGTTGTTGAGATAGAATAATTATAAAAAAATAATTTTAATTTCTTAGAGTAATGCCTTCTTTGTTTGAATAGCTAATCCATCTAATTGCTATATAAAAATAAAAAAAGTTATAAGTTATTTATTAATTACACTATACATGCTAAATAGCAATAATACTATATATAATAATAAATTTTGATAAATAAATTTTATAAAATTTATAGTATAAAATGACTTACTTTTTGTAAATTTTTTATGGTATTTTCTGTATCATCAAAATTATTTTCAAATTCATTTAAATTTGGTGCTGAATCAGTAGTAGATAATGGTGGAGATGTTGGTGCTGTAACTGGTGCTGTAACTGGTGCGCTTTGACTTTCCCTTTCTAAATTACTTGTAGTCATAGAAAGTTGTTCTAATAAGTTTCTTAAATGAGAATCATCAAAATGTCTACTTTCATGTTTTATAACTTTTATCGGTGATTCATTTGCTCTTGATTTTATTTTGCTACTTTGAATAGTAGTATCAAATAATTTCTCTAAATCTTCAAATTTTGATTTTCTATCTGATCTCATTTTTTCTAACTCTTTACTATTTCTCCTACTACTTAAAGGAGTGCTATTATTAGTACGAACAACAAAATTATTAGATTTATCTTGTAAAGTAGTATCAATTGTATTTAATAATTTAGTAAAGTCAATTATTTGTGATGATTCAACTAATGGGGATTCATTTTCACTTGGATTTGAGATTTCACCAAATTCATTTACAGTTTGAATTTGCGCTGAATGGGCTTTTAATTCACCAACATTATTAACAACAAGTGGTGTCTTTGAAGCCATTTCAATATAACTACCATTTTGTGATTTTCTAAGGACTGACTTTGGTGGTCTATCACTAGATGTAGAATGAGCTGACATGGAAGAAGAAACAGAAGCATTTCTTCTATGATGATTTAAATCATTTTTATTATCAGATACACTTCTAGAAGAATTAGATGAAAGTTTTCTTTCAATATTATTAATACCAAGTTTAATTCCACTTTCTCTATTTAAGCTACTTTGATTTGGAGATACCATTGAAGTAATTGGTGAATTAGTCATACTACGGGGACTTAAAAATGGAGAATTCATTGGTTTATGCATATTCATACCAGGATATCTTCCTAAACTTGAATTTGGACTATGTATGCTATCAGAATTATTTCTTTTTGGAGATCCTATATTTCTAAAACCACTCTTTGGACTATTTGCAAATTCACCATCTAGTGGTGGAGGCATAATTGGTCTTGGACTATTTCCATTTGGTGGTGGTCTTGTTCTTCTTCTATTTGGACTTGGAGAACAAGATCTACTCATTCTTGGGTCTCTTGGATCTCTTCTATCATCAAAACCTCCTATTCTTCTTTCACCCATACGTGGAGTTCTTTCACTCATATGTGGAGTTCTTTCACCCATACGTGGGGTTTTTTCACCCATACGTGGAGTTCTTTCACTCATACGTGGAGTTCTTTCACCCATACGTGGGGTTTTTTCACCCATACGTGGAGTTCTTTCTCTCATATGTGGAGGCATATGAGGTGGCATGCCATCTTCTGGTCCTCTTGATCTTCTTTCTCTTAAATGAGGTGGTATTCCATCTTCTGGTCCTCTTGGTCTTCTTTCCCTCATATGTGGAGGAATATCTTCTTCTGGTCCTCTTGATCTTCTTTCTCTCATATGTGGAGGCATTCCATTTTCAATCATTCCTTCTGGTGGTGGTCCTCTTGGTGGTCCTCTTGGTGGTCCTCTTGGTGGCATCATACCGTCTTCAAATGGTCCTTCTGGTGGTGGGCCTCCTAATGACCTTCCTTCACTCATTTGTGGCATCATACCATCTTCGGATGGTCCTTCCAGTGGTGGGCCTCTTGGTGGCATCATACTATCTTCGAGTGGTCCTTTTGATGATGGTGGACCTCTTGGTTGACCTCTTGGTGGCATCATTCCATCTTCAAATGGTCCTTCCGGTGGTGGTGGACCTCTTGGTGGGCCTCTTGGTGGCATCATTCCATCTTCGAATGGTCCTTCTGGTGGTGTACCTCTTGGTTGACCTCTTGGTGGCATCATTCCATCTTCGAATGGTCCTTCTGGTGGTGGACCTCTTGGTTGACCTCTTGGTGGCATCATGCCATCTTCAAATGGTCCTTCCGGTGGTGGTGGACCTCTTGGTGGACCTCTTGGTGGCATCATTCCATCTTCGAATGGTCCTTCTGGTGGTGGACCTCTTGGTGGACCTCTTGGTGGCATCATTCCATCTTCAAATGGTCCTTCCGGTGGTGGTGGACCTCTTGGTGGGTCTCTTGGTGGACCTCTTGGTGGCATCATACCGTCTTCAAATGGTCCTTCTGGTGGTGGACCTCTTAATGGTCTTCTTTCTCTCATTTGTGGAGGTATACCATTCTCATGTGCTCCTTGTGGTGATGGTCCTCTTGATGGTCTTCTTTCAACTCCAGGTCCAAGTCTTCTTTCACCCATACGTGGGGTTCTTTCGTCCATTCTTGGAGTTCTCTCTCCCATACGTGGGGTTCTTTCTCCCATTCTTGGAGTTCTTTCGCCCATACGTGGAATTCTTTCACTCATTCTTGGAGTTCTTTCACCCATACGTGGGGTTCTATCTCCTCTTATCATTGGAGACATACCATCAGGTCCTGGGGCTTTTTCTCTACTCATTCTTTCACCATCTCTTACTGGACTATGAGATTGACCTCTTAATCTCATTCCATTTGGAGATGGTCTTCTTGGTCTCATTCTTCTTTCATTTTGAATTAATCTTCCTTCTGAATCCCTCATAATATTTCTTTCACCCCTATCATCTCTCATGTTATCACTTATAGCACTTCTATCATCCATCATATTTCTTTCACCTTCTACTGGTGATACTGAATTTTGAGGTCTTTTTGCACCTTCTATTTCTTCGGGATTTTGATTAACATCCATTGGTGGATGATGAACAAGTTTTGGAACCTTAACAGATGATGACTTTCTGAGAGGATATATATTTGGCGACATTGGACTTCTAATAGCACCTGCACTTGCGCTGCTTGCACTTCTTTCAAGATTACTTTGATCTTCTGTACGACGGCGATTAACATATGATCTTGAACTAATAGAACTAGAATTACTAACTTGTCTACTTAGTAAATTTCTTCTACCTCTTGGATCAGCAGCTGAACTAACTCTTGGACTAAAAACTAATGAGTTAGTTGTTTTATTAACAGGAGATACTTCTTTGACTTCATTTTGTTTTGCTTCATTATTTTTCTTTGGCTTAGTTTCATTAGATTCATTTAATAATTCTTTATCTTCTATTGGTGTTGGTTGAATATTATTAACTTCTTTATTTTCAACATTTTCTTGATATTCATTTAATTTTCCTTCTTTTTCATTATCATTAGGGACTTCTGAATTATCAGATGACGCTTGAATCACATCATTTTCTTGAGGTTTTATATTTATTTCGTCAACAATACTTTCAGTATTTTCATTTTTTATTGGTTCAGGCATATCTGTTTTATTAATATTGACATTATTTTCTGCACTCAACTCTGATTCACTATTATTATCCTGCTTTGATTTTTCATTAATATCTTCACTTGGTTTATCTGAATTTTCATTTTCTTTTATACTACTACTATCAGAATTAGTTTCAAGTATATTATTTAATGTAAATAAGTTATCTTTTAAGTCATTAGTTTCTGACATAAATGATTGTGAAACATCACTATAGATTGAATCTCTTGTACGATTTTTATTTTTATTATTAAAAAGATTATTCTTATCCACACTGGTTTTAATACCTTCTTCTTTGTTACTCAAACTACTTAATCTTGGAGTATTATTATTTTGGTTTTCTTTCAATACAACAAGACTTCCAATTCTTGGTGGATTTTCATCATCATCACTTTCGTTTTGATTTTCTTTCATTGGAACAAGACTTCCTACTCTTGGTGGATCTTCATTATTTTCATTTATATTATCCTTCATTGAAACAAGGCTTCCTACTCTTGGTGGATCTTCATTATTTTCATTCATATTATCCTTCATTGGAACAAGACTTCCTACTCTTGGTGGATCTTCATTATTTTCATTCATATTATCCTTCATTGGAACAAGACTTCCTACTCTTGGTGGATTTTCATTATTTTCATTTATATTATCCTTCATTGGAACAAGACTTCCAAATCTTGGTGGATCATCAAAACTTGTATTTTGATCTAATTCTTCTTGACTTTCTTTTCTTGGTGGGTTGCTATTATTATCTGAATCATATCTAGCACCATCAGTAAATGGTAAATATGTTGGTGGTGGAGGTGGTGGAAGAGCAGGAGGTGATGGTGGTTCATCCATTATATTTTCGGAAGGCTTTAATGAAGTTTTTACTTCTAGATTTTGAATATTTCCATTTTCATCAGATTTTTTGCTTTCTGATCTTTTTGGAAAACCTAGTCTTCCAGCATTACTACTTTTTCTAACAGGTGGTTTGAAAGTATCATCAGCAGAATTTTGATTTTTATCAACACCTGCATTTATTAAAAGTTGTTTCTGTAATGAAACAGGATTAGTATTTAAATTTGATGAATTCAAATGAGAAGATTCTTCTTGATTATAATTAATTGAAGACATTTCTATTTTTGGTTTTAATAAAAAGTCAATATCAATAACCGATCTCCTTTTATATTTGGCTACCTCATTTAATATATTATATATGAAATCATTATGATTTCTTGGAATTTGCTGATTATTAAATAACGAAATTAACATAAAATCATAAGGATTTCTATCTTGATAAATGCTAAATTTTGTAAGTGCATTGTTGATTACATCAACTACTTTTTCATGTTCCATAACACCAATAGTTTTGTGAATTTGACGATTATTATTGTCTAATTGATCAATAAATATACGAATAAGTTTAAAATCTTTTTCCTGTTCAGCAACTTTTCTGTTTAAAAAGAATTTAATAAAACGAGTATCTAATAAATTAATATTAGAATTAATTAAAGAACTTCTTGATGATACAGTAATACCTGGTAAACCTTTTGAATTTAAGCTACGTATAACATTCATTATATTAACATCTGGTTTTAGTTGTTTCTCCTGTGATTCAAAATGTATTACACCAATATAGTATTCATCAATAGTATTTTTTGGTATTCTAAATCTTTCCATAGCAATTATTAAAATATCTCTTGCAGTCATTTCTTCTTCAATTTTGATGCTTTTATATGAAGTTTTTAATTCAATATTACCAGCATAAACTCTAATAACATTTTCTTCTGGTGTTTCATTATTATCAGTTAAAGGGCGTTCAGTAGATAGATATTGATTACTATCTCTTCCAAGAGAGGAATCATTATGTGGTAGGTTCATTTTATTATTATCATATGGTGAATTTTGGATACTATTATTTCCTCTAAATGGTGGGTTCTGATCCATAAAGCCTCTTGGTTCATTCCTTCTATCAAATGACGAATATGGCTCAATTGGTTCATTTTGTCTATTTGAACCAATAGATTCATTTGGTCTATTATTTCTATCAAATGGTAAATATGATCTATTTGGTTCATTTGGTCCATTTGGTCCATTATATCTATTATTTCTATTAAATGGTGATTGACCATTTGGTCCAAGTGGTCTTTCATTATTGATATTTGGATCAAGAGGACCATTTGATTCAAGTGGTCTTTCATTAACACTTGGGCCATTATTACTATCATATGGTGAATAGCGATTATTTGAATCAATTGGTCTCATCATACCATTATTTTGATCATTTATTGTATTAATTTTGTTATCAAATGATAAATATTGACCATTTAAATTTTCATTGTTTATTTCATTTGGATTCATATTACCAAGTTTCATAACCATATTATTAATATCACCGATATTCATATTAAGGTTCTTATTTTCTTCGTTATTTATTAAATCGTTTATTTCATAAGTACTATATGGCTCAATAGTGACTTGATTACCATATTTTTTTGATTTCTTATCTTTTTTACCCAAAATTTTCTATGATTTTATATTTAATGTGATAATTTTTTTTAATTTATATATAAATAAATATACATACAAATATATAAAAATTAATAAATTAATACTTACAGAGAAAATATTCTTCTTCTTTTTACCCTTATATGAACCTGTGTTAACACGAGTGATTTTACACTCACCATCATCATCAGAGTCATTTTCTTCATCAGTTTCTGACATTTCAACTGTAACATTTTTAGAAAATGTAACTACTTTTTGTGCATATTTTTCGGATTTTATGGCAGGTATATCTTCAGGCACAATAATCTATATAAAAATATTTTTATTAATAATTAATATTAATATTTATATAACAAAAAAGCTATTAACATGAAATACATTACTTCTAAATTTTTTCTTCTATTCACTCTAGCTAATCTTTCAATTGGCGTCTTTAAAATTAAAATGTATATATTATTGTTAATTTTAATATAATTAATAAAAAAAATAATGATATTTATAATAATATTCACTTACTTCAATATTATCAGCGGGTATATAACCAATCTATTTATGAAAGAAGAAAATGTTAATAGCTGTTTTTTTTTTTAATACAAATATATTTTGTACTTACTTCATCTGAACGAACACACTTAACTAGCCACCAATAGTCATTAGTATCATCAAGTAATACTAATTCTTCATCCTTGGATACACAAACTTGTCCACTTTGGGATGACACAAAAGAATGATATGCGTATACCTTTGAAAAATCAATATCCTCAGGTTCAATATCTAATTCCAATATTGGGGATTCAATATCTAATTCATCTTCATCAAACTCTTCTTCTTCCTCCCTCTTCAATTTTTCTTGAGCCTCAACAAGTTTTATCTTTTCAATATTTTTTTTCTTATTGAAAAACATTTTTATTTTAAACTATTCTATTTTAATAAATTAAATTATATATAATTATAACAATAATATATATTTATTTAAAAATATATATCTTCAATTAAATTAAATAGTATTAAATAATTATTTATTTTTTACAAACAATATATTATATATATTATATAATAATATATTTAACAAGTATTTATCAAAATGAATAATATATTAATTTTTATTTTAATTGACTTTTTTTTTGGAAGTATTTGTTTTATTTTTATTAATACTTCATATATTTTTCTTTAAATTTTTTTTTCGATAAAACCTTTATATATTTATGATTTAATATACAAAAGTTTGAATAATAAATAATATAATAATTAACAATAAGTAATAAATAATTATTATTATTTATTGTATTTTAAAAACTATTAAAATTATTTAAAATTAATTATGCTAATATTACAATTTATTATTATTGTTGTTGTTATTTGGTAAATTTTACTTGTAAAAATATTAATACTTTTATGTATGACTATATTTTATAATTATTATTATATTGATGATTTTTATTTATATATATGTGTGTGTATTGAATTATTTTTTTATTTTTATTTTTGAAAGTATATGTAATTAATGGGGGAAATACTATAGTTCGTTATGAATTATTTTTTAATTAAACTTTATAAGCAATAACTTTCTTAACAATTAGATATTTAATAAATAATTATGTATTCTTATTTAATAAACAAGAATAATATTAATTAAAGTCTTTTATTAAAATATGTCTTTAAAATAATTTATTCTGCTTATTTGTATATAAAAAGTAATTCTATTATTATTTTGATGCAATATTATTAATATGTTTTTTTGTTATTTTTTATGGATTATTTCATCTATTTATTTGTTTGTTTTTGTATTTTTTTTCGAAAATATTTTAATAAAAAAAAGATACTCTTTATTCTATTATAAATATCATCAGCATTATAACTTTTATTTTTATATATTTTATCAAAATATGAGTCAATTATTGTTTGATATATATATCATCTACTAATTATATATATCTTTAAGCTCAGTAAGGACTCATTATTTTTAAAAATTTTCTTAAAGAAAAAAAAAACTGATTAGTTTATTATTATTATTAAAAATTAAATTTATTTATTCAATTATATTTTTATTTTTTTATTATTATTATTATTATTATTATTATTATTATTATTATAAATTATATAAATACATAAATAAATAATAATATAATATATTACATTATTAAAAAAGTATGGAAAAACGTTAAAAATGTTTTTTTTTTTTTTAATAAACTATATTTAATGAAAAATATATTAAAATTGATTATGTATTAATTATATATATTTTTTAAATATTAAAGTTTATTATTATGCTCTTGAACTACATACCATAAAAAATAAAAAAAGAGTATTTATTATTAAATATTAAAAAAAATTAATATATTCCATACTAGGCATAAAAAAAATAAATTATAAAACATATTAATTAAGCTCAATTTATATAATATTAAAAAAAGGGAAACTCGAATAAATCATATAATTAAATTAAATTATTAATTAAAGAAAAAAATAGATTATATTTGGAATATATTTAATATATATAATATATTATAACATAGAATTTAAAATTTATAATATAAATATCTAAACAGAAATTAATTTACAAAAAGTATAATTAATAAGCTTTTATTAATTTAAATTTTTATAATAATACTTATATATAATTGTTTATATATGAAATTTCTATTATAGGCTAATTAATATATTCAAAATCAAATTGTTATAATTTAAATATATAATATATTAATTAATACATATAAATTTTAATTATTAAACAATATAAAATAATTGATCGAAGGGGTTAGATTAATTTATTATTTCTAATCCTTTCTTTTCCTTACTTCAATTAGATAAAAAAAAGTTGTTCCAATACTTTTTAATTAGACGATAAAAAATACTTAAATATGGTGGCATTTAAAAGTATAAAAGTATAAAAAAAAAAGAAATAAAATATAAAATTAAATAAAAATTATAACTATGAATATTTTAATGATTTATTTGAGAATTAGCAGAATGTAATTTTTGTTCTATAATATACATAAATTAATTTTTAAATAGATTTATGAAGTAGGACTATAACCAGATTTATAGTAAATAGTAATAATTATAATAAATATATATATATATTTATATAATCATTATATTGTTATACTAGTATTGTGTAGCTTTTTATTGACAATTATTATCATAAAAGCAACAGTTTTTCAGAAGAAGTAAAAGTTTTTAGGTTTTTATTGCAAAATTTAACTTAAATAGCTATTTTTGAATTAAATATTTATATAAAATAAAGTTCTTGTATTTCATAACATTTATTAAAATTTTATATTAAAATGTTACACAATTTTTATTAATTTCATATTATTTTTTTTCATTTCCTAATTTGGAATATTTTTAATTAAAGATTTTACTCTATTAAATTTTATTTATTATTTTTTTATAATAAAGAAGTAAAAAATATAAATCATAGGTAGTTGAATGATTTTTTAAGAAATTCAAATATTAAAGAAATTATGAAGAAACATACAAAACTTGTCAGTGATTATTTATTAAATAGCAATTAATAAATAATTAAAAATATGTATGAATAGATTTATATAAAAAAATTGATATTATTAAATTATATATATTTATAATATATAAATATTTTATTTAAACATAATTTTATTATAAAGGATTATAAAGAAAATTTGAAACCGAATTTAAATTAATTTTATTATTAATTTTTTTTTATTTCATAATTATTTAAATTATTATTATGTATTTTATTAAAATTCATATTTTCAATTAGTGATTAATATTTATTAGAAGATGATAATATTAAATAAAAATAATCAAAAAAAATCTTGTTTTTTATGCTATAGTTGTATATAAATAATATATATAATATATGGGTATCATATTTATTGCATTTTATATAATATTATTTTTATAAAACCTTCTTTATTATTCTTCTTATTATGTTTAATTCCTCTCATTATTTTATGAATGTTCATTAGTATCATTTATATTTAATTCATTAAGGTGTTCTTTATTGTTTTCGTTGTTTACAATAATTTCATCAATTTTTTGTTCAGAACCTAATCTTTGAGTTGAGCTCATAAATAAATGATAATCTAATTTTTTTTCATTTTCTAGTTCATTTTCAAGTAAGATATCTCTTTGTTCTTGTTTTGATTTTTCATCATTCATTGATGCAATATTTTTATTACTGTCATTCATATTAATTTGCATTTCTTTATTTTTGTTATCAATGTTTTCAATTGAATTTTTATTAACATCATTATCATATAGTAATGTATTTTCTTCAATAACAGTTGATGTATCAACAACATCATTTGGTATATTACTTATATCTTCAATTTGTAAGTTCTCGTTATTATTTGTTTCATTCTCTGTTATTATGTGATTGGTAATTTCAGTGTTATTTTCAGTTTGTAAATTATTTTTATATTCTAATGCATCATTATTATCTATTTTTTCTATATCCGGAACTTTAATAATTGTTGCATTTGAGATTTCATTTTTGAGCGGTGATTTATTTTTTGGTTCGTATTTATTATTATCTATTGGACCTGGATCTAAATTATTAATATTCATATTACTTGACAATTGAATTGCCTTTTCTATTTCTTCAATATCATCTTTATAATCAGTAAAAGAGCTAATTTTCATAACATTTTGGTATACCAATTTTTTAGTTGCATTATTAATTTTATTCATTGTGGGTGTTTTATAAATAGTATTATTAAGATTACTAAGGCGACGTATATTTGAATTAATAACACTATTTTCATTATTAGTTGATACATTTCTTTTAATAGTTGTGGGAAAGACTGAAGACTCATTATATTGAATATTTTGTTTATTTTTATCATTTGTATTAACTGTAATTATTTGATCTGATAAGTTGTGAGTAGATAATGTTGAATGATTGTTTTTGTCTAATTTATTTAATTTTTGTAATGATTTAACTTTTATACTTGAATTATCAGGAATATTGAATTCTGAAGTATAATATGTATTGGAATTCTTTTTAAGATTACTTATATTATTGCTATTATAGTCTAAATCAGGTTTTCTTTCTTGGATTTCCATTTTTTTTCCTACAATAAATTGTGATAAACTCATCTATATACATTTATTTCAAGAAATATAAAAAAAAATTAATGATCGTTAATTATTTATATTTATTATTAAACTATATATATAATATTTTTATTATTTACTTCATTTTTATTTTTTCTATTTTGATTAATTAAAATAGGTTGAACATAAACATGACTTAGTAATGGTTGACGAATATCTTTTATTGGATATTTCTTTTTCTTTTGATATCTTGGGAATGGCCAATTAACATTTAAACCTTTTGCTTGAAGATACCTTTTTTTTTTTTAATTTTTTTCATAAAATAGTTGTGCATATTAAGTTAGTATACATTTGTAATATATATATTTATAATTATTATAATATATCATAAATTTATGATATTTGTATTTTTTCATATAATTTGTAACATATAATACTTATAAAAAAATACAACTAGCATAAATATATAGTTATTAATTGGTTTATACCTTTCATAGTGAAGAATATTACCAGAGCTCTTCCATTCTTCGTCACCATTAGATCCAAATAATTTATCCATATATAAATCAATTAAATCCTTATTTATTATTAAATTTTTATAATATAATTTTTTTTTGAAAAATAAAATTTTTTTTTTTTTTTTTTTTTTTTTTTTTTTTTTTAATAATTATAATATTATTTGAAAAATTATTAGTTTTGTTATTAAATAAAAATATATAAGTGAATATGACTAGTTATTAATTTTTATATACTTTTCGTTGTTCTTTAGTTAATGATCCTAATTTTATTGCAGGCATGTATTTATTTGTATTAATTTTTAAAGATTCTTCAGATAGAGAAGTAGATGGTTCTGGTTCTTTTGGTTGGGATGGTTTTCCTTTTACTCTATTTCTATAATGAATGTTAGTTTTGAATAAATCATATAATTAACATTATATAAGTAATTAAATATATATAAATTATTTTAATTATATTTTCTCTGCTTTGATTATTAACTCATCAAATCTTTTCACTCTTCCAATATTTTGACTTGTTGGTTCAATTGACTGTTATTTATTATATTATTTGATATATTAAATATATAAATATATAAATTATTAATAACAAAAAATAACGACAATATTAGTAACAACAACAATAACAATACTTTAGAACTATATTTTTTATCATTTCTTTTAAAGTTTGGATATCTTGCTGGTAATGATTTTATTGGATCTAAATCTTTCATGAAAACTTTACTTGTAAGTTCATTATTTTGATAATCTTTTTTATATTTATAAAATATAATAAAATATATTATTTAATATTTTTTTTATTTTTGAATAATATTTTGCAATAAGTATTTTAAATATATAATTACCTTTAATTAATTTTATTTGTTTTGAAGGAATAAAATGAAGAACATCATGTATCATATTTTCGTCATTAATAATTGTGTCTGGACTTAGATTATTAAACATTTTATTAAACGCGAATTTAAATACGTCATTTTTAATAATATCTATTTGTTATATATTACATTTAAATTTTTATTTAGTGATTATTATCATTCATTATACATATTATTTATATTAATAATAAATAGTTATTGTACCTTTGAGTTCTGATGTTGTAATTGGTCTAATATCATCATTTTTTAAATAAATATCTAAGTTGGTGTAAATATATTATTTAAATTAATAATTATTTTTATTTTTTATAAAAAAAAAAAAACAAGTATTACAAGTATTATCTAATTCTTCTTTAGCTGTTTTTTTAAATCCTAATATTTTCATTACACTTTCAATTGAATCTCCCTTTTTATATTTTAAAGTATAATAATATAATTTTTATACATTAATTATTTTTTGATATATATAATTTATTAGTATACAAATTATATTATAAAAATGATAGTATTACTTTTTTAATTTTATTCGCAAATTCTTTTATAATTCGATTATTTTTTGTAAATAATGCTTTAATAACATCTATTGGTTTATATTGATCATTAATTATAGAACGAAGAACTTGCGTTAAAGAAATATTGAACTAAATATTGAATATGAAAAAAAATAATTAATTTTCTAGAAAAATATTTATTATTATATATAGGATTATTTTAAATACTTTTCTAATGTTTGAGAAAAAAATTTCACTTGGTAAATTAATATCTAATTCATCAATCATAGTTTGTATATAAGAATCTCTAATTAATCCATGAGATAATAATTTTCTAACTTCTTCAAATGTATACTCTAAAATATTTATATAGGTTTTAAAATTTATTAATAAAAGTATTGCTAATAAATGCAATAAAGTCTCATATAATTCTCATAATATATCATATTTTATTAATTTATTACTTCCTTTATGGGTATTGATGTTAGATACATCATTTTTATCAATTTCATTTCCATTTTCATCTACTTCAAATGGTAATTTAGTTTTTTCAGATTCTCCAATATACAATTTTTTATTTTTATCATTTTCCTCTTTTTTATTTTCATATTCTTCCATATTCGTTTTATTATTATTTTTTTTTGCATTTTCAGATTCTTCAAAATCAATTTTTTCATTTATATCAATATTTTCATTTCCATTATATTTACTTGAAAAGAACTATTATATATACATATTTCATTAATATGTTAGTAATGATATTAAATCATATTTCCATATTTTATTAATTAAATCACGAATATAATTAAACATAAGTAATTCATATTAATAATATTATTTATTATTTACATAATTATCTGAATCAAGTTCTTGACCAGCTCTCCTTTATTATTATAATTTAATAAGTAAAAGATATTTTAAATATTATGTTATTATTATTTTTTAAAATTAATAATGCTGTTTATTAATATTATTTTAATACCAATATACAGGTAGGTCTTTTTCTTGAGTTGGTGCTTTAACATCAAAAACCTTTTATCAATTTATATTATTTATATTATTATAAATTTTAATTCAAAAATTATTAATAATATAATATTCTTTTTCTATAACCAATATATAAATATATAAAGTATTTACTTACCAATAATCTATTTTGACATGTTACATATAGCATGTCATTTGGTAAACCAGGTGTAACTATTAATGATTGTGGTTGTGCTGGCAGATTAATTTGGAAAATTAGCTCTCCTTTACGTGTTGACCATAATCTACAAGTAGAATCAATAGAACCTGTGTATAGAATACTATTAAATAAATATTAAGATAGATGCTGATGTTAATATATTTATCTATTTAATTTTTAAAAATAGAATACTAAATAATTATATTACTCTGATGTACTATTAAATTCTACTATTGTTACAGGAGCTTCATGTCTATAAGTAAACATAATATCAGCATGGAAACCTGTTGTAAATGGTACCTTTATTATATATGTTAAAGTTAATTAAATTAATGAAAAACCAAAAGTGATAATGGAATAAATAATAAGAAAATAAATGTAAACTTTATAATTACTTCACCAATTCTAATTCCAAATCCATCAATATCATATGGTAATGTAATATCAATTAAATTATTAAAATCAATATTTTCTTTCTATATTTAGATAATGTTATAAATTGTTAATATTAGTATAAATTTTAAAGTAATATTATTTCGTCTTTCAATATTTTTTTATATACTTACTAATCTATCTTGTTTTACAGTTTCTGTATCTTTACCATATGATGCAATATTCCATAATTTACATGTAAAATCTGCACTTCCTGTAGCTAATAGCCTTTTATTAGGGGATATTTTTAAACTTAGAATAGATCCTAAAAAATTATAGGATTTTTTATAATATTTTTTTCATGTAAAATTAATATTTAGCATTTTTTAATTTTATAATAAAAGAATATGTTTTCTTCTTTACCAGTGTGATTGCTTTCTAAATTTATCCATCCTCCTCTATTGACTTCTTTTTTCATTGCATCCCTATTATAAAAATTTATTAATATTAATATAAATACAATAGAGATTATATGATTTCTATTATATTTTATATATACCAAGTTGGTTCGGGAATGATATTATCTATAATTTCTTTTCTTTCAAAATCCCATGCCGTACAGTAACCGTCAACTCTTCCACATAAAAAGCGAACAGGATTAGAATGTGTAAAATCAAATGTTCTTACAGATGCAGGATGATACAATTTTAATGAAATTTGCTTTCCTTTTCATATTTTAATTGAATGTATATTATTTATATAATCAAAAATATATTAATAATATATTAATTTAAATATAATATGCTATTTTACTATTTTAATATATTTGCTAGTATATAATTACCAGCCTTCCAATCCCATGCTCTTACAATTCCATCTTCTCCTGAGGCATATAAATACTCTCCATTATTATCTGAGAATTTTATATAATGTGTTTCAACTGGAATTTCTAAAATCCTAAGTATTATAAAGATGGTTTAGAATTTATATATTATATATATTCTTAAATATTATTTATATATATTTTAAGATATCTACATTGACACTTTTCCAGTATTTTTATTCCAAATAATCATTTTTGAAGGCATAATAGTTATAATATATTTTCCATCCTTACTTATCGCACAAGATGTAATTTTTATATATTCTTATATATTTAATATAGGCAATTAATAAAGTTATAAAATAAATCAATATACATAACTTGAGAATCATTAATATTTCATATAATACTTTACCTTTCTCCCCTCTTTTATTTCTGAGTTTTATTTCAATCTTTATTTTAGAGTTAATAAATTGATAAAGCAAATAAAAATTAATACTTATTTATTATTATTAAGTTAAAGTTTGTATTTTTTTTTTTTAAAAATACTTTTTGTTCAATTTCCATTGTTTTCAAGTTCCAGATAAACAATATATTTTCTGTACAAGATACTAAAAGGTCATTTTCATAAGATATATCAAAACAAATAATATCATTGTCAAGTGCTAAACATTGCTGTAAAGTTAAAAATATTAAACGTCTTCCTGCAATTCTTATATTCTCTCCCTTAAAAGAACCATCAGGTACTTTTTTTTTATTTTAATTCATATTGTAACATTTTTAAAATAAATATTGTAATAATTATATTTATAATTAATGAACTATATTCTACTATGTGTTCTATTTTAATGAGGTTATATACCTTTTAATTCAGTAATTTCTTGTTTTACTTCTTTATTGGTGACAATTGGATTTCGTACAGGTAATGCTTTTGATAGTTTTCTTATTTGACTGAACATTTTCTTTTAAATATAATAATAATAATGAATACATATAATTAATTTATTATGGTTATGAAGTATTGAATTATTTGAAGTATTGAAAAATAATTAACATAAAAAAAAGCTTAATCTACAATATTATAAATAAAAATTAATTTCTTTCCGTAGTAATAAATTAATGAACTTTTAAATAAACAAAATTATCACGTGATCTTTGATCACTGTTTTCAAAGAAATTAAAGTTTTAAAAAAAAATAAACATTTTTTTAATTATATTATTTTAAATTAAAAATTTTGGTAATAAATATTATAGGTTATTCAGAAAAATTTTCAAAAAACAAGTACTTAGTTATTTAATTATTAAGGATTAAATAATTATAATTCAAATTATTATACAAGATAGTATTATTTATACATATCAATATACTAAATAGAATATATATATTTCTTATTATTAGTCAAATTAAGTTAATTTGACAAGATTTTCTTATTATGGAAACTTTTAATAAATAAAAAAAATATCATTTATATAAAGTAATTTTTTATCATTAAAAGCAAAATAATTAAAATAATTGTGTGATATTATTCTATATTTAAAGAAAAATGAATAAAGCTGATGCTAATTTATTAAATCAACTTTTTAAAGAAAATAATGATTTAAGAGCCCAAATAAATGTTTTAAATAGAGATGTAAAATATCTAAATTAGTTATAATCATTCATTAATTTTTATGTTAAAAATAACTTATGGATATTGATATTTTTATATAATATAAATCGGTTGAACTAAAAAAAAAAAGATATTTAATAGAACTATACAGAATGAAAATGCTGAAGATGAAATTCGTCAACTACAAGCAAAAATCGAAATATTGACAAATGAAAACAAAAAGGAAAGTTCAAAAACTGGATCTCGAAAAAACTCACCTTTTGTATCTGTAAAGTTCATTAATATTATAATAATATATTAATGTCAAACTAAAGATATTAATATAAATATATTTATATATTAAATATTGATAAAGGGTGGTGATCATATTAGTTCAAATAGTACTAATGAAGAAAAGTTTGATGTAGACTATTTATATATATATTTATTATATTTAAAATATAAATATTTAAAAGTAATTATTAATTTTTAAAAACATGATAATCAAAATATAAAGTTTATAGTTGACAAAAGTAATGATAAATTTACAAAAGAAACTCAAAGTATAATTGAAGAAAAAGATAACGAGATTTCAAAATTAAAAGAAGATTTATCTCAAGCAAGAACATATATTGAACAACAAAAAATTATTAATAGTAAATAAAATTAGTGAATTTAGGAAAATATAAATAATTTATAATATAAATAATAATTATCATTTCTTAAATATAATATATATATTATTTATTAAAGATAAATTGGAAAATGAAATTCAGGAAAAGCAAGACCAAATAAATGAATATAAAATAAAAGAAGAAGAAAATGATAATAATGATATGTCAAGTATATATTTATTTTCGTTTTTAATAAATAAAGGAAAAATATTAAAAAGGCTAATTGAGAGAATTAATTATAATATTAATTTATTATATTATTGCATTTAAAAGAAATTGATGATGGTCAAGAAAATATCTTGGGTGAAGGACAAAATTGTGGAAATCAAATTGATGTATCAGAAGATAAAAAAAAGAAATATAAAGATAAAATATTAGAAATATCAAATAGTTCAAATTTAAAATTTAATAACCAGCAAATTCAACTTCAAGGTGTTGAAGCGGTAAAAATATTGATTACTTTAAAATAAAATATTATATCAATAATTATTATATCATTATAAAAATATTATTAATATATGTAAATATTTAGTTAATTGAAAGTGTAAGATTAGAATATGAAGAATTTATTGAAACAACAAAATTAGAAAATGAATCGTATAATAGAAGTCAAAGAGAGGAATTTGACCTGTTAAGAAACAAGTTTATACAATATAAGCAAGAACAAAATCAAAAACAAAGAGATTCATATTGGGAATTTCAAGTAATTTTATTTTTAAATTATTATTTATTATTTATGTATAATAAAAATTCATATTTTATGTATCTGATATTTTTAAAAGGGTTGTTAGCTATTATTAAATATTAATATTATCAATATTTTATAATTAGAGTCTTTTATATTCAATGCAAACACAATTTGAAGAATATCGTGCAACATCAGAGTTTATGTTTAATTCAGAAATCGCTAAAATGGAAGATGAGCTTACATCATTAACATTAAGATATGAACAAGAAATTTTGTATGTTTTATTAATATTAGTGATATTATGATTTGGAAGCTAATTTCTATTTAATATTTAATATTGGCTTTATAGATATATTGCTCAGGCAAAGGATAGATTTTATTCAGATATGATGGTTACAAAAGATGCAAAAATTATGAACTTAGTCGAAGGCTCTGATTTAAAAGAAGTTATTAAACATCATGAATTGGTAAATAGCTTTTCTTTTTAATTTTTTTAAAAAAAGAGTTTTTTAATAAATAATTCATTCATAATGTATTATATTATTATATATATTTATTATATATATATATGTAAAAATATTATAGGAAATTGAAAATATTCGAAGAGAACATGCATGTGAAATTGAAAGAATTAAAAGTGAACAAGAAAATGAGCAAAGTAATGTTATTTCATTGTTACAACGTCAAAATTCAGCATTAGAATCAAAATGTGAAAAGCTAAGCACTCATATTAAAAGTCAAGATGATAAATTAAAAGATATGCTCTCTATTATTAATCAAAAAAATAAAATAATTATTGATAAAGAAGATGAAAAAGATAGAATTGAATTAAATTTACAAGTATACATATTTTATAAAATAACTTTTGTTTTAAGTATTTATTAAATTTTATATTTTTTATTATTTTATTATAAAGAAACAACTTACATCAACAATGAATAAAGTCTATACATTAACTCAAGACTGTGAATATTTAAGAAATAAAATTATTCGTTTAACATTAAATGCTAAAGGAGAAGGTGGAAATTCAATTAGAAATATATTAAAACGTATTACAAGGGTAAGTATTTATTAATTTACTTTTTTTTTTTTTTTAAATATTTAAATGATATTTTTTTTATATTATTAATATATTAAAATTACTATATATAATAGGAAACTGATAAATTAAATAATGATTTTGATAAAGTATCAAGTAATTATAATACTATATTAAATGAGTATGAAGGAACATTAAAAAAATTAAAAGAAAAAGAAAAATTAGTGGCTTTTCTTGAAAAGGAAGTTAAGAGAAGAACTGATGAATTTAATTCGATGGTTAATATTAAAATTATATATATATATAATTAATTTAATCATAATATTAGTAAAATATATTTATTATTACTTTTTTAAATATTATCATATAATTATGTAGTCAAGAACATTTGAAGATTTCATAACTCAACGTGCAAGACAGTTAAGACTTGAGAGATCTGATAGATTAATGAAAATGTTGCAACAACGTGAGAATAATACTTATTTAAATATTATATTAAAAATTATTATTATTAAAATTCGAGAATTAATATTATTTTATATTTTATATGATGTGTATTAAATGTATATTTAGAGAGACAAGAAAATGAAACTGAAAAGTATTTTTTTTTAATTATAATTTATAGTATATATTTAATAAGTATTAAAATATTTATGTTAAATATTAAATATTAAATATATTTGTTATTAAAGTTATACTAATTTGGAAAGATCACGTAAGGATGTTCTCCATAAACATGGAATCATTAAGACTGTTGTGCCATCGTCATCGGTATTGATTTTGCGAATTATAAAAAATATAATTTAACATATTTATTAATTTATTGGATGTATATATCTATATTTCATTGTCTATCCGTTTTAATATTTTAAAGAATTCTTCTAAAAAAGATTCATCAAAATTAATTGATAATTCACAAGAGAGAATTGAATTAGAACGTGGATTTGAGTAATTATTTAAATACTATTATTATTAAAATAATTGTATAAAATATTAATATATATATATATATATAGATATTTGAGACGTTTCAAAACATTGTCTAAGGCATTTAGACATGGTGAAATAATGCCACCAACTATTTCAAAGAATTCTTCATTCATTCAGGAAACTGGTCCATGGACAAAGGTAATAATATTCTATTAAATAAATAGTTTTAGTTATAATTATTTTTAATACAGCAAAATAATAAATAATACATATTATAATGAATTATTGAAGACGGAACTATATAATCGTATAATAAAGCCTGTAAATGTTCATGTTCCGAAAATTTATGACCCTAATGAGCAAAATAGTAAAGATAATTTATCAAAATTCATGAGTAGTAATATAGATGATTGGTATAACAACAATAATAGTGATATCATTAAATCATCTCTCTATAAATCATTAGATGCTCAAGAGGTAAGAATAAAAAAATATTTTCTTTTATAATATTTCATATAATTTAATTAAATTCAAATGTAAATATTTATTAATATCTTTAGAATCCATCTTTCATTAAGCTTTATGAAAAAAATAATCGGAAAAGTTAAAAGAATCAAGAAACCTTTCTTTTTTTTTGTTATTTTTATGATTTGAATTTATTTAAATTATTATCTATTATTACTATTAAAATTATTATGTATTTTTTTTTTTTTAATAAATATTACAAAAATAAAAAAAATATGTATAAAACCAGAATAATAAATTTATGTATATTGAAGTATTGATGTAAAAATAGTAAAAATGCTTATTTTATAATGATAATAATTACTCTTTTTTGTCACCTATTTATAATAAAATATTTATATAATAAAAAAAATTATTATTTATAAATATATTTATATATTCATTTATTATTTAATCTGTTGTTAAATAATATTTGAAATTAAAGAACTTTTAATAGTAAATAAATAAATAAATAAATAAATAAATAAATAAATAAATAAATAAATAAATAAATAAATAAATAAATAAATAAATAAATAAATAAGTAAATAAATAAATAAATAAATAATGTGAATAAATACTTATTTGAAATCTTTTTTTTTTTTATTTGTGCAATTCAAAAAAAATAATAAATTAAATAAAAAAGTATTAATATATGAAATTGCAATTAAATTAGAATTAGAATTTGGTATAGTGATACAATATTAATTATTTAATTTTTTATATATTAATTTTCTTTGGAAAATCTTTATTAAAATAAAAATTAAAACTATGAAAGGTTTTTTTTTCTAAAAAAAAAAAAATAAACTAATAAAAACAAATTAAATAATTAAATAGAAAAATTTAATTATATATAAAAATAATAATTTTCTATAAGGTTTTATAGAAATAATAAAGAAATTAATATAATTAAAAAAAGAATTATTATAAAATAAAGTAATAAGTAAGTATGTAAATATATATTAATAGAATTAGCAACATATTTCGAAATAAATTATGAAATTTAATTTAGTTCTTTTATAGTTTTGTCTTATTAAACCAGTAAATGATATTAACATTTCAATAAACAAAACTAAAATAATTAAGCAAGAATGATTAATTTGATTGAAATTATTATGCATATTTCTCTCTATAATATCTATAATGATAATAATATATTAAAAAAAAAATAATTCAAATTCTATTTATTCAAAATTAAACATATATATAATGTTTTTTCATTAGTAACATATATTATTTTCTTTTTATATTTAAAATTAAAAAAAAAATATTTTAATACCCGAAAATTTCCATAAAATGTTTTCAGTTATTAATAAAATTTATAAAATTTTCAATTTCTAAATTTTATTATATTAAAGAAAAAGTAAAAAAATGGAAAATCTTAGTCAAGCTGATTTTAAAATTGAAAGTTTGACAAAGGCCATTCAATATACAGGTATAAATTTTTATTAAATATATATCTCAAAAAATACTATCCTTTTTAATAAAGTGTAATATTAATTGTTAATTATTAATAAAATGATAAATATTGAATTCATTTTAATAATTCAATTTATTTACAATATAATAATTTAAGAGTATCCACCTTCGAAAGCAAGCCCGGATAATAATAATCGTTGTTTTTATTATAAAATTGGTGAAGTAAATGGAGTTACATGGACATGTCCAGCTGGGTAAATTTTATTAAATATTTTTGAAATTTGAGAAAAAATAATTTAATTATATAGTTATCCAATACATTTACTAAAACTCTTTACCTCTTTCTCAATTTATAATAGTTACTTTTGTTTATCTAAAGAAACTCCACAAAACCCAAAGGTTAGATGTCCAAAGGGATTTTTCTGGTAATAAAAGGAATTATTATAGTAAAAAGTAAATATATTATTTTATTGCTAATGATATATAATTAATAATTGTAGTCCAGAAAATTCTCAGCAACCAGCTTATTGCTGTAAGGGATGGTATTGCCCAAATTCCACTATTGCTATTCCATGTCCAAAAGGGTAATTATTGGTGGCTGAAGTATTTTTATTTCAAATTCATAAATATTGTATTTATAACTATGTATATATATATAAATTATTAGACATTGGTGCGCAAGAGGTTCAGTTAAAAAGCAAACATGTTTTGGATTAGGAATTAATAAATGTCCTGAGCGTACCGATCAAGCACCAAAATATGGTATTTTCTTAATTTTCCTCGCTTTTTTTGTTGTAACAGCAATATTATTTGCTATTAAAAATAGGAATAGAAAGATCAGAAATGCCAAATATAATAATTTACTTCAAAATTTTATGGATGAAAAAGAAAACCGTCCTGAAGCTGTTTCTATTGATCGTAAGAAATACAATATTCAATTTGAAAATTTAGGTTTAGTTCTTCCAAGTAGAGTTGAGATTATGAGAGTAAATATTTATTTTAGTTTTTTTTATATATATATATATACTTTTAAAAATAATTGTAAACATATATAGTATTTATAATAATAATAAGTTACATATACATATTTATTTCAATATATGTATAATAGGGTGTTACGGGTGAATTTAAATCAGGTCGTACATGTTGTATTATGGGACCATCTGGTGCTGGTAAAACAACTCTTGTTAATGTAAGAATTTAGTTATAAAAATTATATATTATATAAAAATCTAAATACTAATATATATTTTTAGCTCTTAACTGAAAAAGTTAAAAGAACTTCTGGTGAAATTAGAATTAATGGTAAAAAAGAAAGTTTAATGAAATACAAAAAATTAATTGGTTTTGTTCCACAAGAAGATATTATGTTAAGGTAAAAATATAATGAATATTTGTTGGATATTAATTACTTAAAATAGTGACTTTTTTTTTTTTTATTAATATAGAGAATTAACCATTCAAGATATTTTATTCCATTCTGCTAAAATGAGATTACCTTCCTCTTGGACTAGTTTACAAAAAAAAGAAAAAGTTTTAGAAGTAATTCACTTCCTTGAAGTAAGTGAGATAAAATATTTAAGTTAAATAATCAATGATAATTAATCAAAGTATATAAACTATATATAATATATATATATATTTTCATTTATTTATTAATTCAAAGCTTGATCATGTTATGAATAGTATTATTGGTAATGAAGAAGAAAGAGGTATTTCTGGTGGTCAGAGAAAGCGTGTTAATATTGGAATGGAAGTAAGTGAAAATGAATATTAACAATTTTAATATTTTGAACTGTATATTTATTAATTCCTTTTCTCTGTTAATTAATAGTTGGTTGCTGATCCAAATATTTTGTTTTTGGTAATTGTTTAACATAATATATAATTCCAATAATATTGATTAATATTATTTTTATATTAGTATTAATATAAACCATATTGCTAAATTATATATTAAATCATTCATGAATAATAATTTAATTAGGATGGTAATAATAATAGCTATTATTTTCTTAAATTAATTTAATACTTTATAATGTTATTAAATATTAAATATTTTTAAATATTTGTATTATTATTATTATAATTTTATTTATATAATTTGTAGAACCTACCTCTGGATTAGATTCATCTACAGCTTATGAAGTTTGTTCCTTACTTAGTGAAATTGCTAAGAAACAAAACATGACTATAGTTGCAATTGTTCACTCACCTAGTATGCAAGCTTTCAATCAGTTTGATGATATTCTTATACTTGGTAAAGGTGGTAGAACTGTTTATTTTGGTCCTGTTGCCAAGGCTCATGAATATTTTGAACGAATAGGTTTTCCATGCCCTCCAAGTGAAAAGTAATTTTTCATTATTTTAATTTATTTATATTTGCATTTTGTAAATATATATTAATGATTTAAATAAATAATTTAATTATAGTCCTGCTGATTTTTACATGGATGTTACTTCTGGTAAGATTCCAAGTTCTTTAAAGGCTGACTTTAAGCCAGTTGATTTATTTGACTATTGGGAGATTTACAACAATAGTGAAAAAGCTGATGATGCTTTTAAAATTTTTATTAGTAGTCGTACGAAGTATGACCTTTATAAAAAAGAACATCTTCCAAAATCCGCAAGTGAAATTAAAATTAATCCAATACTTTCATTCTTTGATATTTTCAGAGACATTATATTTTATATTAATGATATATTTAAAGAATTAAGTTTCAATATTTATAAATTCTTTAGATTTATTTATATGTCAATACTTTTAGTTTGTAATAAATTATTTTGTACTTCATTCAAGGTTCGGTTTGATCCAATACGCGAAACACCTAATATGTTTACAGTTTTTTGTTTAGATTTTAAAAGAGCTTGTCTTCAAATTTATAGAAATTTACATTCCTTCTTTTTGGATCAAGTTCTTCATTTAGGTTGTGGTATGTTTATTTCTATTGCATCACAAGATTTTACATATCTTCCACAACAACCAAAAGAAATTTGCGATATTGCACCACTTAATCTTAGAGGTGTATGTAAAGAACCATTTGATTATTTAACTTTTGCTGGTATTTTTATTGCACTCGGTGTTTTATTTTCAGGTATGTCTGTTGGTAGTGGCACATTTGGTAATGAAAAAGTCGTTTTCTGGAGAGAGTAAGTTATTTCAATTAATAATAATAATAATAATAATAATAATAATAATAATAATAATAATAATAATAATAATAATAATAATAATAATAATAATAATAATAATAATAATAATAATAATAATAATAATAATCTAGCACTTCAGCAGGTCAACCAACTATTAGTTATTTCCTTGCTAAAGCTGTTGCTGATATTCCCAGAATTATCATAGCTGCCATTATGTTTTCATTTTCATTTATTTTACTTTTCCCATATCATAGTTCACTCTGGATGATCTTTTTGATTGTATTGTCTCTTTATTTCTGTGCATTTGCAATGGGTTACTTCTTATCTATAATTTTTGATAAGAAGATTGTTGCTCTTGCTTCAACTGGTTTTTCACTTGCATGGTCATTAGTCTTATCTGGTATTATTCCAAACTTAAGTGACTTAAAAAATAATAATATATTAAAACATTTTGAATTCTTATGGAGGTAAGATTAAATAATTAAATAACATATAATTTATAAAATATTAACTATATATGAATATATATAATTTATGTAGTCTATCAGCTCCACGTTGGGCAATTGAAATGTTTTGGTTAGTTGAAGTTAAGGCGAGAGAATATGAAATTGATTATACTAAATTACCACATACATACAAGGAAACTACTTGGCCAACTGGCTTTTTATATATTGTAAGTATAATAATATATAATATAATATCAATGAATTATATCATTTATTTATTTTTACTTTATTTCTTTCTCATTAAGTTCTACATTACTATTGGCTGGAACGTTCTTGCCTACGTTTTTATGAAATTATTACATCGTCAAAATCAAAAATAAATAGAAAATTAATAATTATAATTAATAGCAATAAAAATTTATATAAATATTACAAAAAAACTAAAGAGTTTAACAACTAGATACAGTTTCTTTTTCTTTTCTTTTTTTAATTTTATATTCTATTTTAATTAATGTTATAAAATAGTATTAAAAAAATATCACATATTTATACACATTTTATTGAAAAAAAAAAAAAAAAAAAAAAAAAGAAAAAGAATTAAATATACACTACTATTAATCATAGTTTAATATAAAATAAAAACAAATATTGTATGAATATTATAAAATACTAATCATTTTTGTTTTTTGTTTTGAATGTTTTTGTGTGAATTAATTTTATTAAATTAAAAATGTTATAATAAATGAATATTAAAATTTATTTTTTTAATAGTAATTGCTCTTAATAGGTAAAAAATAAAATTTTGAATAGTAAATAAAATAAAATAAAATAAAAAAAAAAAAAAACAAAACAGATTAAATTAAATAATAAAATAATAATAAAAAAAAAAAATAGAAATCCATTTATGATTTAAAATCTTTAAAGATATTTACATTTTCTTTCTTCTTTATATAATCTTATATTGATATATTGATATAATAAATAATAATTAAAAAATATTAGTAAAATATTAATAATTATTTAAAGATGCTTAATAAAAGATTACTACCTATATGCTTCTCTTAGATGTTCTGGTCTAATTGCACCTTCATCACCCCAATCTTCCATAACATCTCGAGCTTTATTAAAAAATTATTAAAATAATATAAATATTAGTATTTAGACTTTCAGGAAACTAATTTTTTGTATTTAAATCTTGTTTTATTGTTTACTTTTTTATTATTATTAATATAAAAATATTATAATATTATGAACATTACCTTTTTCAACAATTTCACCAAGAAATATTTTTGAAAAACCACCAACTACAATACCCATACTATTTGATACACTTTGATTTAGTATACTTTGGACAAGCTTTATTATATTATTATTAATTTATATATTAATTTTATAAAATATTTTAAGAATTTATATTTATAATAAAAGTAATAAAATTATCAATATTATTTTTAATAATTAATTACTCTTTTCATTGCTGCCTTTGGTAAGGTGGATCTTCTGTAAACTTCATATCTTTGTATTTGTTCTTCATTAAATTCATTTAATAAATCTCTTTTAATGTATTAATTTAATATATATATAATTATTTTATATTTATTGTTATTATCAATTAAAAATATAATTCAGTAATTATTTTAAAATGAAATTTAAATTAAATAATATTAAAATATAAAATTAAAATCAAAAATCAAAATCAAAATAAAATATAGTATAATAAAACAGAATAAAATTTCATACTTCAACATTTCTTTATTTTTCATTTGAATATTTTCTTCTTCTAATTCTTCATAAACACCATCAATATCTTGATCTTCTTCATCTTCTTGCTCTTCATCTTCCTTTTTTTCTTTTTCTTTTTCTTCTTTTTTTTCTTTATCTTTTATTACATTTTCTCCATTCTCTTCTTTTACTTCTACTTTTTTATTTTCATTTGTTTGATTTGTTCCTTTTATTTTTTCATTTTTTAATTTCTTTTCTTTCGATTTTTTATACTTTGTAGTTCCACCATTCTCAGTTTTTACTTGCTTTGCTTTTGGATTATCATGAATATTTGACTGCTTTCTTTTTTTTTCTGTTGAATAGTATTTTTTAGTTCCTTCCATTTTTTTTTTTAACTTTATTTTATTTATTTCTTTTCCTTAACAATTAATCTGAATTATATTGATAAATATTACTTAAAAAAAAAAAAAGATTTAAAAAATAAACATATTAAGCAATTCCTTATTTTTAAGTAAACTATTTCTTATATTTGATTAGATTTCATTTACATGCTTTAAAATCTTAATTTAATTTATTTATTGCATTTATATCTATTATATTAAATAAAATATATAATTATAAAAAAAAGAAATACTAAATGAGTATATTCATACTAAAATTAAATATTTATATTTTATAAATGTTTAAAATACATTTAGAAATTTGAAATTCAATTGTAAATTTCAAAAAATTTCAAAAAGTATTAAATATAAAACTTCGTGGTACAAAAAATTTGAAATACAAAACACGTGATACACAATTAATATATATATATTTTTACTTTTTTTTTTATTATATTATAAAATATTGTCTAGTTTAGAATATTTGTAGAAAATACTAAAAAGTATTTATGTAATATAATTTAGATTAATAAAATAAATAATAAAGTTTTTTATAATAGTATCATTGTAAATTAGTATAAGTTAATTGTAATCTTGTTGTTACTTATACAATAGATTTTGGCATGTTTTTTCTTTTTGGTTTTTTACTCTTTGATAAATACATTGATAATATATCATTTTGATTTTTTGCCTTTGCTTTTGTATTATTATTATTATTATTATTATTATTATTTATGGAATTATTTGATTTTGGTTTATTCAAATTTGCAAATTTACTATCTTCTTGATATATACCTAAATTAAGGATTTTATATATAAATACAATATAAATAAATATATTAATATATCTTTATATTTTCTTTTTTATTTTCTTGGGATTAATTAATTATATATAAATCTTACTTTCCATTTCCTTCTTTCTTTTTTTAGCACGTTCCTCATTATCCTTTTTTAGTTGTTCTTCTTGAGTTAAATGCCTTTTATTTCCTTTTATTAATTTATCTTTATATTTTTTTTCAAATATCCCTTGATTAATTTTCTCTGCTTGATTTTGACTTAAGAATTTTGCTCCAAGACCCAATCTAATTATAAAGATAAAATTTTAAATTATTTAAATTTTGTTTTTTAAAAACAATTTAAATAAATCAACAAATAAGAAAACTAATACTAATGTGATATAAAACTAACAATATTAACATTACTATAAATATTATTATAAAAGTTTAAAATTTATAAACCTTGGAGGTCTTCCTATTATATCTGTATCCTTTTCATCATCACTTTCAATTTCAGGTAGCCAACTATTAATTAAGCTTCTTGCTATACCAACTGAAGTATCAAATTGAGTTTTTAAAACTTCTAAGTCTTGAACTTCTTCCTCTTCTTTCTTCTCTTCTTTTTTTTCTTCTTTTTTATCCACCATTTTCTTTAATTATACGAAATTATTATGATTGAAAAATATTTATAATAACTTTTCTAAATTATGATAAATTTAAATATAAACCAAACATTTTTATTGGATAAAAAAAACTTTATATTTTATATTAACGCAACACAAAATCAAATATTTAAAATTTTAATTTTTTAATATTCTTTATTAAATTAAGGATTATGATTTATACATTTAAATATTTAATTGTAAATATGGAAATTACTATTACAGAAATAGCTTAATTTTAAATATTATATATATTAAAATACAATATAAAATTGAATGTTGTTTGATATATTATTTAAAATATTAAAATATTAACCTTTAAATAAAATATATTATAATAATAAGAAAAAAAGATAAAAAAAAAAGAATCAAATTTAGAAATTAATGCTGTTGCTGATTAACTAATTCATTATATTTTTCGTGAGTCTAATTCAAACATAAAATATATAAGAGATATATTAGTATTTTATAACATATTTTTTATATAATCAATAGTATTCTCTTAAAACTAACCTTGGCATTAAGATAATGAAATATTGCTTCCTTGATCCATGGTTTCTTAAAGAATTCTGAATGTCTTGATTCTTCTTTATTAATATGAGATTCACCAAGAATAACTTCATAATCTCTTGCTTGACTTGCGACCCACTGGTTTATAAATGTTACTGGATCATTTACAAATGACATCATAAAATCTCTTTTTAATTTACAATTATTTATTGCTTGAATTATTTTCGATATCTTTAATATTTATATATAAATCATTTTGATAAAAAGAATAAAATTAATTTAAGCAATTGAATATAATTAAATTGATTATGTGATTACCAAAGTATAAAATTATATATAATACCTTTTCGTCCATATCCATATATTCTTTTGTATTTTCTTGTAATACCGAAACAACTGATGATATTCTATTTCTGATTGAATCATCTACTTCAACTTCAACATCATATGCATATTCAGCTTCATCTATTTGTCTTTCCCCTACTCTAATATATTATTTTATTTTTCATATGTTAAAGATTGCATAATAAATAAAGAATTAGCTTTATTTGATTTATATAATTTTTATATAACATTTTTGTTAAATTACTTTATTTTATAATCAATAACAATTGGATCTGGTGGCAACAAATGATAATTTATGAGTTCTGGCATTTGAGGGAATGTTATCTGGTTAACTTTGAATATTTTTTTCAACTCTTCATCATTATTTATAATTCTTTTATCATCTGAATCTTGAAGTTTATGGTACTATTGTTTTTTATTTTATATTTTATTATTATGAGCATATTAATATTATGTTATTTTCAATAATTATCATAATTAATTATTATTTAATTATTTACTTTAATATATTGCCATAATGCCATGATAATATTGGTTTTGGTATCTAACTTTATGTTTAATAATTTTGATAAATCCTCTGATAATTTATATTTATGTGGTGCATAATCCATTTCTATTAAAATTCTTGCATTGACATCAGTATCTCCAGTTCTTTTTATTTCAAATCCATCAATTTCTGGAGTTCCATGTTCTTTATTCCACTGATATATATTTAATTAATGATAATTAAAACAATTATAAATATTTATTAAAAATTTTGTATATATAAATCTATTTTTATTTTTATTAAAACTTAAATGGAATCAAAATTTAATAATACCTCAATAATGTTGCCTTCAGGATATAAAGTTTGATCTCTGTCTAATTCAACAATAACTCTTTTAACAAAAGATGAAAATTTTTTATCTATTATCATGTTTTTTTTTCCTGGTGAATTCTTTAGATAGTATTATTATAAAATTATAAAATGATTAATATTTATTTAATAAAAATACTTTATTGAATTTAAATATATATGTATCTTATATATTTATATTTTATAATATTTATTAATTAAATGTTTGTCTTTACATCTAATAATTTTCCTTCAATTTTTAATATCCAAGATGGAGTTGATATATTATCTAAACTTATGTCATTAATATTCATTATATTTTTGTTTTGTTCTGAAGTCGTATTTGAAACAAATATTCTTAAAGTTTTCTTTGTCTATTATAAATAAATTTAAATTTATTAATAAAACAATGTACATTATTTATTAATATCTTTTATTTTATATTATTATTTTTTTCTTCTTATAATAAATGAATGGAAATAAAATGACTTTTTAACAAAATTTACTTTAATTGGTTTTGACATTGCTTCTTGAATATCAAGTCTTTTTCTCATTATTGTTGCATCCATTTTTTTTTCAAATTCATGAAGTTGAGTATATAATTTTGATTCAGGAATTAGAGATTCAATTTTTGGAGGCAATGTTTTTTCAATTCTACGTTTCTTTTTACTAAATTAACATGAATTAAAATATTAATTTAATCATTTAATTTATTATTAATAATTAATTATATTTTACAAAATACTTTTTCTTTAAGTTTAATGAGTTATCATTTGCTCTTCGTTTTAAATCTTGATTCATTTTGAAATTTCTATATATATGTGTATAAAAACTAAAATTTTATTTGAAATAATTATTTTATTTAGGTTATATAATATATAAACATTTTAATCAAAAATTTAAATTATTTGAATGATTGGCATATATAATATTTACTCTATAATTTATTATCATATATTATTTTTTTTTAAAATTGATTTTTTTTTTAAATAAGAAATATGTATTATACCATATAAAATTACATCTTAATTCGAAATTTAAAATTTCATTATTTAATTCACTATATTAACATTTGTATTAAATCTATATTATTAACAGTAATAACAATAAAAATTAAATTACATAAAGAAATTAAAAAAAAATAGGAAAATGAAATTGGAAGCTGGAGAAGAATTGCTTTTATCATTTCCAGCTATGGTAAAAAAAAAGGATGGAACCATTCATATTACAAATTGCCGTTTAGCATGGACATTAGAAAAAACCAAAGAAATTTTGATTTCATTACCATTCAATTCAATTAAATGTATATACTTAAATATTATATAAATAGTTTTTATCTTATTTAAAATAGATGATATTTTATTATTATATTTGAATTAAAAATTATTTATGTTTTATATTATTATAAGAGTTTTAATAAAAAATTTTTTTTTTATTTTTTTATTTTTTTAAGCACAATCTATTAATGCAGCAACTTCAGCAAAAATTATGTTAAGAGTTGTAATTGTAGGACAAAGTCATAAAAAGGAGCAATTTAGAACATTCACATTTACATCAGATAATGCAGTATCAGATAGAGAAAAAATAAAAAACGCATTAGCAGCTGCTCTTCAAAAGATATACCAAAAACATCAAAATTCAACAGTATTGAATGAAAATCCACAATTAAATGAAACTTTGAATGAAAACAAAACATTGTTAACATCAAAAGAAATTCAAATAAGGCAAGATATTCTTAAAAACTATAAAGATTTAATGAAATTACATATGGAATTAGTATTAAATGGGTTATTATCAGAAGAAGAATTTTGGAGTATTAGACAGGTAAATTAAATAGCTAATAAATTATATATATATATATATATATATTTTTTTTTTAATAGCATAAATTATTAAATAAAATAATATTATAAATAATTTTATTTAACATTTTAGAATATGTTAGAAAATGAAAAATTTACTCAAAAGAAAGGTCAAGCATCTTCTTCATTAGCAGATATTAGACCAACACATAATGAAGGAAATGATATTAAATACACAATTACAACTGAAATTATTCATTCAATATTTATGCATTATCCATCTGGTAAGAATAAAATTCAGAAATTAAAAAAATGATTATATGATAATTATATAATATAAACTAATATATATATATATATATATATAAATTAAAGTCAAGAGAGCATATGATGAAAATGTCCCTGATAAGGTGAAATAAAATCAATATTAAATAAACAATTAATGAAAATTTACGATTTGTTAAATTTTAATTATGTATTAAATAGGTAAACGAAAAAGATTTCTGGAAGAGATATTTTTCATCAAAATTCTTTCATAGAAACAGAACTCAAGGAAAATCTCATATTGACACAAAAGATCCTATATTTGATAAATGTCTAGAAGAAGATAGTAAAATTCGTTATAAATACATATAAAGCATAATTACTATTTTAAAGTAATGGAAAGATAATTAATATATATTATTAAAATGAATAAATTATATAAAATTATTGCAATTTATCAAGAATTTACTGGTCCATCTGAAGAAGAAATTGAAAAAGTTCCATTATTAATAGATTTGACAGCTACTGAACAAAACCAATTTGAAGTAATAAAAACATTAATATTATAGATCAAATATAAAGTAGATAAATAATATTTATATTATTTTTCAATATATAGGGCTATGGTACAAAACCTGATTTTACGATGATAGGAGGTTCATCAAAATCAAATATGCAATTAATTAGAAAATTCAATCATCATTCAGAAATTATTTTGAACTCATTACAGTAATATAATTGATAATCTTATTAATATATTATATAAATAAATGGATAAATATATTTCAATACCAATTATATCTAATTATATATATATATATAAATAACTAAAAAAAGTACAATAAATCAGGAAGATAAAGTTGAAATAAACAATGAAATAAAAAAGGTATATAGAAAATATTAACTAATAATTAAAATAAGTCTTAATTTTAATATTTTGACAAATTTTTATAATAGAATTTAGTTTTCAATGATTTAACAACAAAAGAAGAAGAAATACAAATGCCATTACAAATTAAAGACCAAAAACGTTATTTTGAGAGTCAAGTTACATTGACAAATCAAACAATAGATAAAAAAGTATGTTATTTATAGCTTTATAGTTCTTTTATTCTATTTTTATATTCGGTGTATTTTAATTTTTTTTTTTTTTTTAAATTTTATTTGATAATTCATATAGATATTAAAGAAAGAAGAATTTGCAAATTATCTTGAAAATTTCAAAATTTGGCATCTCCATTTAAATAACGTAGGATGAAATATAATAATTAATAATAGTTTTTTTTTAAGAAAAAAAAATTTTTTAATATATATATATATATTTATTTATTATAATAGATTAATAATGATAATCTACACAATATTTTTGAAGAAGTATTTAATAAATTAAATAATGATGTTATTGTTTATAATCAAGACAAATTATCTCAATTAAATAAGGATTGTAAATATTATTAAAATTGTATAAATTATTAATAAATAAATCATTAATTAACTTTTCTCTTTTTTTTTTTTTTTTTTTAACTTTTAGTAAATGAATTACCACATTCTGCTCAACAAGAAATTAACACTTATCAATTAGTATATAACGAATTATTAAAACATTTTTGGTTTTATATGCCAATAAAAAGCGATGAAAGTAAAGAAACAGTTGACAAATTAATAAAAATATTAAAAAATACTGAAGAAAGATTTAATCAATTTCATTCGAAATTAATTCATGAATACCAAAACAAAGCTATAACGTCAAAAGAAGTTAGTATATATTATTATTATTATGATTTGTTATCAAGTAATTAAATATAAATTTATTAATAAATATATTGTATAGTTATTTAATTCCTTATCGAAATCAATAAAAAGAGCTTATCAAGTATATGATGAACAGGTTGAAGTTTATAATAAAAAAAGAATCAAAATCCAATAATCAACAATAGTAAATAAATAAATAAACAAATAAATTAACAAATGTTAGAATATAAAGAAATTTATATTTATTTATGTATTAAAATAACGAATTTACACTCATTATATATTAACTTCATTTATATAAAAAAAATAATTAACATGTATTATTTACTTACATAAGTTTTAAACATTTTGAAACAAGCTACAATATATACAAAGAATACTAATAATTTTTTAAAAAAATCGAAATACTTTTTAAATGTTATTCAATAATTTATTTAACTAAAAATTAATAAATAATTATATTATTATGATATGATTATATTTTTTATTCCTTCTTTTTTTCTTTTTTTATTAAATTGATATAAATAATTCTTTAATAGTTAATTCATATTATTATCTTATTATAAAATCAAAAAAACAAACAAAACAAACAAAAAAAAACAGATACACATAAATATTTTAAATGCTTATTTTATTAAATGGAAATATTTATATTCATATGTTGTTTTAGTATTATGAAAAATAAAAAAAAAGAGAAATAATTATATTAATAATAAAACATAACTTAATAATAGAAATATATATATATATATATATTTTTTTTTTTTTTTTTTTTTTTAATTTTTTATCATATAATTTACAAAAATCATTTTCTGCCTCCACGTTCCTTTACAGCTAGTGTTAAAATAACGCCTTCATTAATACCATATGATGTTACTGTCATACTATTCTTCAATAATATTGTTGTACCATTAGATGACATAGATAATTTTTGACGACCTGCTGGCATATTTCGTATTTGAGAAATACGTTCTTTTAAAACAGAAACTGTATCATTAGGTTGAACATCTTGTACAGTAAATATTTGACCATCCAAACCCCATTCTGGCTTATCATTATATACTGAAGTTTGAATCTTTACAGTGATAGCCTATAAACAATTTTAATAATAACCAAATTTATATTAAATTAAATTAAATTAATAATCTTTATTTCATTACGTTTGTATTTAATAAATTATGTATATATAAAGATAACGTACAGATGTTGAAGGTGGTGGAGGAGGAAGATTATTACCCATTGGTGGTGGAGGAACACTAGAATCAGTTCTTTGTCTCTTGGCATCAGGCATAAACATATCATTTTGATCTTTTGGTCTTGTTGCGTAATTATTATTTAATAATGGTAAAGCTGGTGGCATGTTATTATGCATCATCATTGGTGGTCTACTTGATGGCATTTGTTGCATATTTGGCGGTCTTATTGCAGCTGGACCAGGTGGATATATACCTTGTGATTGTTGTTGATATAAAAATGGATTTGGTGGTGGGAAATTTGGACGAGGTGGTATTACGGATGAATTTGTAACAGGCTGTATTGGTAAACCAGGTGCTGATGAAATACCTGGAGGTTGAACAATTGGCTTTATATAATAATATAATTATTTTTAAAATATAATTATTATTATTTTCTATTTATTTTTAAATAATAATTAATAGAAAATTATTTATATTTACCAATGATGGTGGTGCAGCAACTTTTTGTTCAGGCATTTGAGGTCCAATTTTACTTTTATCTTCACTAATAAAGAAAATAATAATAAAAAATATAATTATTATTTCATTTCAATTTTTATCAAGTTAAATGACTAATATTGTATTCCTTGATAAATAAAATATTGAATAATGATTAATTTATACTTACTCTGCCAAACCTTTTCTACGATAAATAGCAGCAATTTGTTCATCAATAGACATACCACCTTGTTGAGCTTGTCTTGTAGCTGAACCAATTGAGGCAATGTGACCATCCCAAATAACTTTTTCTTTTTCGGCTTGCTTTGCTTTTTCTGCATCTTCTTCAATTTTTTTACCAATTTCAACTTCTTCACTACCGAAAATATCAGTACGATAGCCTGAAAGTTTATTAAGATTTGCAGCTACATCAATACCAGTTTGTAATAAATTACTATCTTTCTTTTTAGCTTCACTAATTTTCTTTTGTTCTCTCCATTTTGGATCAAGTAATTCAATACGAACGTGTTCATCCATTTCAGATATTGGAATAGCTTGACCACATCTAGGACATATTTGAGTTTGTTGTTCAAGTTGTGATTTAAGAGCTTTATATATTAATATTAATTTTAATATTAATTAATAAAATTTAATAAACTTTAAATAAATTTTTATTTATAATAAATTTAAATTTACCTTTTGGTTTATAATCTGTTCTAATTTTTATTGGTGCATTTGAATCTATATGAATCAAACCAGATGAAGCCTTTTGTGAATCATCTTCAACATCCATTTCTTCGTCCATCTTTTAAAATTTTTATAATAAATAAATAAATAAATAAATAAATAAATAAATAAATAAATAAATAAATAAATAAATAAATAAATAAAAAAGAAATAATTATAATATTTAAATTACTTATAATAAAATTTATACAAATAAAAATATTAATGCTTTAGTAGGTAATGCTATAATATATAACACTTACTTCCATATCACCAGCTTGATCTTCTTCCTTTTTATTTTCAATTTCATTAGTTGATACAAGATTAGCCTTCTTTTGAACTAATGACATATGTTGTAATTCTGATAAACTCATTGGTGGTGGAAGATCCATTGATTCATCAGCTTCAGTAAACTCAATAGTATCAACGATGACAAAGTCATGCCAATCGATTGATGCATATGCGACTTAATAATAAATGTTAAAAATAATATAAATAATAATGATTATTATAATGAATATATATAACTTGTAATTAATTATCCTTTACTAATAAAGTAAGTTTAAATATTGATATACTTTTTTCAGCATCAGCTTTTTCTTCTTCTTTCTTCTTTTGTTCTTCTTGGTAAGTTTTATATTCAACTCTTTGCAAGGCACGATCTAAAACCTAACAATTTCCAATAAATTAACAGTATTAAAATATTAATAATTAATATTTAAATTTCATTAAGCAAATTTGATTAATTATAAAATTATTGATAATTTACTGTATATTTATCAGTCATTGTTATATCAAGATTTTGAAATAATTTTTTTGAAGGAATCAAAACTTTTGTATATTGTTCAACTAATTTTGTAAAATAATTAAATAAACTATGATTTGGTCTTAAAAATTCAAATTGATAATTTTTTTGCTCACGTTGAGCTAATCCTGTCATAAATTGACGACCATTACGTGCTACAAATTGTGCTGTTAATTTAAGAATATCTCTAATTATTTATAATTATAATTAAAAAAAATAATAAGAATAAATTAAAAATTTTATTAAACATTACATATACTTAATCAAATTTTTATTAAAATGTATTACAAATCTTGTGCAGAAATTGCAGGTAATTCTGCCATAAATTCGTATGCAGAAGGTTCTTTTGGAATTGGCTTTTCTGGAATTTTTTCTTTTTTTTCTTTTTCTTTATTTTCAATTTCTTCAAGTTTTTTTGAATCGTCCGATGCTTTATTATTATATTTATATTTGGAAAAGTGTATTAATATGATATTAAATATAAAATAAATTTTGGATAATCCATGTATATTACAACAAAAAACATAAAAAATATTTACATTTTCCATCTTTAGATTCTTTGATTTTAAATTGATAATATGAATAATATGGATCATTTGGATTTAAAAATGAAAATTTTGGATTAAACTTTTCCTTTTCTTTAATAAGATTTTCGAATTGAACTGTATTTCTTGCAACAAATGATGCAGTTTTATCAATAATATCTATTTTTATAATGATAACAACAACAACAACAACAATAATAATAATAAACAATAAAAAATAAGTATATATTATAAGTTATTATATCTATATAAATATACAATTTCTTTATTGTATATCTATATAAATTTATCAAAAAGAATAAACCCTTTTTGATATCAAATTTCAAATTGAAATTTTTATACATATAATTATAACACTTACTTCTAATTTCAGGTGGTGGATAAATAATACCCACAACATCTGTGTTTGAATCAACAGAAGACATATTTTATTACTTTCTTATTATTTCTTAAAACACAATAACTAATTTAACAAACACTTATGTATATGATCATATATTAACTTTCAAATATTTTTCAAAATTATATAATTAATAATAATGAAAAAATAAAATTTATTTATACATAAATTATAATATATACATATATACATATATACATTAAATATATCAATAAATTTATATTTTTAATTATTTTTATATTTATTTATATAGAATACATTATTTATTTATTTTATATTTATTTATTTATTTACATAATTTATTATTCCTAATAAACATGAACATTTTAGTTTTATTTAATTTCAAAAACAAATAATAAATTGAAAATTTATATTAAAGTATATATTTAAGCATATATTGTTATATAAACAAATTATATTGTAACAGTTATTTTTACCAATCATAAATTTAAGATCTATTAGCCAATATTTTTTTTTTTTTTTTTTAAATAATTAAAAGTAATTTTAATTTTTTTTTAAAATATTAGAAATTATCTTTTTTTTTAAAGTTTAATTATTAAATAGTGAAAATGTCGAAAGACGAATTAAAAGATAAAAAAAGACAAATTGAAGATGACGATGAATTAGAGAAAAAAAGAATAAAATTAGAAAAGAAGGAAAAAAAGGATAAAAAGAAGGAAAAGAAGGAGAAGAAGGAGAAGAAAGAAAAGAAAGAAAAAAAAGAAAAGAAAGATAAGAAAGATAAGAAAGAAAAGAAGGATAAGAAAGAAAAGAAAGAAAAAAAAGATAAAAAGGGAAAAAAGGAAAAAAAAGAAGATACTGAAAATGAATCTGAATCTGAATTCTTTGGTTTAGTTAAGGGAAAAACTACAGCAAAACAAGCTAAAAAATTAGAAGATGCAGAAAATAATCCATTCACTGGTAAAAAATTCAGTGAAAAATACAGAGAAATTTTAAAGAAAAGACGTTTATTACCAGTTCATAATTATAGAGAAGAATTTTTAAAATTAATTCATAAAAATCAAATTTTAATTTTAGTTGGTGAAACTGGTTCAGGAAAAACTACACAGTAAGTATTATATATATTAATTATTTATTATAATAGATATAAGTTCTTTGTCATAAATTTTTAAAATAAATAAAATTGAATAATATATTTTATTTTAAAAATTATTAAAATCAATATTTTTATTAACAAACAATAAAAATAAAGAATTCCACAATTTTTGGCTTTTGATAATCAACCACATCTTGAAAATAAAATGATAGCATGTACTCAACCAAGAAGAGTAGCTGCAATGTCTGTTGCTAAGCGTGTATCAGAAGAATTGGATGTTAAATTAGGAAGTGAAGTTGGTTATAGTATTCGTTTTGAAGATTGTACATCTGATAAAACCTTCTTAAAATATATGACTGATGGTATGCTTTTAAGAGAAGCTATGACTGATCCATTATTATCTAGATATTCAGCTATTATTCTTGATGAAGCTCACGAAAGAACTTTATCAACTGATATATTAATGGGTTTAATTAAAGAAGTTGCAAAGAAAAGACCTGAATTAAAGATTATTGTTATGAGTGCTACATTAGATGCTGAAAAGTTCCAAAAATATTTCAACGACGCTCCATTATTAACAGTTCCTGGTAGAACATACCCAGTAGAAATTTATTACACATCAGAACCAGAAAGAGATTATTTAGAAGCTGCTCTTCGTACTGCTCTTCAAATTCATACTTATGAAGATCCAGGTGATATATTATTATTCTTAACAGGTGAAGACGAAATTGAAGACTCATGTAGAAAATTACAAGCTGAAGCAGATAATTTAATGCATTCATCTACTGATGTTGGTAAGCTTAGATGTATTCCATTATATTCTACTCTTCCACCAAATCTTCAACAACATATTTTTGATGATCCACCACCACCACATGGTGAAAAGAAAATCCCAGGAAGAAAAATTATTATTGCTACAAACATTGCAGAAACTTCTCTTACAATCGATGGTATTGTCTATGTTATTGATCCTGGTTTTTCAAAACAAAAGGTTTATAACCCACGTATTAGAGTTGAAAGTTTATTAGTCAGTCCAATTAGTAGAGCCAGTGCTCAACAACGTGCTGGTCGTGCTGGTCGTACTAGAGAAGGAAAATGTTTCAGACTATATACTGAAGAATCTTATAATAATGATTTAATTGAACAAACTTATCCAGAAATTATGAGAAGTAATTTAGGAAGTGTTGTATTACAGTTAAAGAAATTGGGTATTGATGATTTAGTACACTTTGATTTCATGGATGCCCCAGCTCCAGAAACTTTAATGAGAGCTTTAGAAATGTTAAATTATTTAGGTGCTTTAGATGATGATGGTGAACTTACTAAAATTGGTGAATACATGACTGAATTCCCACTTGAACCACAAGTTTCTCGTACTCTTATTGGATCAGTTGATTACAGTTGTTCAAACGAAGTATTAACAATTGTCTCAATGTTATCAGCTCCAAATGTTTATTTACGTCCTAATGATCAAAGAAAGCTTGCTGACGAATACAAGAAACAATTTGCTCACCCACTAGGTGATCATATTTCACTTTTAACTACTTATCAAGAATATATTGATAATGGTGAAGACTCAAAATGGTGTTATGAAAACTTTATTAATCACCGTAGTATTAAGAGTGCCACTAATGTTAGAAATCAATTAATGAGAATTATGAATAAAATTGGTTTAGAGATCAATACCACTGAATACAAGGGAAATGGAAAGTATTATTATAATAATATCTGTAGAGCCTTAGCTTCTGGATTCTTTATGCAAGTTGCTCATCATGAAAAATCTGGTCACTACTTAACATTAAAGGATAACCAAGTAAATATATACATTTTTTTTATTATAATGCATTTTAGTTAAATTTTATAAATTTTTAACATTTGTAATATTAATTTATTTATTTTCCATTAGATTGTTCATTTACATCCTTCTACTTGTATATTAAATAAACCTGAATGGGTTGTATACAATGAATTTGTTCTTACTACTAGAAATTATATTAGAACTGTAACTTCAATTCAACCTGAATGGTTACTTGACATTTCTCCAGAATATTTTGAAGATACTGAATCTTTAGGAAATACTGAAGCAAGAAGAATAATAGAAAGAATAATAAAACGTAGAACCAATTAATTATAATCATAAACTAAAAAAAAAAAAAGAAAATGTTTTTTATTTTTATTTTTTTCAATAGAAATGTTTTAATATCGAACTATACACTATAAATTATAAATTATTTATTTTAAGAATTATAGATTAAAAATTTATTATTCAAAAAAAAAAAAAAAAAAAAAAAAAAAATTATTTCTAAATAATTTTTTTGCTTTACTTTATTTTCAAACTATTTATTTAATAAAAGCATACTTATTTATTAATATTTAAAATTTATAATAATGTTTCTAAAATTATGTGTATATATTATAATATTATAATATATATTTTATTTATTTTATATATATGTACAAAAGGTATTATCTAAATATTTAATTTAGAAAATATGAATCATTAATGATACTTTAAAATTTCTATAATATAAAAGATATTTTTCTATATTCAATGATTTTATTAATGTTTGAATCATTAAAATATTATGTATATAATAAAGATATGATAACTATTCAACATATCATATTATCATATTATGTTATTATTTCCTAAAATAATAATATTTTATATATGTATTTCATATTAAGCAAAAATTAGCGATATATTGAAGAAGAAAAATATCCATTACTAAACATTGTTGTTTCACAATAATTATCACTCATAACTAAGTCATTCATAGAATCAAAAATTATATTTTGTTGTTGTTGTTGTTGTTGTTGCTGAAATTGCTTGTTAGTATTGTTAAAATTAGAATTATTAATAGATAAATAATTCATTCTATTTAATAAATTGTTATATTCATTTTCATTCATATTATGTTGCTATTATAAATATTAATTTTAGAAAAATGAGTAGATATTAATAGAGATATTTTTATTAAAATACAAATTTTTAAATTTAATTTTAATTATTATATTTAAAAAAAAAAAAAAAACATTTATATTGTATTGCTATTTTTATTCTTTTACTTACATATTGTTGAGTATTCATCTTTCTTAAACTATATAAAATATATCAAACTATTTATCTCTATGTTTTGCCGTTTTAATAAACAAACAAATATTATTATTATTTTTTGGCTTGGTTATCAAAAAAATATATATATTAATATAATATACCTAATCAAATAAAGTATATATATTTAAATATCTAAATATAAAATATATATTTACTATTACGATAGAAGGTTTTTATTATTTTTTCTTTTATAAAAAATATAGGTATAGAGGTATGGTATAGGTTAATATTAAAAAAATAATAAGAAAAAAAAAAAAGATTTTTTAACAAAGGAGTTTTTAGATAAATTTTGTTTCAAAAACCAATATATTAATAATTAAAATTTATTATGAAGATTTTCTGTTTCATGTATTATATAAATTAATATAAATTAAAAACACCACATGAGCTTTTTTCATATATAATTAACTTAGGCGCCATAAAATAATTTCATCTGTATTTATTAGGCTTAAAAGCTTTTCTTTAAATTTATTTGTATTGAATAATACTTTTTTATAGTTATTATATGATCTTATATATTTTTAATATTATTTTTTTTTTATTTTATTATTTTATTTTATTATTTATTTTTATTTTATTTGCTAATTTTATAAAAATATAAAACTATATTTTACTAGTTATTATTTAATAAATTATAGATATACATTTATTTTCATAACATTAATAATAATAATTATTCTTTGGTTTTTCATTTTCTAAACTCGTTTTCTATATTATTGTATTATTTTAAATTTTAATATATAAAAAGTTTATATATTTAATTCTGTTTTCATATTATTTTATTCTATTTTTTTTTTTTTTTTTTTTTTTTTTTTTTTTTTAAAAGTTAAATAAAATACGGAATGATTAAAATATATATTTATTCTAAATTTCTTTTTTTGATTTTATTTAATCACTGGAAGTAGCCATATGCCATGATGAAAGCCATTCTCTGTTCTTAACACTAGAAGAAGGTCCAGTAAAGCCATAAGTTAATTTTGAAAAGAATAAGAAAGAAATAACAATTATACCACCAACAGTTAATACAATAATGTTATGAATAATTGGAACTCTTTTAAAGAAGAAACTGATATGGTCAATCATGAAACCAAGAACAAAAATACCGAAGTAGATAGTTGGGAAATAATGGTGAAGACTGTAATGAAATAATTTATAATAAATTTTAATTATTTTCTAAAAAAAAAAAAAAAAAAAAAAAAAAAAAAAATAATATATATATATATATATAAATTACTTACTATAATACACGACCCATAATATAGAATGGTAAATAATGTAAGGCCCAACCAAGGAAAGTGATTAAACCTCTATAACAATATTCAAACCACTCATCTTAAATAATTATATAAATATATATAGTTAATAATTAAAATATAATAATTAAAACTTGATATTTCTAGAATTAAAATTATATCTTACTTTTTTCCCAAGCATAAGTAATCTTTCTTTGTCTACGGAGAATGTAGAATAAAGAGAAAACACCAAGACTTAAAATAGCAGCAAAAGCAAACCACCATATAAATGGATTACCCATCATGTAATACTTAACAGTCTTATCACTCCATGAACACATACGAATACCAACTAATGCTAATGGCCATTGCCAAGCTTGAGAAACTAATTGATCTGGTTCCTTGTCTGGATCTGGTACAAGAGCATTATTAGAGGTCCACATAGCAACATTTAAATCAATAAAATCATTAATAAATTTAGATTTATATATTGACTTTGGAGCAGGTTCCACTGTAATTATTATATTTTATTATTTTAAATAAGGTGTTAATAATAGTCATTATATTTGAAATTTTTATTTTGTTCATTATTGATTTATTTTATACAATATCTTAAATAACTTACTTAAACTATTCCAGTGTCTTTCAACATTCCAAATGTTATTTGCTTGATTTTCTGCTTTTTTATCTTTATCGCATGCAACTTCGGCTTGCTTGAAACCCCAATGTGGAAGATTAACATTGTGAGATCTAAGTAAACAACCAGTGTTGACATGTCTAAGTCTAAATCTTGTTAATAAAGCTCTAACATTTTCTGGTTTTTTTGTTTTTATATCCTATAAAAAATAAAATATTTATAAATATTTGTTTCTACATTAAATACTTTATGAAAGAAAAAATACTTATCATTACTTACATCAACAATTTCAACTTTCCAATGATCATTAGAATCACCTAAAGTAGAATTACCATAACAAGAAACTTCATTCATGTAAGAAGTAACTGGTGCCTTAACATTATGAGAGTGAAGATTTCTTGTAGTTTGAACGTGAACTTTCATATTATTTATTTTTTAAATAATGAATATACATTATTATTTGAAAACTTAATATAATCTAAAATAAATAAATAAAAATAAAATTTAAATATTTACCAAGTTTAATAATATCACCATCCTTTAAATATTCAATTTTATCATCTGGAACTTGTTCAGAATTCCATGGTTTTTTAATATACCAATCATTATTACTATCTTTATGATGATAACATGTAACTTGTTGTTGTTCAGAACCAGCTGGATAACGTTGAATATGAGAATGCAATAAACCACCACCATAGCCAGAATTCTTAAGTGTAACTTTTGAATTGTATGCAATATCTATAAAATATCAAATAAATAAGTAAAAATTTAATTTATTTTGTTTAATATAATATATTTAATAATATGTTATAATAATTCGATGATCATATTTTTAAAGAAAATATTTACTTAATGGATTTTGTGATAAATCAATGCCTTCAAGACCTGCTTGGAATAATGAACTCATTTGAGCATCACCTTTACCACTCTTACTTAAGATAGTGAAATGAAGATAGAAATTAAAAGCATAAACAGAAATTGGAATAATAATAAGACAAACAATTCTTGCTAACCAGTGGCCAATATAAGTTGTCTATTTTTAAAATACAATGAATAAATATTTATAAATATATATATATTTAAAATAATTATTATTGCTTACCATTGGCATATTCATATCGCCGAGATAATCCCAGAGTTCCCAAATAGTATGCTTTAATAGTTTATTTAATATAAGATTAAAATTTATTACAATTTCTAGATTATTATTTAAATAATTTTACTTACTAAACCAACAAGAGCAACAGCAAAAAGTCCAACCCATTTAACACTTGTAACACAACCAATTGAAACACCAGTAAGGAAAAGCCATAAAAACCAACTTTTAGAAAATGGTCTATGTTAATATGAAAAAAAAGCAAACATTAAAAATAATAAAAATTAATATATTTTTTAAATTATATTGATTTAACTATGTATTATAAAAATATTAATACTAGTAAAAATAGAATTTACTTTTCACGTTGATTATGGAACTTTGTCAAACAAAAGAAAGATAATGAAGTAAAGAAAATTAAAATTGGATCTAAAAGGACGAACTTTGAAATTACAATAAGACCATTTTCTATTAAATAATATAATTTTTTGATATATTTAAATATATGTTATTAATTTATATTTATAAAAGCTAATTAAAATAGTGTTTTATACAATAATTATTAGAATTAAAATAAATATTTACCAAGTAAAACCATTAAGCCAATTAAAATACAAATTTTTCTTGGGAATTTTAATTCACAAGCAGTTAAATATGCTAATGGAACAATAAAGGCACCAAAGGTAGCGCAGAAAAGTCTCATTCTAACATAATTTAAGTTTTCTGGGAAAGTTGCTGCTGATTCCCATCCCCAATGACCATCATAACCAGCGAGGTAACCAGCTAAAGCAATTAACATTTTACCAAGAGGTGGGTGAACATCAAAATAAAATTCACGCTTTAAATATTGAGAGGCAAAGCCACTATATCAATATAATAAATTAAAAAGTATTAATATTTTTATTTTGTTGATATGTATTTTTTTTTTTTATGATTATTAAAGCATTTTAAAAAAAATAATTACCCGAAATGAGCTTCATCCCAACTATTTCATTTATTTATATATTCAATTGATTAGTAATTTTTTTTTAATATTTAAATTATTATTTTTTTTTTATTAAATTGTTATTTCTTCATTAATTTCTATCTTACACAACAATATTAGATTTTGAAATTTGAAAATAACGAGTAAATAAACCTAAAATTAAAAATACGCCAGCAATAGCAAGATCTGGTTTATTATTCAAAAAACCTTTGCTCTAATGATTATTAAATGATACAAAAATATTAATTATTATGAAATAATTTAAATTTTAAAGAAAAAAAAATAGTTAACATTCAATGTATTATTTACCTCTTTTTCTTTTATTGGTTTGTCATACTTATTGTCATTTTCATATTCACCTAATAAAGGTCTTTTTTCTTTATCTTCATTCTGGTGACGTTGTCGAATTTGTTGATAATCATCCATATTTTAAATTTAATATTATGTAGTTAATTTTCAAACTTGATTCATCACCATTTATTATATCATTATTAAATTAATTATTTTAAATTGATGAAATGCGAAAAGCATAAATTAATAATATTTATTTATTTATTTTTCGTTTTATTATATTATATATAGAAAGATAAAAATTAAATTAATATAATTTTTATATTTGATTTATCTTTTTAATAAAATTTTTATTTATATTTAAAGCTTACTGTTTCTTTTTTTTTAGGATAAAAATATTTTTAAATTAAAAGACTCGAATTTTTTTTGTTTTATATACTCTTACTTATTTTATTAAAATATATCAATAAAAGTAAAAAGGCTAAAAATAAAATGTTTTTAAACTATTTTTGTATTTTTCTTTTTATTTTATCTTATATTTCCATTTTTTGTTTAAGAAAATTTATTTATTTCTTGAATAGAAATATATTATACTACATTATTATAAATTAATAAATATTTAATTTAAAAATTTTCAATAATATATTTAATAATGATATATTTAATTTAAAAAAAGTATAAATTATTTTTTTTAAAATCATTTAATACATTACATATATATAATATTTCAAAAGTGTATTTAAAATTAATCATAATCAGTTAAATTATGAAAATATGTATGCTTTAGTTTATTAACATTGTAACGTTATTATACTACTTTATTATGGTATCATCATCAATACTATTGTTATTTTAAAAAAAAATATTTCTTGATTTGTCGATACTTTCAATACTATTTTTTAAAAGCATTTTTTTATATTATAATGGACTCTAAGCTATAGAGTCTTTATTATAATAAAATAGTTTTTGTATAATCAATTCAAAGGTATAAAAAATTTTTTTTCTTATTATTTCCTTTTTATCTTTATTATACATAATACAATAACATCTCTATTATATTTTAGTAATAATACTTTTATTTTTATAAAAGATTCCCATTAAAATAATGATTCAACAATAAATAATTGTATTAACCATCCATCTTTAATATTTATAGTTTAATTTATTGCCATATATAAATTATTTCTTATTTAATTTACCAATAATATTTTTTTTTGATTTAGTTAGTGAAATGTTAAATATAAAATTATATAAATGAAAAAATGTATGTAACATATAATGTAATTAACGCTAATACTAAATTAATGTATATATATAATGAATGTAAAAAAAAAAAAAAAACAAAGAATTTTTTCTTTTGATTTCGAAAAAAGTTTATATATTGATATCTCAAAATGGTTTAATTGGATTAAATAGATCTTCTTGTTTAAGACTGGATTGTAGAATTTCAAAAAATAATAACAACAATTTATAATAATCTCTAATATTCAAATATGATAACCTCTTCTTACTATTATATAAGTACTTATAGATATATAAATTTTGTATTTGTCATTACATAAAAAAAAAAGTCAATTATTTGATTATTCATAATTTAATGTTATAATGTTATGCATTATAAATGTACCATATATATAATGGTATATGGTAATATAGTTAGTTTGTTGGTAAAAATAATAGAATAAAATTTTTATTATATAATATAATTATTTTTTTTCAACGTGTTTTTAAAAAAATTTTATTTCAATATACTTTTAATATATTTATCAGAAGTAATTAGAAATAAAATCAGTTTTGTATTATTTTTATTATTATGTAAATATTTTATTCTTATAATAAATTAAAATATATAATATTTATATAAGGAATATTGTAATGAAATAATTTATAATAAATCTAAGCATGCAATAATTAGTTATAATTTTAATTATTTTTATATAAAATGATAAAATATATTTTTAAATCAAACAAACTATTTAAATATAAAATATTAATAAAATAGATATATTTTTATTAAAATGTTAAAACGATTAAGTAAAAGTTGTATTTTCAACTTTAAAATTATCTAAAATGTAATATAATTTATATTGTTACAACAAATAAATCCTGTTGACTTGCTCCTTCTAGAATAAGTGGTTCAATGCATTTTAATATATTTAGATCCACATTAGCTTCATAATATGCTATCATAGGTGGCAAATTTGGTCCAGATATACACCACATAATTGGATACCAAACAATGCACCACATATAGATCCATATGAGGAAAGTCCAACATGTGTTATCGTCAAAATCTTTAAATTTTTTGCCTTTTTCTATACAAATTCCAGATTTCGATGTATGATAGATAAAATCAATTTTATCATAATAACCAACACTTAAAAACATTTTTTGTACTTCGCTTTCAAATTCTAATCTATTATTAAATATTACTTTCTATTGTTTAAATATATATTAATTAAAAAGAATTAATTATTTATTGACTTAACATATGGCGTTTTAAGATTAAATATTTTTTATACATTTAGAAAGAAAAAAAAAAAAAGAAGACAAAAAAAAAAATAAAAATAAAAATAAAATTAGAATAAAATATATGAATACTTACTGTTATTAATTCTATTTTTTTTATTGGTTTACTTGATTTAATATATGTATCAATAATATTATTAAATGTTGGTATATCAGAAGAATATAAATAACCATTATCTACACACATTTCAGTCCAGTTTTCGTTTACAATATTTTCTAAATTAATTTGTATCTTAAATGTTGGTTTCTTAAATCTAGACATATGAGTACATTCCATTTTCCAATTTTTACCCATATTTAAATTGTCATAATAATTAAAATTTAATCTTGAACAGGGATGATAACCTTACATTATTATAAAAAAAAAGAAATTATTAATTGTCAAAAAGTTTTCGTCTACATTTTCTATAAACTGGAAAATTGAATTAATTAATATTAAAAAAAAACTTACCGACTATAGTAACTGCAAATTTTGGTTTATTAATGGAATTTAATAATTGTTGAAAAAATTCATTATTATTAGTTGGCTCTTCTATAGGTTGATGATCATTATTAAAATAGTCGTATACATCTTTAACTTTTCCTAAATCTGGATGATTATTACGTATAGTTGTAGTGTTTGGAACATAAGATATTTTCGGATCTAGTTTAGGGATTTTTAATTTTACGAGATGTTCATCTTGACCAGCTACGTATAACATATAAGAGGAGTTCTTCGTTAATATTTTTCTTTTAAACTCTATATCAATTTGTTCATCTTTAAGCGACTTATTGTAGTCATTGTCATCAATTTCATCTGTTAATGGTTTATATGAATGCTTTAATTTCATACGCCTATTATACTGCTGATTCTTTTTCGTTTCTTTACTTTTATTATTATTATTATTATTATTAGTAGTAGTAGAAATAAAGTTATTATTATTTTGATATGAATGATTATATTTACAAAAATCTTCATATTGATATATATTATTATTACTATTTCCATAATTCATATTATAATTTTTATAATAAAATGATGCTAATTTTCTTGAGTTAAGTGGCAAGTGTGCTGCTTGTAAATTTTGAATATTATTTGTTTCATTAAATGTATTATTATATTCTAACATAGGCTGTTGCGGTAGTAATTGTTGATTATATAAATCTGGGTTTTGATTAATATCATTAAATTTATTATATTGATTTAAATTATACCATATATTTTGATCATTATTATTATTATTATTATTATTATTGTTATTGTTATTGTTATTGTTATTGTTGTTATTGTTGTTGTTGTTTATACCATTATTATTATTAATATCATCATCATCATCATCATCATCATTATTATTATTATTATTGTTATTGTTATTGTTTATAGTATTATTATTATTACTATTATTATTATTATTATTATTATTATTATTATTATCATCAATAAATTTCATATTTTCATCTTCATAATTATTATAATCTTCTGATAATATTTGTTTATTTGAGTTATTTTGGATTATTTTATTTTGATTTCGATAATCTTCATTTTCTGTTTCAAATAAATTATTATCAATCAATGGTAATGACCCATCATTATTTTCTTCAATATTAATACATTTTTTATTTTGATTATTGGAGCAAAGAGATTTTATACTGATAATACTTCGTGCAATATTTTTTGTTTCTTTTATTATTTCATTTGTTATTTGGATTTGCTTATCAACATATTTATCTTCATACATTGATGGTGGTGCAGATGGTATTAGATTTTCTGATCTAGGAGGAGAACTTGGGATCATGCTATAATCAGGTGGCATATTATATGTAATATTCTAATTTATAATTGGTAAGCATATTAAAAATTACATTAAAAAATTATTCACAATAATACTGCTATGTATCTACTTACATATTCATCATTGTTATATAATCCATCATTAGATATATAATTTACTGTCTGTGTTTTTTTAAGTATTGATTTTTGATAAGTTATAGCTTTTTTATTTTCATTTTCTGAATAATCAATAGGTTCACTTTTTATTGACCACATATCTGTATTATTTCCTGTCTTTTTTAATAAGTTTTTTTTTGATTTTTGAATAATGTTATTAATGTTTTTATTTATTATTTTCTTATTAATATTATTATTTTCTTTATTTTCTTCATTATGATCATAATATATAGTCTTATCATCTTCATTATCCTTTAAAGAGTAATAATACATTTTATCAGTCTCACTACTTGAATAATTAATTTTATTGTGGCTTAAATTACTAAAAAAGTTTTGCCTTTGCTGTTCATCCTCAGATTTAAAGCTTTCATCTATGCTTTTTGAATCATTATTATTTATGTTTATATCGGTTTCTATTTGAGGTGGTGATGTTGAATATAATTCCTCATTTTCATTATTTACAATAATATTTTCAATTATAAAATTATTTTTATTCATAATGTTTGATACATTTTCATCATTATCAGGATTACAATATTGAATATTATTAGGTAAATTATTATCATAATTATTAAAACTATTATTACAATAACTACTATCAAAGCCATTTTCTTCAATACTATTATTACTACTGAGACTTTCATTACTAACATTATCAATGTTTGACGCTGATACAGATACAGATATATTTAAAGGGATAGATTTTACTCTTTTTCTTTCTGATAGTCCCTTATTTAATATATTTTTTCTTTCAATAGTAGATCCAGAACTTTTCACCTTTAGCCCTTTTGAAGATGGTTTACTGACTTTTTTAATAGATGTGTATGGAATAGTTACGGATAATGGAAGAGAAACGTTCATACTTCCTTTCTTTTTATTAATAACCTTTCCATTATCACTAGAAACTTTTTCTTTTCTTATTTTATTACTTGAATTACTAGTTAGTAAATATCTACTTTTAGTATTCAAAGATGATTTACTATTACTTTTTAAATAATTAATTGGTTTTTTCATGGTCATTTTTTTCTTTTCATTTGGTGTTTTAGCATTGCTTTTTTTTTTTAATTCGTCCTTTTCTGGGTCATATGAACTATTTCTTGTTAGAGTAGTTGAAGAAGAGTTTGGCATTGAGGTAGCTAATATTGAAGAGCTACTTTTCTTCAGAGTTTTAGTTGCTTTTTTCTTTCCTTTAATTTTTGATGATGATAATGAATCATCATAACAATTTCTTAAGTCTTTAATTGAATTTTTCAATAAAGGTTCATTCCTTTTATTCCTTTTTTCTAATTCTCTTTTTCTTATTGCAATTGAATCATTACTTTTCGATTTTATCATAGTTTTTTGATCGCTATTTTTATCACTTTTATCATTAATACTAGATTTTTCAAGATTATTAATATCTTTTTTTTCTTTATTTATAATCTCATGTAATTCTGTTCTTTAATTATATAATAAGAATAATATATAAATAAAATATATTTTATATTTATATATTTATAACGAAAAACTTATAATCATTAGTAATATTTACTTTTTTGAAAAAAAGAAAGAGGGTTTATAAATTGGTTCACATATAAAAGATAAATTTTCATCTAATTCTAATTTATTTGATGGTATAATGGACGAAATTGGTATATCTTTTTTAATTGTTTCTGTACTACTTGCATTTTTAATAGAATTTTTTTTGGGTGAATGAGATGACGGAATAAAGTAGGTTTCTACATTATTATCAGGAAAAATCGGGGGTTGTCCTATTTTCTCAATTTTACTTAATTTCATCATTTTTGAATTACTGATATTGATTTAAGAATTAATTATTAAGTAATGATTATTATAATAATATGCTTTTAATTTATTTAAAATTTATTTATTGAAACAACATTGTTTAACAATTATTATATATTTTAAATCATGTAATAATCAGTTATATATGAAGCTTTATGTATATTCATATATTGGTGATAAATAATGGTATTAATAGATGCTTTGATATTGAAAATTTTAAAAGTACAATTTAAAGAATTACTACGAAATTTAAAAATGAATGGTTATATAAACAAATTAATAAATCTTTTTTTTTTCAATTTTTTTTCAAAAACAATAAAGTTTAATTATTATCAAATTTCAAAAGAAATATAGTTTTTGTAAATAGGAAATGAAAACTTTATTTTATATACTTTATTTTATATATTATATTTCAAAAAAAATAAATAAATAAATAAATAAATAAATAAATAAATAAATAAATAAATAAATATATTGAGCAGTAAAATAATATCAATAATTTTACATATAAAATTTTTTTTTTAAATTATGAAATTATTATAATTTGAATAATATGTTTAATTAAATATAAAAATTTATAAAAAATTTTTTATATCTTAAATAATTAAAAAGTGATAATTTATGAATATGGAAATTTCTCTGATTGAGAGAAATTCAAGCTCACAAGACTCTTATTCTAATAAGAGTAATGTTGATAATGTAAAGAATAGTATTTAAGATTCATAAATAAATATTTTCTCTATTATAATTTTTGTTTCTATATAAATATTAATTGAATTTAAAACATTTTTATAAATATTAATCCATTCAATATAAAATTGTTCAATTTTTCTGTTTTATTATTAGTATATGTTAATGCCAGAGAAACATTTAAGTTATTTTTATGACATTGCTAATGTTGGAAGGTATTTATATATAAGTAAATTAATTAGTACATTTATTAATCTTTTATTATCATTTTGAGAAAAGAATTAGGTTTTTTTTTTTTTTACTAGTAAAGTTTTCAAATAATAATTACAATATATATATATATACTATATAAATCTGAAAAATTATTTTAAAAAATAAAAAACAGGAAGACAGGAAAGAGACGTAAAAGTGTAGAAAAAGATTCAGATGGAATGGATAATATATCAGATTTCTTTGGTGAAGATGAATCAGAAAGTGATGACCCAGATGATAAGGATGATTTTAATAATTTTGATGAATTTGACGAGTTAACCGATGGAATTGATGATAGTACTATTATTAATGAAAATATTGAAGAAAATGAAATAAGTACAAAGGATGATGAACAAAAAGATACGAATTTAATTCAAAGTAAGAGTAATTTTAAATTTTTAATCTTAAAATAAATTTTCATTATTAAATGAATATAATTTGAATACGAATACACTTATAGATAATAAAAAAATAAAGGACAATAATAAAGAAATATCTATGTCACTTGAAGGTAAATAAAAACATTTTTATTTATTTATTATTATATTAGTTAAATCAAGAATTGATAAATATAATGAATATTTAATTATTAATTAATTAATCAAATTTTAACAGAGGCTGCAGAAAGACTTCAAAAAATTATAAATGAAACACCTTCAAAATCAAAAATTGATATGACACCTGTATTAAATTCAGTATTGAAGGCTTCAAAATTAAATAATGAAAATGAATCTTTATATTCGTATGAAACATTACAGGAAGCAAAATCTAATACAAATTCAAGTAATGAAATTAATAACCAAGAAAATTTAAATTCAATAACTCATGATAAAATATATGAGTATGATGAAGATATAAAAGGAGAAAGTGAAAGTAGTGATAATGAAAAAGATGTATTTGAAACCGAATCATCTTCTGATGATGAATTTATAATAAATGTTAATAATAAAAAACGAAAATCTTCAAATAATTTTGAATTACAAAATAAATATGGAATCTCAGATACCGAAACAGAACTTGATTTACGTTATTCATCCAATTCAGAATCAGATGATGCATATGAATATGAAAGTGGAGATTCAGGAGAAGTTACATATTATTTAAATGATAATAAAAATAAAAATAAAGATAAAAATCATGAGTTATCTCCAAATTTAGAATATCAAAATATACAATCGCTATCAAGTAAGAAAAAACAATCGAGAAGAAAATCCGAAAGATTATTAATTACTGGAGACAATAACAAAAGATTTTTAACTAATTTTGTAGAAAATGATATTGTTGATCAAAATCAAAATTTACAAAATGAATATGAAGATATGAGTAGTAATAGTACTTCAGAAATGAGTATAGCTAGAGAATCAACATATTCAATAGCTCAAGTAGCTCAGAATAAATATGAAAAAAATAGTAATTTGAAAAATAAATCGGTAATTTTGGATATAAATAATATTAATCAAAATAAGAATCCAATTGAAAATTCTATCAATAGTATAAGTAAAGAAGAAATTGCTAATAAGGAAGTAGAAAATCAAAATTTAGATCTGCCAAATGAAAATAATAATAGTGAAATTTTCAAGACATTTTCATCAGTAAATAAAAACATAAATAGTATTTCAAATGAAATGATTAATAATGATAATGATAATAATGTTGTAGATAATTATGATGTTGATATTCCAAACGATTTCACTAATTATAACCAAAATGATCTATTAGATAATGAACTTCCAGTAGATATTAATAATATTGAAGAAAATTTATCTGATAAAAGTGATAAAGAGAATATTAATGATAAAGAGATAAATATTCAAATCAATATACCAATATTAAAGCAAAAAAGTAAGAGAAAAGGGAAATCCGCTTCAAGTACAAGTTCCAATAAAAGAAAACGAAATGATGATGATGAAGGAGTACAATTAAGAAAAAGTTCAAGAAAAAGGATACCACCATGTAAATATTGGGAAGGTGAAAGACCCGAAGATTTATTAATACTAAATGAAGAACAAATAAAGGAAAGGCAATTAAAAAGAGAAAAAGAAGAAGAAGAAAAGAATCAATGGACGAGAAAGAAAAAAAGAACTAAAAAAACAATTAAGAAAGAAGATGAAAATGAAAAACCACGCCCAGTAGTTAAAATGGTAAATGCAACAACAAGTCCAATCAAAGGTTTAAATGATTTAAATGAAATAGATTATTCAATGTCTAATTCTCGTGACTACAGAACTGAAATTACAGTATTTGATGTAAAAACAAATAAAATAGTAAAACAAAGTAATTGTTCGATATGCAGAAATAATTATAAATTATATTATATTATTTAAAAAGATTAGTTTAATATATATATATATATATTTTCAATATAATTTAATACTAATTTAATATTTTTCCTAATATATATTATTATGTATAATTATTTAATTGACATTAATGTATAACTCAATAGAACTTGTTGCTACCCAAAAAATGCTAGAACCTCAACCTGTTAATAATAGTACCTATAAATTTACAAGAATATTTTCTGAGGATTTAACTTATGCTACTGGATTATTGTTATTTCCAAAAGGTTCATTTAAGCCAAATAGAAATTCAAAAGATAATATATTAGTGAGTTACATTTAAATTTATAAATTATAAAATATATATGGTATCAATTAATTAATATATTTGATAAAATGATAATAAAAAAAAAATAGTTTTTTTTCGTTATGACTGGTGAAATTTCTGTTCAAATTCATAAAACAACATTCAATGCATATGCAGGTGATCATTTTATGATTCCTAGAGGTTAATATTATTTAAATTAGTTTTTACAGAATGAAATTTTACTTTTTTAATATTACTAATTTTGAAATAAATAATATTTTTATTAATATATATTAATTAATGCTTTATTTTATAGGGAATCAATATATGATCAAGAATATAAAAGATAAAGAATCAAAAATATGGTTCATCCAATTTAAAGTAAGAAATGAATATAATAAGGATGTTAGCAAAAATGTCAATAATACCGATAATGATAGCAATAATAATAACATTAATAATAACGACAAAAATAGCGATAATAATAACAATAATAATAACGATAATAATAACGATAATAATAATAATAATAATAACGATAAAAATAATAACAGTAATAATAAAAACAGAAATAAAAGTAAAAGGAAGAATAATAACAAAAATAAAAAAACAAAGACAACAATAAAATAAAGTAAATTAATTTTATGAAGTTATTCAAAGTTTAATATATATATATATCATAATAACGTATCCAAATGATTATTTGAGGTAAATATAATATGTATGAGTAAAAAAAAAAAAAAATAAAATTATAAATAATCTATACTATTAGTAAATAATAATTTAATGATCTATATACTAATTATTCATTAATTTTTATTAGGTATTATAAATTTAAAAGGATCAAAAGCAAAAGATTTATATAATTCAATTCAAAAGGGGAAATAAATATATTAATGTATTTGGGATTTATTTAGAAAAATTATAAAAGTAATTATAAATTAAAGCAGTATTTTTAAATATTTTGTAAATAAATATAATTATATAAGATAATAAGATAATAATAATTTAGATATTTAAAGGTGAATTTATCTTTTCCAACTAAAAATATATATAAAATGAACATTCTTTTTAATACTATCAAAATAAAATATGTTATTAAAATTTATAACAAAATATGAATTAATTAATTGAATCATAACATTTTCATGTTAAAAAAATATAATAAAAATATAAAGTTTTTAATCATTTTCGTTTTAATTAAACTTATTTATTTTTTCACTTAATACTATACACATTAAGGCTTTAACCATTTGTTATAGATAGATAGTAATATTATATTAATAAATTATAACATAATAACAAATGTACTGTTATTAATAAATAAAAATAATATAAACATGAATTTTTTTTTTTTTTTTTTTTTTTTTTTTTTTTATTTTTTATATGAATTAAAATGATTCTTCAATATATTCTTGTATTTTCTATATTTAATAATATTATTAAGAAAATATTTTTAGTTTTAGTATATAAATATGAATATATATATTTTTTAATATACATACTTGAATACGTTGTAGTTCACCATAGTTAATTTTTAAATAATATTTAATAATATCATTGATTTTTGGATCATCCATTATGTTATTTTTTGTTGAACCTCTCCAATCTAAATCAAAATTATTATCGATATAACTACTGCAGCTACTACTTGTACTATTTAATATTGCATTATCAGGGTCATCAAAATTGGTGTTTTTATTATTTAATTTATCATTTGTAATTATAGTAAACTCTTCTTTATTCAAATGATTTTGTTTTCTGATTTCATTTATTTTTTCTAAATTACTTACAGATATATCAGAAATTAATTTAATAAATTTATAACTTAGCGATATTCCTAATTTAATTCTTGATACATTATTAATATTGGGTATTTGAAGAAATAAATTTATTCCAAGTTCTGTAATTATTTGAGGGAATAAATCAATTAATTTTCTGAATTTTATATATATTTGATTATTGTCCATTTGTTCGTCTGAATTGTTAATCTTAATGAATGTGTTTAAATTCTCTTTAAATTCTTCACTATTCATTATATTTGAATTTATCATATTATAAGCAATTTCCGAATTTTTAGTAAAAATAGTATTTATAAATCTTAGTATTTGTAAACAATTTTCAAATAAAACAAAATACTGTGCTTCATTTTTAATTTTGGTTACTAATTGATTATTTACAATTAAAATATCATTACTTTTTAATAAAAAAAGTGAATGTTTTAAATAATAAATTATAGAGATTAATAATTGACCAACTAGATTATTAGGACATGAATCATCTATGAATTCAAAGCATTCTTCAGAAAGTTGAAATAATTCAAATAAATTTTCCATCCACTATTTATATTCAGTTATTTATTATTTATATATAAAAAAAATTAAGTAAATATATATAAATTCTTAATAACATTTATATAAAGATATACATTTAATTATCAGTGAAAATACTTAGTATAAATTATAATTCTATTTTACCTTGATTATAACTGGATTTTTTGTATTATAATTACATTGGTATATGTTATTTTCATCTAGTAATTGATTCATTTTTAAATGACCAATATATAAATATGAGTAAATCCTATTTTTAACTTCATTTATTAAGTTTTCATTAACAGGAAAACTCATGGATCTCCAATATTTTCCATTGGTCTTTAAAATATCATTATATTTTTCTTTCTTATCTTTAATAATTTCCTTTAGGTTAAATATATATATATCAATAGAATCATTCATTTCATAAGATGTTGATATAAAATCTTTCATATCTTCTACAATCTATAATTAATAAATTAAAAAGCGATTAATAATAATAAATGAATTTCTTTTATTCTTTTTATTTTTTTAAACTCTTTTTACTATTTACAAAAATTTACCTGAATATAATTTAGAGTGCTAAAAATATAATAATGTGAATTTTTCCATGCTGGTATTAAATCCTAAAAAATATTAATAGTAATTATTTTTTTTTTGCCATAACAATTAATAAAAAAAATAATATTAATAAAGATAAATTTTATAATTAATAATATAATGTTATTATGTATTTATAATATAATATACCCACTTTTAATTCCTCAACACAACCACCAGAAAGATACTCCAATGAAACGACTATTTCTTGAATGATAGATCTCATGTCATCATAAGAATCCTTTAAAACACTATTTTCAAATAATGATATGTTATATTCAAGTTTACTTCTTTTAATTTCCCATTCTTTCTTATATTCTTCTTCATTCATTCCAAGCTTTTCTTTTTGATATTCCATCCATTGATATATTGTATTTACTGATCGATTTATATATATATCATAATTAAATTTATTACTCAAATCATTAAATTTATTCTTTTCCTGAATTAGATTCAATTTATATTGAGAATTTTCATTTATTAATGGTTTATTATTATAATTAACTATTTTAAAGAATAAATATATCATTTAATGAGATTTAATTATTTCCATAAAATATTTAATTTATACATTAATTTATATATTATTTTATACTTACGATTTTCATTTATAAATATATTTTTTTGATTATAATTAAATTTGGAATTCTTTTCAGGTTGAAATTGAGAATTTGGGTATGTTTGAACATTCATTACTCTTAAATGATTTGATAAATAATTTGAAAGGCGCTGCGATTTACTTTCCTTATATATAATATCTTCATAATGACGTTTTCTTTTTGATAAAATATTATTACTTGAAGTTAATTTATTATTGAATGAAAATTTAAAATTATTATTTGGTTGTTTTTTATAATTCACCTTCTTATAAACTGCTGATGAATTATAGATTTTTCCATAAACTTCCTGAATTTTTTTTGACTGAAGTAATTCTTCTAATGCATTTATTAAAGTATTAAGCGATTTATATAAACAAACATTTATATTTGCATTTTTTGAAGTCTGTTCAATAAATTCATATTCCATTTTTTTTAAAAGGTATATTCAATATATATTTTGCCTTTTTATATTTGATATTTTGGTGTATTTACAATAAGATACATAAACAAAAATAAATAAATAAATAAAAAAAATAATATTATTGTAATTTATAACAAAATTTATAAATTAAAAATAGAATTAATTATTAAAAGAACTTTTTTAAATATTTAAAAAAAAAACAAATTCTTACAATAGATTAAAATTAATTATTTTTATATTTATAGTAAATTGACTTAGCAATATTTACATTAAAAATTTTTTAATTTAATAATTAATATAAGAATGAAAAATATAAAACCAAATTTGAAGAGAAAAATAAAATTTATGTTATTAAAGATCATAATAGAGCATTTATTTGTTATATTAATAGTTTAGTTTATTATGGGATTATTTATTATCAATAATAATAGTTAATCTATTTCAACTTTTTTTTATAAATATATAATAAAAAATTAAAAACAATTTTTTTAATTGTATTTAAATGATAAAATCTAATAATATTTTATATAAAAATATTATATTTGTCTTTTTTTTTATGAAACAATACAATCCTTATTATATTCTTTATCTTGTGATAATGCACTTTTTCTTCTATATCTTTTTTTATCAGTATAATCACATTTATCTTGAGATAATGGTAAGGACAATGAATGATGTCTTGTATGATATTCTGGTACTTGAAGTGTTCTTCTTCTCTGCTGGTCACTTCTATTATTTGTTTGGATATTATTACTTTCATTTATCATCTGTAAACCTGCCGGCCCACTAAGCCAACCATTATCATTGCAAAAATTTTCTTCTTCGATAAGCATTTTCCTTTCTTTCTTTTCTTCCATTTTTATCTCATGTTTATATTCCTTTAATAAATTTTTTTTTATTTTTTCATTATTTTTAATAGGCAATGTCTTTGATCGTAGCAACAAACTACCTAGAGAGTTTTGTTTCATCATCGCAGGTTCTATATATTCAGATCTACAATTTTTCCTTTTGTTAAGATTAAGAGACTCAACACTATCTACCATACTATCTATATCATTAACAATTGTTTCATCTTTATTTATATTTCCTTCACTTTTATATGAATTTCTTTGATTTGATTTAGTTGAATATAACTTAGACTGTACTCTTGGACTATATAATGTATTTGTTGAATTATTAACATTATTTATTTGTTTATTCGATTTTACATCAATAAGAATGCGTTTTCTTGGATCCTATTTATACAAATAATATTTTAAGAATAAACAATAATAAATAACAGATCAATAAAATAGTTCATTAAACAAAATACTAATTTTTAATATTAAATTAATATTATTCATTTAAAAGAAAAATATAAAATAATATTTTATATTATAAATTTCAAAATATCATAATATATAAAATTTAATATTTTCATATTTTATTACTTTTTTTTTTTTAAAATTAAAAAATTAATAATTTATTATACTTTTCAAATTATTAATCAATAAAAACAATATTACGAGAAAAAAATAGCAATAATAGATATTAAAGAGATAAAATATTCTTTATCAATTAATAATTATTTAATATATATTAATCCACTAATAAAAATTATATTATTATAAAACTTTATGCTCTTTTTTTTTTTTTTTTTTTTCTTCATATTTCATATTATTATTGATATGCATTAATGAAATACACTAAATTGAAATTAATATGGATATTGATTATAGCATCAGTTAATAATTATTTATTTCATTAAGATATATATTATAATATATATTCCTATATTTATGTATTGTTTTATATATATAAATATATATACATTCAGTTGAGAGAATGCATTTTACTGTGGATTTTAATTTAATAATGTAATTGTAATAAATAATATTATTGTATTATAAAAATTATTCAATATTGATTTTAATCTTTATTTACATGATGCGCATTATGTAAAATCCATTTGTGTTCTAATAATTCTGTAGCTGATTTTCTTTCTGATGGTTCTTTTTTAAAGCATATATGTAAGAAATCAACCAGTTCCTATAATAATAATTTAATAGAGTATTATTATATATTAAAGTAGAGTTAATATTAAATATGACACTTTTTTATAAATATTAAACATTACATCTGATATATCTTCAGGAAGTGGTGGACAAGAATCTATATTAAGAAAAAAATGAAACATTTATATTAAAAAAATTGATATTTTTATTAATTGTACATGTAAAGGACAGGACTTTTTTAATAATTATTTTTACCTTCAACAATATGAAATAGAGCTGCCATTGGTAAGAGATCTGAATATGGTGGTTTTCCTGTGTATAATTCTATTATTGTACATCCAAGACTCCTATTTCAATGTTATAATATTCATTATTTATAAATAATGAGTATTTTTATAATTTAAAAACAATTTTTATTTTTAAAAATTAAATTACCATAAATCTGATTGTGGAACTATTCCACTTAATGTTATAATTTCTGGAGCCACTATATTTAAAAAATATATTATATAGTTTAATTAAAAAAAATAGTACTGAAAGTAATGTTATTTTATTTATCTATATATACTCCAATTTGGGGTTCCAACAACAGCACTTGTTTTTTCATCCATTACATTTAATCTTCTACTTACACCAAAATCTGTTAATTTTACATCTCCTGATTTTGTTGTCAAAACATTTGCTGCCTATCCATCATATAAATTTTATAATATTAATAATTGATATTATATATATATTTGAATATTATCTATATTTTTACTAAATTACTTTTAAATCACAATGGACTACTCCTTTTTTATGCAAATATTCTAAACCTTCTAATATTTTTACTGTATAATTAGCTATTAATTTTTCAGGAAAATTACCAAATGACTTTAAGGTATTTAATAAGGATCCATTTTCTACAAATCTAATTATAAATTTAAAAATTTTAGAGATTTTAATTTAAAATTTTTTTTCTTCTTTTATATATTTGAATAATTATATTGGAAAGAACGTACTCTAAAATAATATTTAAATATTCTTCATTAAGAATAAATCCATAATAACTAACAATACATGGGTGTGATAATGATTGCAGTAATTCAACTTCTTGCTATTTTATAATTAATTAAATTTTAATACATTTTTCCTATTCAATTAATTTGACTTTTTAATAATTATGAACAAACCATTAATGAATCGATATCTTCTTTATTTTGATCTTCAAGTTTTATTCTTTTTATTGCTACAATTTGACCTGTTACTAAATTTAGTGCTCTAGTAAACATTTTTGGTTATTAATTTTTTCTAATTATTTTTAAAAAAATATTGAAGTATTTTATCATATTAATTATTGTAATACCTATAAACACATCCAAACTGACCTCTTCCAATCCCATTTCCTAATTGCTTTTTTATTTTATTTTTGAATCGTATTTAATAATTCAATGTGAAATTATAATTTAATCACAGTTAATACATATCCGTTAATTAAATATATTGAATATTATAAGTTGTTTAAAAAAGAAAATTACATATTGTTCAACTTCCTTATCGTCATCAATTGGCGAAACTCTTGCCGAATTATTTCTCTGTGATTGTTCAAATATTTCGATTGTCGATACATGTTTACTTCTATTTTTGTTTGAATTTGGTTGTTTTTTATTTAAGGAATTGTTTGAAATCTCAATATTTAAATTATCATCATCTTCCCCTTTTAAAACCTTATCTAAGGATATCAACGTATGAAAAACCTTTTAGTTGTAATATATATTTATATAATGGGGAGTTTATATATAATTAGTTTTTTTTATTCTGCAATTTTTTAAAATTTTATCCTTGTTATTTTATGTTATTTTACCTTATTCATATCTGTTCCCTCATATAAATCTGAAGTTTGAAAAAGGTTATCTGGCTTTACACCAAGTTCTTTAGACGCATTAAGGAAATTGTGAATATTCTCCATCTTATTGTTGAATATTAAATAATAAATAAATATTATATAATATTTTAATTATTAACATTATTTTTTTAAAAAAAAATATCAAACATATTTCAACTGATTAAAAATATTTATGTTTATATTTAATTTTCATATTATCAATAATACAATATATTATAAGAAGAATAACCTGTAAAAATGGAAGTGGTCTTGCACTAATTCTTGGCATCAGTTCGGGTTTAACTTTTTGTATAATTCTTTTATTATATGTATTAAATAAAAATTTTTTAATAATAAAAAATTTTTTTTTTCTTTTAACACCTTTAATAACTACCTGCAGAGTATTACACCACTTCTTAAAGTTCGTTGAATATTGTCATTAATGGAGAGACTTTCTCCTAGTGTTGATTCGATAAAATTTATAGCAGCCTTTTCTTCATTTTGATACTTTTGAAGTTGATTATTTTTTTAAAAAAAATTTAGTAATGCATAAAAATCGTATATAACGAAAGTTAAAAACCGATAAAAATGAAATTTTACAATAGTATATATTATATACTAACATTTGACATTTTTTATAATTATTTGATTATTAAGGGTTTTTCTATATATATTATTAGTCTTAAATAAGCATTTATAAAGAATATTTTTCCAGTTAAAAAATCTGTATATATTATGGTGATTATTATATGAGCTATATAATATTATTTATTATATTCATTAATAATATATATAATTAATGTTTTTTTTATTATTATTATTGATGTTTTAATTTTTTTAATTTTGAAAAAAAAAAAAAAAAGGTATATAATATTTAATGAATTTAAAGTAAAGAACTATTTTTATTAATTATCTAAATTAAATATATTTTTAAAAAAGAAATAATAAATAATAATAAAATTTTAAAAATTATCATATATTTATATTTATCTATAATTTACATTTTATTATTGTTTTAAATTTGTAATAATTAAAAAAACAGAATTTTGTTTTATTATTTTATTATCTTTTTAGTTTTTAGTACTTAATTACTGCTATTATCTTTAAAATTTGCTGTTAAAATTCTACAATGAAAACTAGAATTTAACTTATATTGAATAATTTAATAAAGTTTTTTTTTTTTATAACAGTAGATAGTTCTAATATTCAATAAAATAATAATGTTATTATTATTATTATTAATGAGTTATTGACAAAATATTTATTATATATTATATATTATTCTATTTTAATCACTCTATTATATAATATTTCTTCCCTTTAAAATAGTAAATTAAGATTCCCGAAAAAAATATTAAAAATTAAAATTACATAAAAATGTTAAAAACAATTTGTTATTTTATAATTATAAAATTAATTATATCTAATGGGTATAGTAATAATAAATAACATATGATTTAATAAATGTAAATGTGTTTTTATGAAATAAATGTATTAAATTTTAAGTATTAATGCTTTTATGGGAAAACATATGATAAATATATGAATATTCTAATAAAAAGTCAAATAAATATATAATTAATTAAACCAATAATTATTTAAATCTTAAATAATATTATGAAAGCTAATATTATGAAAGGTGAATTTAAATATTTGCAAATGTATATACACAGTATATACGTATATATTTGTTAAAAATAAAAATATTAAAAAATTGATATATTAATCAAAAGGTATAATTTAAAATTTATACTTTGATACCTTTATTCACTGGTTTGAATATGTATTTATAAAAATATTCATTTTATTTTATGTTAATAAATAAATTATTTTAAAACGTTTTTTTATAATAAATGAATGCGACTTAAATCATTTTATTAAAAATTTTTGGGAAATATATTATCTTGTTAATAGTGGATGGAATTCAATTAATTATCAGTTTAGTTTAAAATAAAAAAAAGGTAAATCCATTATAAAATAAAATAAATATCAATAGAAGAAAATAATGTTGTGGTTTTTTATAAGTTAATTAATAATTGTCAAGTTTTTTTCTTATAAAAGATCATTCACTTATTTAAAAATATATTTATATATCACTTCATTATGCTAATAGTAATAGAGATTTTTATTTAAAATGTAAAATTTTATTTTTATATTACATGAAATTATATATTAATATAAATTAAATTTAAACAAATAAATAAAATTATTTTTCAAGTTAATTTTTTCTTTTTATAATTTTTTAAGAAAAAATAAGTTATATTAAAACATATATATCTTTTTTTTTTTTAAAAAAAAAAAAAAAAAAAAGGATTATCTTTCTTTGTACTATATTTGTACAATATATAGCAGATATATATATTTAATTTAAATTATTTATTTAATAATTGTATTTATAATTATTCAACAATTCAACAATAATTTAAAATTTGTATAAAAATCATTTTCAATAATTCGAAATCAAAATTTTATAATTTTTTGGAGTTTCATTAATTTAAAATACTTCTTATATTTTCTTTTTAACAAAAATCTCAACACTAATATATATTTCAAAAAATGGTATATATATATATATATATAAATTTTAAATTATTAAAGGAAATCAATAAATACGAAAAGATTAATCAAAAAAAAAATAAAATAAATCAAATTAATAAATCTATTATATGTATAATCTATTATAGTTACCATTATCATTATTAAATGCTTCAAAGGGTCGTCCAATGCAAGTTGAATTAAAAAATGGTGAAACATATAATGGCCATTTAGTAAATTGTGATGTAAATATTATACCATTTAAGGAATATAAAAAAATTTTATAATTTATAAAAATAATTATTAGTTTCAAATCTTTAAAATAAAATAAATAAAAATATACTGAAAACATAATAATTTTAAAAAGATCAACAAAAGATTTGAAAGATTAATGTAAATCTTAAAAAAAACTGATATAAATGTATTTTACATTTCAATGGTTCAATAATAATTAACAAAAAATATATATAAATATAATAAATATTTATAAATATAATTTGTACAATTTATTATATTTTAAAAAATATTTTAAAACAGTACTTTAAATTTTTTTTTTTTTTTTTTAAAGAAAAAGTTAAATTTATTAACTTAATTATAATATGTATATATATATATAAATTACTTTTTTTTTATTAAATAAAAATAGCCTTGGATGAACATTAGTTTACAAAAAGTTATTTTAACCTCACCGGTAATTAAATTATTAAATCTTATTACAATTAATTAATATTAAAATGTAAATATATTAATATTCCTATATATAATATTTGAAAGGATGGTGAAACCTTTTACAGCTTAGAAGAATGTTATATTCGTGGTTCTTCCATTAAATATTTAAGAATTCAAGATGATGTAAAATATTATTATTAATAATTATTATATTTAGACAAATTAAAAATAATTAATTATTTTCAAATCTTTATATATTTGAATTCAATTCTCAATAATAGGTTATAGATAATGTTAAAGAAGAAAGTCAAAGAAATAAAAATCAAATGCGTAATCGTAATAATATGAGAGGAAGAGGTAATTATAATAAAAATATAAAATTTGGTTTTTTGTTTATTTTAAAATATATTTTATGAATTATCTATATATATGTGTTGTATTTATCGCATAATTTATTAATCTTTTAATTTTTTAAAAATAATATTTAGGACGGGGAAGAAATAGTAACAGAGGACGTGGTGCTAATAACAATATACGATCATAAGGAAATTATTAAACAAAAATATGAAGCAAAAAAAATATCATATAATTTCGAAATTTATATATAAAAAAAATAATAATAATAAAAGTATTTAAATACTATTTATTGAAAATTACAAATATATCAAAAAAAATAATAACAATAACAATAACAATTTGTTATTGTTATAATACAATAATATCAAATTATCAATTTAATAAAAAAAAAATAAAGTAAAATAAAGTATAATAAAAATAATGTGTTTAAAAAATAATATATTCTTCAGGAGTAAGATAATAAGTGATTAATGTATTATTTTTATTATTTTTAAAGAGTATTAGAATTTAAATTTAGTTACATGTTAATAGATATTTTTTGTTAATACTATATAAATGTTTAGATAATTTGGTTTATATATATATATATATATATATGTATTTTACAGCCTTTTTTTTTTTTATGGAATTATTATTACTTTATAAACAAGGAATTTTTTATAATTTCTGTAATAATTAAATGATTTGTAACAATTGTAATATTAATTATATATATAATAATTCTTCAGTTTTTTGTGTTAGACTATCACTTAATTGTGGTTTGGTATTTTTAAAGGTTAAACCTGTTATTGAATTTAGGACGTCTTTCATTAATTTTAAATTCTAATAGAGCAATTTATTTAACAATTATATATAGAGAATAAATAACATTAATTTTTATGAACCATTACTTTTATAAAATAATTATACTTTAAAATTTTTGTTATTATAGTTTTACCTGTTCTTCCAATTGAGTATCCTTATAAATCTTCTTTCCTAAACAAACTAAATAAATTGTTGGAATGTTTTTAATATTAAGCAAAATTTTTAAAGTATTAAGGAAAGAATTATTTAATTGTAAATCATCATCAAGAATTTCAACATTTGGAACTATATATATGTAATAAAAGAATAATAAAAATAATTAATTATTTATACATATATATTACTAATTCTTTATTAATAGCATCAAGTACCCATTAATTTTCCTGAAGTACTATATCCATATATTTTTTTATCAGAAGGAATATTTGTATCTAAAGAGGATACTATTATAACACTCTCGACTGAATTTTCGATAAATAAATTTATTAAAGATTTTGAAAGAAGTGCATTTGTATACTCTGGTAATCTTGCAGTAATTGTTATTAAAGAATACTTTAATATTGTTTGAAATTCATTAATAATAAAAGTTATAGGAACATGTGTATTAGTATATTGAATTTTAATTTGTAATATTTTTTTTTTTTTGAAATTTTTTAATTTAAACAAATTTTAATAGCATTTTAAAAATATAATAATAATTACATCTTTTTCATTTTGAATAACAAGAAATTCAGAAAAATCTTGGAATTCAGATGTAATGGGTTCTAAAGTACTTCCAATTTCTTCTAAAAATTCATTATTTTGATACTTCGCTATTTTCTTATCTTGATATTCTTTAACTTTATCAAATAAAGGGCTTTTAATTTGAACGGCCGGATTTTTTGATTCAACAGTTAAAGCAACCTTAGGACCAAACAATGATACATCACAAAAAGTTAATATAACATATTTATTTAATTTTTCAGAAATCTTGATCATTTTAATATTCTATTTTATTTTACAAAAATTTTTTTTATCGCTCTTTATAAATTTTATTCTTTTAAAAATTTTGATAAATTATTAAAAAATTAAGTTATATTAAATTTTTTTATTAATATTCTTCTATTAAGCTTTCTATGGAAAAGGAATTTAGTACCACAATTTTTCTATTCCAATTTATTATTATTATTTAATAAGTATATATCAATAAATCCATTCACTTTTTGATTTATATGTTTATACATATATATATTCTTATTAATAATATGTAAATTAGAGTGTTGAAAAAAAAAAAAATATGAAAATTCAAATGGAAATTATAAATTTTAAAAATAAAAACTCTTTCAAAAAAAAAAAAAAACATAAATGGATAATACATATAATAATTAAAAAAGTATTAAATTAAAAATTAATAGTCATATGATTTATTAATAATCCATATTAAAAAAAGTGGGATTAATTTAAATTTACTTTTATTATTATTATTTAATTAGAATTCTTATTTTTTTAAAGTAAAACAAGACCTCTTTTTTACAATTTTATTTTTTTAAAGAATAAAAAAATAATAAATTTAATCTACTAATATTTATAATAATAACATTAAATTAGTATATTAATTAGAAAAATATTATATTATTGATAAAATAGAAGCATAAAAATAAAAAAAGAAAATAAGATATATATATATTTTTTCTTTTGGATATCTGCTGTTTGAATATCATTTAGTTATTTTGCATACTAAATAGGATTTTAAATAAAAATTAATTTTTATATCTTATTTTTAATATATCTAAATCTTCACGTAATTCATTTTTAGCAAAACCTGCAATAAAAAAATAATATAATATATTAATAATGAAATAAGTGATATTGATATAAAAAGAGAATTTATTATATTTACCAGTCATTCTCATAGATTTTAATAAACCAACTTCAGATTTAGAAATTCTTCTCTTTTTATATCTATTAGATAGTTCATTACCAGAAGAAGATGCCACTATTTTAAATAATATTATTTTTTTAAAAAAGTATATAAGTATTTGTAAATATTTTTTTCTTCAATATTAACTTTTATTTACTTACAATTATTAATTTCAATCTTTCTTTTATCTTTATATATTTTCCATCTTTTACTTTGAACTTCATTTATTAATTCTTTTCTTGTTAAATTAACCTTTGACTATAATAGATGTGTATTTATATATACAAATTTTATATATAAAATTAATGGTATTAATACAATGATGCTAGAGTATTATTTATAATATACAAAATAGCCTAATGATGTACCTGACGTGTGGTATCAAGTTCTTTATAATAAATTCTAAATTGGTTTTCAATGCATTGTAATTGATAATGTTTCCATGCATTTGCCATACTAATGCGTTCATCCTTTTTAGCTTCAAGTTTTTTTATTAATTCTACAAGATCAGGATGTTGATCTATTATTATTATTATTATTATTATTATTATTATTATTATTATTATTATTATTATTATTATTATTATATTATTATTATTATTATTATTATTATTATTATTATTATTATTATTATTATTATTATTATTATTATTATTATTATTATTATTATTATTATTATTATTATTATTATTATTATTATTATTATTATTATTATTATTATTATTATTATTATTATTATTATTATTATTATTATTATTATTATTATTATTATTATTATTATTATTATTATTATTATTATTATAAAAATTAATGCTTTTATTTCAAAATATAGATTAAAAAACTATTTAATTTTAACCTACCATTCTTAATCATTTCTATTTCGTTATCTAGTTCATCCATTTTTTCTTGATATATTCTTTCAAGTATTAATTATAATAATAATATGATTATTATTAAATTTTATACATTTAAAATATATATACATATATATATTTATAAATATTTACTTTTCTCTTAATTTTGCAAAATCAATTTCAATATTCTTCATTTCTTCCAAAGCTTGTTTTCTTTGATTATCTATACATATTAAAATTTTAATTTATAAATTATTATTAATTTATTATTTGGTTGTAATATTATCTTCAAATAAAAAAAAAGGTACCAGAATCATTTTTATCATCATCCATTGATTCTTGTTCTGGTTCGGTTAAATATGGTATAATACTTGAAGAGACTGAGGCACTTTCATCTGTTTCCATTAATGTATTAGAAGTATCATCTCTACTTGTTGTTTTCACTGTTTTCTTGATTTTATCATCATTATTTTTACTAATTTCTTCTTTTTCATTGGCTATTATCTTCTCTTCTTTTTTTAATGTTTTATCATTTACATCTAATACAGTTGATTCATTATTTTCTTTTTCTGGTTTAATTTCTTGTATTTTGTCTTTATCAACTTCTATTTTATTTTCTATTTTTTCTTCTTCATGTTTTAAACTTTCGGAAATTGAAGTATCTTCAGCTTTGGGATTAACAACATCATTATCATTTATATTTTCAACTATTTTATTATCCGTAGTTGATGGTAATAATATTGGTTTTATTTCAGTAGATACATTTGTTGTTTTTACCAACTTTGATGGTACTTCGTTTTTAGTTAAGTCTGTAGGATCCGAAACAATTTCCTTCTTTTCCGCTATTATTTTCTTTTGTTCCATAACTATTTCATTCTCTTTACTTTCGATATTTGCATTTTCACTTGTATTTTCTTTATGTGATTCTGTCTTATCTTCTTGTTTTATATCTGTTTTTTCTTCTTTCTTTTCTATTTCGGGTAATGAGTTATTTTCTTTTTCTTCTTTTTCCTTTTCCTTTGTTTTATCTAAATCAATTTCCATTGGTTTAACACCATTATCTTCATTTGTCATATTATTACTGGTATTTATATTTGATTTATCTTTAATTTCTGGTTTTAATCCTGGTTCTTCCTTATCAATATCCATTTTATCTCCTTTTGTGTCCTTTATTATTTATAATAATAATATTATTTTTATTATGAATTGAAGTTAATATGTTTTATATTTATGTTAAAAAAGTACGTTCATATAGAGTGGTATATATATAATTGTCGATTTTAAAATATAATTTAAATATATATAGGATTATATTTAATTATTAACAAGAATATCATACTATTTAACTTTATATATATTTGTATAAAATACCTTTTCATTCTTTTCCTCTTTATCACTATTATTTATATTATTATTATTATTATCATTATTATTACTTGTTTCTTTATTATTTTCTTCCTTCTTTTCAAATATTTCCATTTTTGTATTTTCGTTATTTTCTATTTTAGTATCATTATTTGAGGTAAATTTTTGAATATTTAATATATCTTTTTTAATGGCGTTATTATCGGTTTTATTTTCTACATTTATAGGGTTATCAGAAGCATTAGAAGATAATGTAGGTTTTGAGATTGAATCTGGTTTTATAGTATTATATACTATAGGGGTATTTATTTTTGAAGACTCTGAGTTTAATTGTTTTTCTGAGTTTGTATTTAATGTTGTTGTTGAAGTTGTTGTTATATTGGATTCAATGATTTCTTGTTTCTTACTATCTTCAATCTTATTAAAACTTTCATCAACAGCCTTTGTCTTCTCTTGCTTCACTATTGTATCAGAATTAATTTGAATCGATATTTTTGCTAAAGTTGGATTATCTGTTATTGTCGTAGTATTTATAGATTTTGTTTCTAATTTATTACCTGAAACAGTCGTTTTTGTGACTTCTGATAATTTTTTCGTTTCTGAATTATTATCTGTAATAGTAGTGTTTTGTGTGATTTCAGATAGAGTTTGTGTTTCAGTTTTATTATCAATTTTAATATCTATATTATTTTCATTTTTTTCTGGTGCTTTTATATTACTATCACCTTTCTTTTCTTCTTCCTTTGATAAAGTTATTGTAGCTTATTTTATTATTATTATTATTATTAGTAGTAGTAGTAGTAGTAGTATAATATTATTATTATTTATTCATTCATTTATTATTATTGATATTATAGTTAGTAATTATATACTTTAAATCATATATTTCTAATATATAAATATAGTATTATTTATAAAACTAATAATATTTATAAATAATGATATTTAAAAATTACATTTTCTTTTTACCTTTTTTACTTTCATCATTTGTATTTACAAGCTTAATTGAAATAGTATTAGTAGCTATTGTTACATTAGAGGTATCATTGGTATTTTCTGGAATTATTTTTGAAGGGGTTGTATTATTAATAGTTGTGATATTTGAAACTGATGGAATTATTTTATTATTTATTGATAATGATTCTTTTTTCTCTGTTGTTAAAGATTTTTTTTCTTCTGGTTTATTAATATTATTAGAAATTTCATTGGTTAGAGATGGTTTATCATCTTTTATTGATGGTGAGTTTTGCTTATTTGAATCAGACGACATAACTTTATTATTTTTTATTATTATTATTATTATTATTTACTTTTTTTATTAAAAATAATAACAATTTAATATTTATCTAGTATATATATTGCCTCTAAAAAAAAAAAAAAAAAAAAAAAAAAAAAAAAAACTTATATATAAATATATTAGATTTGAAGTTAATAACTACAATATATGTGTTATTTTATCTTTTAAAATTATTTGTATAATATATTTTATAATATTTTTTAAATGAAATATTATTTTAAATTTTTTTTAAAAAAAAAAAAAAAATCTTATCTAAATAGAAAATCTTACTTTTTAAATAATTAGATGTTATGAATTATTAGATAGTATAATATATTTGTGATTTTCTTTAATAAAATATGTTATATGAAATATTTATAATAAAATAAAAATATTTACGCTTATTTTGTATTTATTGAAATTTATTATGATGTATTTAATGAGATATATATATTATTTTTGGTTTTATTTTAGAGAAAATAAAAAAAAATGTATATATATAGTAGTAGGGAAAAGGTTTAAATATTTTTGTCAATTATGAAGTTAAACATTAAAAGTAAATCATACATTTAACTTCAAAATAATAATATATATATATATATAGTAAAAAAAATACAATCAATAATGAAACAAGTTTAAAAAAAATTAATATAAATAAATTATATTAATAAAATAATTAATAAATACTTTTATATTAAATTAAATTAATTATGTTTGATTAATACAACAAAATTTAAAATATAAATGAGAATTTTTAAATTAATATTAAAAAAAAAAAAAAAAGAAATCGACTTTTAAAAAAAAGTTTTTTTATTATTTTTTCATTCATATATTATCTATATATCATTACTTAAATATATATAGTACTAATACAACAAAATATTAATATTACATCTTTAGTAGTTTTTTTTTTTATATAGAAAAAGTTAATCATACCAAATGAATAATTAATATTAAAAAATAAAAAAAACCTTAATAACAAATGGATACTTTATATGTTTAAAATTAGAAATTAGAATATTAGAATATTGATAAATTAAAATTAAAAATTTGGTATTCAAAAAAAAAATATATATATATAGAGTTCTAAAATACTATTCATTATATCTAACTTAAAACAAATCAATTAAAGACAATATTTAAAAAAAAAAATGTATGAGATATTATATAAGATATTTATTTTATCTTTATATAATTTAATCAATATTGGGAATTACAAACATTTTATTTTACAACAATCAATAAATCTAAATTTAAATAAAAAATATTCTGTAAAGTTTTATGATTCCTTTTTACTAAACTTTAATAAATAATAAATGAAAAGAATGTTCAACATGAAATTAATACAAAACTTTATTATCATTATTTATAAAGGTTTTTCTTTTAAAAAAAAACTAGTAAAATTATTATAGGTTAAAATACAAGATTTTTAATAATTATGATTCATTAAGATGTCATAAATAACCATAATAAATAATAACATCACTTTATATAGATTCATAATAAATCATGCTATAACCACCATTAATTTTTTTAAACCTATCCAAAATGAATGACCTAAATATCATATATTTATATAAAGTATTCATTTACCAATAAATATCGTTATTGTTATTATAATTATTATTATATACATGAATATATGAATATGTATTTTTAAAAAATAATAAATATAAATCTTTAGAATTATCATCATTTTTAATTTAATTGTAAAATCACTCTAGTATATAAATTTTTGCATTAAATTATGTTATATTTAAAGAAAAAAAAGTTCTTTAAACTTTTAAAAAAATTACCGTTCATATAAAAAATTATTATATTTGTGTTAAAAGAAAAAAAACTTTTATAAATTAATGTTAACCGGTTTTTTTTTTTTAATTTTCATGTCATTCATAGTAATTTAAATATATTTCTTATTAATAATTTTGAATAGTAACTGATATGATTTTTTTTGGGATTAAATCCTTTTCCATTATGTTTAATAAGATTTTTAATTATTATAATGTGGAATTTCATATTTATAATAATTGAGCTGACTATAGACTTATAGAGATTAAATCATTTATATTTTTTTAATAATTAATTATATATATACTATTATGTTGATTTTCATAAATATTAAATAAATTATAATGTTGTATTAAAAAAAAATATTAAAATTATAAATATTGAATTAAGATTTAATTTTTAATTGATTTTTGATTTTTGAATTTTGATATTTAAATTTTATAAAAGATTTGAATTTTTTGTTTCAAATTGAATTTGAAATTTTATAAATTTTGAAATAAGCATTATCCATGATATTTTTGATTTTTTCTTAATTCTTCTATAATGAAAAAGATATATTACAAAAGAGGAACAGAACAGCAAATAATAATATTAAAAAATTCTTTTATAAATATCTTAAACTTTAAAAACTTTTTTTTTTCCTTCTTCCTTTTTTTAAAAAAAAAAAAAATTTAAAAGATATCTAACAAAACTAGAGAAATTGCCATAATTGCCATACCAATAATAAAACCTTTCATTGTAATAGAACCTGAATTATCGAATTTTCTTGCTGTTGGTAAAAGTTCACAAAGACTAATATAAGTCATAACACCAGCAACAACAGCGAAAATAATACCATGAGAAAATGGAGAAAAATCAGTATTTTCAATTTTAAAAATCTTAAGAATTAAGTATTCAGTTAAAGCAGCAAGTGGTTCAGCAACACCAGAAAAGGCACCCCATAAGAAAGCCTTAACCTTATTTCCAGTAGAAAAATATATTGGAAAAGCAACACTTAATCCTTCAGGAATATTATGTATTGAAATAGCAACTGTTAACATTATACCAGTTTTAGTATTTGAAACAGCAGATGAGAAAGTAGCCACACCTTCTGGAATATTGTGAAAAGTAATAGCAAAAGCAGTTAAAAAACCAAGATATTTTAAATTTCTTTTATCATCTTCTTTTATATCATCAATACAAATAGTAACTTCGGTATCTGGATGAGATGGATTTATACCATTATTTAATTTGTTAGTATTCTCTATGTTTTCTTCCACTTCATATTTAATATTTTCTAAATCGTCAGCCATATCAAAATGATTATTTTTACCACTAACATGTTCAATGATATAATCAAAAACAATACATAATAAAATACCAATAAAAAAGAATAATGATTGAGCAAAAACTGGATTTATATTTAAAGGTAATTCAGTACTTTTAAATTGATTTACGGCTTCTGGCATCATCTCTACAAGTGAAATATAAGTCATTACACCCGCTGCTAATGATAATGTAAAAACTAAATATGAAATTTTCTTTATGCTTTTTTTAATTTTGAAATTTCTTTATAAAAAAAATAGAGTTAATATAGATTAGTACTTCAAGTTGTTGTTTAATTATTATTATTATTAATATTAATATTATTATTATTATTATTATTATTATTAATATATTTACAAAAGAGGTAAAACAGCTCCAATAAAAGTTGAGAAACCTGCAATGGCAGCTAATATTAAAGCTTGTTCATATGAGCTTCCATCCATTTTTTTAATATTATTTTTATGTATTAGAAAATTAAGAAAAATACTTTTTATTGAATTTAAAAAATATTTTGTGTAGTTTATATTTAAATTAATTTTTTTTTTAACATTAAAATTTTAAAGATATATTTATCGATTTATATATAATATATTAAATTATAAATTATTTAATTCATTCATTTAATATTTTTAATCGAAAAAAAAAAAAAAAAACAAATTAAAAAAATAATAAATGGTTATGATTATACATTTATTATTGTCAATGGCATATGGCATATATCAAAAGAGTAATAGGTATAGGAATAACATATTATTACATAATTGTATTATATTAAGAATTATAATAGCTTTTTTTTTCTTTTATTATATAATAGCTGAATATTTAAAGCTCATTCTATTTATTAAATCCTAAATTCATAAAATAATATAACATTTCAATAGTTGTCTACATATTTATAGTTATAATAGCTTTTTCTGTGTTCATAGCATTTATATTATTTTGTTATATTTTTATCATCACTCATATAACTCTTTTTTTTATCTATTCATGTTTTTATTTATAATTATTAAACAAATAATCCTTTAATCTATACAATATAAAAAATATAGTACGCATATAATATTATAATACATAATTAAACTAGAATGTTACTATATAAATGGTAGTAATGAAACATACATATTTTTTCTGGTTATTTGAGAATGTTTTTAAAAAAAAGCCAATATTTTAAAATAAATAAATGAATGAATTATTATATCATTAAATAAATAATTAGTATATTATATCGATTATAAATTAATAGTTAACTTTTTTGTTGAGACATCTAGGAATGTAATCCATTAAAATTTAAACCTCCATTTTTAATAAAATATAAACTTTAAAAAAAATGAATTACCAATAAAAAAAATCTTTTGAAATCAGTAATGGTCTCTATATAAAATACTATTAAATATCATTATATATACATATACATTATATATATAATGTATATATTATAATGGAATTAAATCTTTATACTTTTTATTGGCATTTTTTTATCATAATTATCAATTAAAAAGAAAAAATGAAAAAAAAATCTGTCTAGTAATTATTTAATTTATAATTAATTCATAAATTACTTTAAGAATAATGTATAATAATAATAAATAATAATAATAATAATTATAATGGTATTGAGATTTTTTTTTTTTTACTATTTTTAAAATAGAAATAAAAATGCATTTCATACATTGTTTTTCTATTATAATTCATTAATTAAATAGTTTTATTATACAAAAAAAAAAAATAATAAAGTTCCATCGATTACATATATAATTTATCATGTCATTCACCAAGTTCATATTATTCCACATTAAGAACTATGATCCACACTTTTTAAAGTTTTTTTAATTTAGGATAAAACAACCAATAAATTTTTAACGATTCCATTTTTTTTAATTTATCTTTTTTTTTTTTTTAATAAATTTTTTTTATATTAATAAACTAAATATTTTATATTAAAAAAAAAATTTACTATTTCCTATAGTAAAAAAAAAAAAAAAAAAAAAAAAAGAAAACTTTATGTAGTATCAAATTAGAAGATAAAACTAAATGTAGCCTGATTAAAAGATGAATTTAGTTTCAATGTTTACTTTTTCATGTATTCGAATATATTTTTATTAACAAAATGAAATATTAGAATAATATGTAATAGTTTAACTATTAAAAAAGTTTTTATAAAGCCAAAATTATTTATTTTCTTTTTGTAGGATAAATTAACCAATAAAATCTTTTATTATTTGTCAACTTTTTTATTTTTTTCAACTAAACATTAAAAAAAGGGAAAATGTTGAGTTCAAAACTAAAACTACAATTAGCATCATTTTTTAGTTAATTTTATATATTTAGTGTTTTTTTTTTTTTTAATTTCATAGTAAATTAAAGAAAAAAAAAAGTCTATGCATAATTATTGTAATTAATGGTATAGGTATTACATTTTTAATATCCAATCTAGTTACACCTACTTTTAAATAATAAATGAAAATTTTATTTCTTCATTATTAATACCAAATACTAATTAATTGATTTTATTACTAATCAGTATAATTAATACTATAAATAAAAAATAAAACAAATAATAAATTAATTATAAATAAAAAAAAAAAAGTGAAATATTCTAAAAGTCTTTTTTGTTATTCGTTGATGTGGAAGAATGACATTTAATTTTATTATAAATATTTATATGAACATTAACCAAATTTTTGGTATTTCATTTTTTCACTTATCGTTAATGATTTTTGTTATTTATTTCTTTATTTTATAAACATTTTCCCTTATCGTTTCATAATTAATATTTCTTTTTATCTATAATAACAATACAACTTTATCTAATTTGACTTTATAAAGTATTAAATCTACCCATAAAACTTCAATATAAAAATATTATAAATCATTAAGGTATGGATTTAAATATTTTATTTTTTTTGAACTTAACCACCACCAAAAGTAAATTTAATTTTAAAATATATGTGCTATATACTTTTTAACTGTTTATTATTCATTACCAATCTTTTTTATTTTATTTTATTTTTAGTAATTTATACAAGAATTCAAGAATTCATTTTAGCATCAATTAATCATATAGAAAAAATAGATTAATAGTAATAATAAAAGAGGATATTTAAAATTTTTAAAATTAAAAGATGATTCATTATGATAAATTTCATAATTTCATTTCTTTTTGGATTTTTAATTTCCTCAAAAATCAATTTCTAATGTTTATCTTATTATAATTAGATATTATAATGACCTTTCAATTTCAAATTAAATATTAATTTTCTTTTTTTTTCCATATAGCTCATCGTCTGTCCCTACAATAAAATTTTGAAAAAAAAAAATACATATATTTACATAGATATATAATTTATTTAAATTTTATTTTATATATAATTATAGTTTGTTGGCTATTTAAATTCTAAAATGAAAATTTTATTTCTATGATAATAATATTATTATTTAATTATTTATATTACTTTTCTTTTTATTTAAAAAATAATTTTTTTGCTTTTTTTTTTTCTTTCTTTTTAATTTTTCATAGACTTTTTTATATTGTTAACAGAGTTTGTTTGCTTTTTTAATTTTAAATTGCTCCGTTTTATTTATCTTTTTTTTAATTATTTATAATATTTTTAAATAGAAATGAATGACGTATTTCCAAGACAAAAAAAAAAAAATTAAATGTTCTTAATTTATACATTTAATAAAAAATAAATGATATGATGGTAATAAAAATTTATATATATGTAGGTATAAAAACCACATTTTTTATGATTTAATTTATGATTTTATAGATATTTTCCTAGAATTTTGTTGAATGGATTTAAATAGATTTATAGATACGTTCTAAAGCTTCAGAAAGAATATCCCATTGAGTAGCAAAACAAATACGGAAGAAACCTGGTTCGGTAGCATAAAATGCTGCACTTGGAGCAATATAAACACCATTATTAAGTAAACGGTTCCAGAATTTCATTTCAGCATCAGCTGGAGATTCATCATAATTAGAAATGACCTTTTTTATTTGTTCTCTTAAATCAATCCACATAAAATAGGCTGAATTAGCATCAACATATTTAATATTATGTTCTTTTAAAGATTTGGTTATTTTCTTATAATTTTCAGCTAAACGTTTTTGATTTAAAGAAACAAAATAATCAATCCATTCATCATTATCGAGTAAATTTTCAAGCATAGTATCATATGATCCTGGAATACAACAGAACATACTGTAGGATTTAAGAGCAGCAATAATTGGTAAGGATCTTGACATAATAACACCAATACGGAAACCATTCCTTTTAATTTTTAAATATTGGTATTTAAAAATAGATAATATATAATAAAAATTCATTTTTAATCAGCATCATTTAACAAAAATATTACATTACATCCTATTTATTATATTTATTATACTATATATTATATAGCATTTAAAAAAAAAATAGTGCTATTTTTTTTTTTTTTTTTTTTTTTTGTATAATAAAAATGACTTACATGCAGAAATCTTTAGATAAACCATATAAAACATGGACTCTACTTGGATCTGGAAGATCAAGAGAAGTAACAGAAACGAAATTAGCTTTTTTACCATCGAAAGAATCTCTGAATTGAGAAAGAGCGTAGATTTCATCAGAAATGAAATGAAGTTTATGCTTATGACAGAAATTAATAAAAACAAGTAATTGTTCAGTAGTATATGTTCTACCAAATGGGTTATTTGGATTTGAAATAATAATACCCTTAACCTTTTCCTTATTTTTTTCATAAACTTCTTCCAACATTTCTTCAGTGATACCTAAAACATCATCCTTAAGATGACCAACTGGTACTACATCAATACTAGCTCTAGTTGAAAGGTCAGAGTTAAAACCACCATAGTATGGTTCTGGAACAATAAAAGCTTCACCTTCATCACAAAGAACAGTACCCATCATATCTACCATTGGTCCACAACCATTACCAACAAAAATTTGAGAAGCTTTAATCTCATCTCTTGGTTTTAAATATCTATTAAGAAGTCTTGCAATATTTGATCTTGTTTTTTCGGAACCGGAAAAACTACCATAACATAAATGTTTATCAACACATTTTCCATGAGCTTCATTGATCTTCAATTATGTAATTAAAGAAATATATATATTAAAATAACATATAAATTAGCTTAATAAATTAAAAGCTAATTAGAATTTCAAAATCTTTATTAAATTAATCAAAAAGCAAATTATTATAAAAGGTTTTTTAAAATAATTATTAATGTTTTTCTAAAAATAAGAAAAAGAAATGGAATGAAATGAAAATTTTAAATTTTAAAAATAATTAAATCAAAATCAAAATATTATTTTTATTTATAAATAAAAACATGGTTATAATAATCCTTATTATGATTCCAATAAAAAAAAAAAGAATGATTTTCATTTATTATTGTTATTTTTTTTTTTTTTTCATTACCTTTTCTAAAATTTCTTTATTATTCAATTTATTTTCAGCTGTTCCTAAATTAATAATCCCCTTAAGATTATTTTCACTATAAGGATTTAATAAAACCTTAGAAATACCACTCAATAAAATGTTTGGTTTAGAAACAATTTTTTGAGCTCTCTTTGATAATATTTTTGACATTTTATTATAACTATTAATTAATTAATTATATTATATTAAAATAAAATTAAAAAAAAAAAAAGATTTTTTTTCTCCTTTTATATGAAAAATGGATTTTCCAATAAAATGATAATATTTAATTAATTTAGGTTGAAGCGAAATAGAATTTTCAATTTTAACATTTATTAATAGTCAAATATTCTTCCGCAATTATTCCACATTTGATTCATTATGCCTTGTAATTTATTTCATTACACAATAAGTAAAAAAAAAAAAAAAAGGATCCAAGGTGGCCCACCAAAAAAAGCTATAAAATATATATGTCACCAACCTCTAAATCAAAACTTTTTTAAAATTTCACCACACATTTTTTATGATGTGGTGTGTTATAGTTAAAATGCCATCAATAATAAAATGGCTTTATTTTTTACGCCTTTCAACATTTACGGTATAAAAATTTGTTAAATTACTGCATTGATTAAATCATCAAATAAATAAATAATAAGAAAATTATTTAGAATTCTATTTTTATCCATTTTTTTTAGAATCTTCTGATAAATAGGCTAAAAAAAAAAAAGGATAATCTACAGAAATTAAATTTAAAAGTATTAATCTAGATAAATGAAAATGACAATTGGATTGATAGATTGATACAAATAATTATAAATCAAAAAGTAAATATATAACATAACTTTTTATAATATTATGTAGTATATTAATTACAAATATTTTTAATCAATAAGAATTAGAATATCCATTATTTACCTATTAATATATATTTACTGATTAAAATGTTATTATATATTTGAACAAGTAAATGTTTTTAATAATGACATATAATCCTATATAGAAAACATTAAAATTTTTGTAGTACAAAAAATTTATTAAAATATTTAAAATTGTGGTTTCACATTATTTTCTATTATAAATATAAATATTTATATTTAATAAAAAAAAAAAATGGGAATTATTTTTTTAATTATATCCAACTTTTGAAGGTAATGTATTATTAAAAAATGTTTAATAGAATAGCAATTTCATTTCAAAATAATAATAGTAATGGTAAAAAAAAAAAAGGCATATTTACACGATTTAAATTGATTAATGTTTAATTATTATTTTATTAATAAACAATAAAAAATTTTTTTCTTTGTTTTGTTTTGACTTTTTTTATTTTAACAAAATGTATATGAAAATAAGTTATTAAATAAGATGTTTATCTTTTTTTTATATTATATATATATATTGTTTTTTTTTTAAGATTTAAATTGTTTATAATTAAATTTTTGATGCTTTTTTATTTTTATATTGCTTTAATAAAGTAATCCATTAAATAAAATCTTAAAATTTTAAATAACAACTAATTAAAAACTATAAATAAATAATAATAATTATTTAATTTTAATGATCAAAAAATAACATAATTTTAATAAAAAGAAAAAAAAAACCGAAATAAATTAATAAAAAAACGTATATTTCCATTATATATAATCTCATTAAAATATCTAACTATTTATAGTATAAAATTGATATTAACCATTAATTCAAATAAAGACACATTTAAAATATAATATCTTTTAGTATATATATAAAACACTTTAATTCATTTCAAAAAAAAAAAAAAACAATAATAATAATAATTAACTTGTTAAATGATAAAACATCTATATACTGATTTATCTTTATATTTTAATTATTAAACTTTATTTTTTTTTTTTATAAAACTGGTTTTTCTTTTTTTATTTGCAAAAAAAAAAAAAAAGTAATAAATTAATTTATAGAATTTTAGTTTTTTTTTATATAGTGTTAATTAAAATAAATATTTTAATTGTTTTATGCTTTTTATTATTCAACATATTTAAAAATAATTAATAAATAATATCAATAATAAAATTAAAAAACATTTGTATAAGGAAAAGAATAAAAGTAATATCCATTAAAATGGTTTTTATTGTGTTAATATTTTTATTTATTAATAATTATAAATAAACTTTATTTTCTAATAAAAAAAAAGATATAAAAGTATATAATTTGTAGTTAATATAAAAGAAAATAAATTGAGATATTCAAAATTGAATAATCATGAATGATAATTTATAGAGTATTATTAAATTTATCATTACTTTGAACTTGATAACTATTATAAAAAATAAATACTAGTTCCATATATTTATTACAAAGTATTTTTATGTTGTTATTTGTTTAAATATTTAACGATTAATTTAAAAAAAAAAGTTAATGTATCAAAACTCTTATTATATTTTTTATGTTTAAATTAATTATAAACTTTGTTAATAAATAAAATAATAAAATTTAATATAAAAAAGTAATAACCATCATTAATTAAATTTTAAATTTTAAATTATAAATAATTATTATAATTATTAATTATTTAAAAATAAAAAAAACGAAAATATACACTTTATAAAAAATATCCACAAAATGAATGATGAATAAATGAATATATGAATATACTTTTTAAAGAAATAAATGAAATTAATTAAAATAAGATTAATTATTAAATAATTTAAAAATCAAATCTTATATTAATTGCTATGGCTTTCTTTATATTATTCCTTAATAATAATTAAAAAATAAAAAAAAAAAAAAAACATTTTATTTCTTAAAGTATTTTCAGTTATAATTAAATCTACACTTAATTTTTAACACAACATTCTTTTATGTTTTTTTTTATATTAAATTTTTTTATTATTAATTTATTATATAGGTACTGGTATATTTATAATAAATGAGTAAAAATAAAAAAATTTGTATAAATTATATACAAAATTATATTAATATTAATATTAAAAATTTATACAGAGAGAGTATAGAGTAATTTAAAACTATTTACAAAATTTTGGTAAAAATATAAAATTATACTGTTATTATTTTAACTATTAAAATTCATTTATATTTATGTATATAATCATAATACAATAAATTTTTATGAACATGAATTCTTTTTTTTTATATCATCATATCCATTGGTATATTCTTGAAAAACTTTAAAGTTTCATTTTTCATTGGTATAAAATGTATTATATTATTGATTAAATTCAAATGGGTTAATTTAATCTTCTTTATAAATAACTCCCCATTATATATATATATTTTTTTTGATATACTAAAATAATATGGAATATTTGTGTATAATATTTTTCTAATCTCACATAAAAAGTTAGATTAAAATAAGGTAGAATTAATTTTTTATGCATTTGTTTAAAATTCTTCAACTTCTTTTATTGTTTCCAATACTGATGGATATGGTATTAAGATAGCAGAAGAACGTCTACGACCTAAAGGAGGTATTGATTCAAATTCATCATTACTCATTAAAGAATAAGAATGAATATTTGATGGAGAACTACACATACTAGATGGAGAATTACAAAGATAGGTTGGATTACTTGGTGATGTTGATATTATGGATTCATGACCTCTGTGAATATTGTAATAATATGAATTTTGAACCGATGGAATATTATATATGTTTTGGTATTCGTTGTATTCTGTACTTGAGACGATCATTTTTTTTCCTTTATATATAAATAAGGTTATATACTTTATTTTAAAGAAAAATAGAGTTTTTTACAAATTTAGTTTTTTTATCAAAAAAAAAAAAAAAAGTTCAGCTTCCCAAAATTATTTAATATTAGAGAATATATAAAAGTTTATATATAATTGAAAAGTTTAAATTTATTCTTGATATATTCCAAGATGAAATGATGATTTTTTTGAGTCTACTTTTTTAGCTTGTATGTTAAGAATCGTTTTTTTTTTTTTTTTATAAAAAAAATATTACAAAAATCGAATGAATTTAAAATGTTCTTTTAAAAAATTAAGATATCAATAAGAATTTTAAATATGTTTTTGACTTTTTTTTTTTCGGTTTAATTCTTTTTAAATATTTTAGAATTTTATTTGAATTGATGAATATTATAAAATGAAAAAATAGAGCGTCCTTTCTTTTCTCTTTTATACTATTTTAAAAAAGCTCTCATAAAGTTTATATTAAAATTTATTTTTAAAATAATTAAAAGTAAATAAGTTTAATATATGAATAAATAAATCTTCAATAAATAACTTTCAGAATAAAAATTAAATAGAAGTATATAAATAAAAAAATAAAAAAATAAATTATAGTCTATTTAATTATGAAATAAATTAAAATTTTTGATATAGAATAAATTATAATTTTTTAATTTATTTGTTTTCTTTTTATTTTATTTGAACTATATTAATATAATAAAATGAAGATAATTTACTTGAAAATTATACTTTAATATATTATAAAAATAAATAGACATTTTTAAAGATTTTAAAAATAAAAAATAACTTTTAGCTAAAAAGTAGAATCGTCACTTTTTTTTTTTTTTACCTTCTTTTTTATGTATTTTACACTTTATAAATTATTTATTGAATGGCCTAATATATTATTTATATAATTTAAGTATTCTTAAAATTTATTTAAAATAAAGGAAATTTTCAAAATGAATGTAATTTATATATTACGGAATATATTATAATATATTGTATATTTAATATAGAGGAATTTGTACATGATCCATTTTTAATTATACAAAAAAGTCACATATCACACATCATGATCAATGAAAAAAGCATTCTTCTTTAGTCATCCCCAGGTAATTAAGATAAATATGGAAAGTGAAAAAATAAAAAAAAATGGCTATATAATTAAAAAATAAAAATTAATTTAATTAGTGTCATTTTTTATATCAATAGGATGGCATGAGTAGAAAAAATTAATATTATGCCATTAAGTAATTTTTAAAAAAATCTTATGCCATTATCATTTTCTTTTTTATTAATTTTTACTACACTTGGTATTTTATCTTTTTACACTGAGTTAATTCAAAAAAAAATAATATTTTTTTATTATTATCAAAAAAGTTTTATTTTTAGACTAAAAATTAACAATATAATAATACAAAAGTTAAATGAAACAAAGTTTATTTTTTTTAATATTTCATTGAGTTTTTAATGGTTTTCTTCTAAAACTACCATAATAATAATTAAATAGTAAAAAATACCATCAAAAAATTTGATAAATTTATATTAAAAACTTTTTAAATTTTCCCCACATTATTATACATTAAAAAAAAAAATGGAACAAAAACTTGTATAACTTATAATATCAAATCCATTAAATAATAAAGAATATGTAGATTAATTTTATACAAATATCTTTTCTTTTTTATTTTATAATCAATCAAAAGTAATTTCTATGTGATCCTAACCTTTTTATAATCTTTAAATTATTTAAAGATTTATTAACCTTTTAATTAATTCTTAAACATTTATTTTATTCAAAAAAAACTATAACTACAATAACTATTTATAAAATTCAAAATAATGATGAATGATGTGTTTAAAAACTATAAAAATAAATATAACCTTTTTAACTTTATAATTAAATTTATTTATAAATTCATAATTATAAAAAAAAAATAAAAAAAATGAAAAGTGTGAGCAATAAAGAGTATAGGTGTATTTTTACGTTAATTAAATTTTAATATGGTTTATATGTTAAGAAAAAAAAAAGATGGCGTCAAAAAGGTACTTACCATAAATTTTTATAATAAATAAAAAAAAACATTTTTTAATAAAATAAAAAAAAAGCAGATAGATTATCACTTAATATTAATTCCATTAACAAAGAAAATGAACATCATTGAAATATTTTAACTAATTAATTAAAGTTAATCAAAACGACTAAACTAAACTTTAAAAACTAAAATGTTACAACAAAAACAAAAACAAAAATTAAGATTGTAAAATATATTTATATAGTAATATCTTCTTTGATTAACCTAAATTCTATCATAGAATAGGAAATAAGGAAATATATTAGATTTTAAATAATACCCTTTATTATATAATATTTATAGTTTAAAATTTATAATTGTTGGTAATAAATTAAAATAAATAAACATGTTAAATTCTATAAAATTTAATTAAAAAAAATATAATAATCTTTAATAATTAAAAAATTGAAATAGTCATAGTTTATACAATTTTTAATTATTTTATGATTGAGAATAAATTAAAAAAAATAAATGAATAAGCAAATAAGAAAATGAGTAAACGAATAAGAAAATAAATGAATATATAAATAATAAACTAAATCATTTTAATACAAAATGATAATAACTTCTATAAGGGTATAAAGATCTATTAATATTAATATTGTAATATAGAATTAATAAAAGTTATATTTTTCGAAAATGTTAAAGTTTAATTTAAAAGATACGTTTATTAATATTATATAATTAAAATAAGTATTATTTAACCTTGAAATAAACTTTGAATGTCAAAACTAATTAATTTTTTTTACTCATAACAGTAATAAAAAATAAACTTTATAATTTCCATTTCTTATATTGTTTATTAACAATTGAAAAATTAAAGCTTTTCAATTGTAGAAATTAAAATATCACTAAATAAAATAAAGTAAATGGAAATTAAGAAAAATGGAAATAAAGAAAAATGGGAATAAAGTAACACAAAACAAAATGGAAATATATATTAATAAAAGTTGATTCTTAATTTTTTTTCTATTATTATTATTATTACTTATTATAACTTTATTTATATTTTGTTATATTAATAATAATCATACCCTTGATTATAATTTCAAAGGCTATTTACTATTTTTTAAATTTGTAAATGTCAATAACAATAATATTTTGTTGTTTAATACATGTAAAACAAAAATTTAAAGTTAAAACTTTAATTTTAAAAAAGAGAATATCTATTAATTAATTTAAAATTTTTAAAAATTCATAAATTACTTTTTTTTTTTTTTAAATATAATATGCATTTTATGTTTAAACATTGATTTTTGTGTTTGTTATATTTTTTATTTAGTGTTAGAGTATAATTAAAAAATATTTTTATTTTTTAAATAACTGAAATTGGTATAAAGTGTAATATATTATAAATATTAATATTTCCGAAATGGCAAAAAAAATAAATTTATGTTTTATATATTTATCATTATTTATAATTAATATTAATTAAATATTAATAATAATATATAATCTAATTAAAAGTGACGAATATCTCTCTGAAATATATTGTTAAATGATTAAATACTAATTTCATTAATAGAATGAATATTCACAATTTATAAAAAAAGAAAACTTATTTTGATTATTTAATTTAATTATTATTAATAATTTTAATAAAAAACTTTTGATCTAAAAAAGGGAAAAATTATTAATATAATTAAAGTTTTTAAAATTAAATTGGCTACATCAAAATTTTAACTTTGCATTTTGAAATAGAAATATTTTAGAGAAAAAAAAATTGTTGTTATTATTAATATTAATACTTAAGGGTTGTAATAAAAATAATAATATATTTAATTAATTTTTTTCATTTCAAAATAGATTAATTACAATTTTATATTTTAACTTTTTGATATTATTTTTAATTAATAATTACATCACTATCTTTTTTTTTAACCACGCCAAAATTTTATTATTTTCTCAAATAGATATTTTGAAAAATTAATTATTTCATATATTTTAAAAAAAAAATTACCATTTTATCATTATATATATAATAATTCAATAGAGTATGGCATAAGTATAAATTAATATTTTTTTTGAAAGTCTATAATGATACTTTTTTATTTTTTTTAATGCTTTTTTTTTTTTGTTCTATAGTTTGTTTTCATATATTAATTTTTAAAACTAATTATTATAAATATTGCCTATTTAGATTTAGAGTTTTAATTTGAATCAATTTATTAAATTTTAAAATGATGTATATTAATTAAAGCTAACTTTTTTTTTTGAATCAAAACATTTTATTATAAAAAAATGATAACTTTTATTTTATACTAATAAATTGGAAATTTAGTAATATAATATCTCATTAAACATTATAATTCATCAAAAAATATTTTATATTAAATTTAAAAAATATAAAATATTATATGTTATTACTAATAATTATTAGTAAAAGAGTTGATTTTGAAATTGACATAAATTTATTAATTTATTGAAAATAGATTATTTAAATTTCGTTAAGAAATTACATTTGAAATTAACATAAAAATACTTTTACTAATAATCTTATAATAATAAATATTATTAGAAATTAAAAATTAAAAATTTCTCTATTACTATTAATGGTCTTTTTTTTTATAGTAAGAAAATGAAAAAAAAATTATTTAATTAAATAAAATATTTAATTAAAACTAAATAATGCATTACTATCTCCATTCTATATTAAATCAAAAAGAAATGTTAATTCTTTTGAATTTTTATATTAATTGATAAATAAAAGTTTAATCATTATTTTTTTTATGGCTTACTTTACAATAATGAAAATTTTAATTTACAAAATCAAATAAAGATTTAATTCTTTTTTTTTTAATTTCTGTATAAAAAAAAGGTTTTTTATATTAACTTTTTTTTTTCAATAAGAATTATGTATTATACTTTTATGTTTAATTTAGATATAATAATAATTAAAATATAAAGTGTTTTAAATAATAAAGTCATATTTAATTTTATATAATCAAACCACTTTTGCAATATATTTTTTAAAATTATTAAATGTCTCTTTTTTTTTTTTTTCCAAAAAAAAAGTACTTGTTGTTGTAATAAATAAATATCTTATAATATAATCTGAAAATCATTTTAATCCTTTTCTTTTGTGTAATATAAATATTCATTGAATATAAAAAATTGTTTTTATTAAGTCCATTGAATTATAGATATTAATATTTCTAACATAATATTTTGTTGGTATAGATTAATAGATTCTTAAGAAGACTTCGAATACTTTATTATTTAGTAAAATTTTCATTATTATTATTATCATCATCATCATTATTATTATTACTTTTTTTGAATTGTTAGAAGAGTTAAATTATACAAATATAGTTTGTGTGAAAAAAAAATTAAAAGTTTAACACATTCTTTTTAAAAATTAAAATCTATGATATTTTAAACTACTAACATTTTTAGATATTATTTAATAATAATTTAATAATTTATATTTCTTTCTTTTTTTTTGACCTATTTAATTATTGTAGTTAATAAATTAATTTGACTTTATCCTTTAAAAAGTGTTACTATTATTTTAACTTTTATATCAATAAAATATTATAAAAAATAAAATCAAAAGTTAATTTGACAATTTATTATATATTCCTTTTTTTATAAAAAAAGGAAAAACAATCTTTAAAAAAAAACTATTATTACAATAATAAAATAATAATCTATATTTGTAAATAATATTAACAATAATTGTAATATATATTAATCAAACTATATATTTTTTATTATGGTAAAAAAAAAAAAAAAGAAAAATATATATATATGCTTTTTTTTATTATTATTATTAATGACTCTTGTTAATCTATTTTAGGCAGGTATAAAAATCAAAAGTAAAAAAAATAGGTACTTCCGTCGTTCTCGTCGTTTGTCTAAGCCAGTTGCCCATTCTGATGGTGAGAATGTTTCTAGTCATTATCCAAATATTTATGAAAATGATTATCCTACGAGTAATTTAAATAATCCAATGAAATACCTATACTTATATATATAAATAAAATTTAATTTTTTTTTTAAATTTTAATAATTTTTTTTCTTTATAATTATAATACAGATTCTGCTGGTAAGTATTGTGATGAATCTTCTATATTACAAGCATACTTTGATAAAAAAGATGATAAAAAATTAAATTTTTACGATTTAGATGTTAATGCTTTCAAGAATCCAATTATTTATGAGCAAGGCTCCACTTCTAATAATAATCAGTACAATTATAAAAGGAAAAATTTTTCTTATGAGAATCAAAATCCATCAATTCATTCGGATCAACCATATTATTATGATTTTACTTCTACTAAACGTGAGGACAACACTTTCAATAATTCAGAATATTATAAAATGTCAAAACATACTCGCTCAACCTCTTTTTCTTCTCTTTCTTCTAATCAATCTAAGGAAGGATCTCAAATTAAAATCCATTCTCGTAGTGTTGATCCACGCCCTCGTCCAAGATCTTTTCTTTTAGGTGGTGGATATTATCGACAAGCAGATTCTCTTCATCGTTCTCGTTCCATGGATGAATGTTATTTAGATGATCCAAGAGTTTCTTTAGAGACCAGTTCAAGTTCCTCCTCTTCCTCTTCATCATCTTCATCATCTACTTCCTCTTCTTCATCTACTTCTTCTTCAACTAATCATCCTTCCAATTTTCCCAAACGACCTTATTTTCATTCTACTAAACATTCCAAATCCAATAAATATAAACCACTTCCAAATATGGTTATTTCTCCAGCAGATGATCCGAATCGAGTTTTTAGATTACCAAAATCAGTTCATGATCCTAGGGTAAAGTATCAAGAATATCAACGTAAACGAAAAATATTTGGGGCATTTAAAGCTTTAGCGAATGGAAAATTACCTACAAATAGTCAACTTTTTATTTTCATTAATCAAATTCGAAATTCTCAACATTTAAGAGAATATTCCGTTAACCTTTCTGCAGATGGAAAATATTTATTTAACGATTGGATGGAATTCTTAGATATTATTTATTTAATGCTCCAAGAAAAAAATAAAGATGAAAGTTTACAAAAACTCATCTATTATTCTAGATTATCAACTAAAACTTCCTCTTTAACTTCGAATCTTATTGAAGGTAATATTTTTATATAAAAAAATCATTTAAATATCCTATGTAAATATATTTATTTATAACAAATATATTTAAATTTTTAGGAAAAAGAAACTCAAGAGAACGTAAAGCAGATAAAAATGAAATTAAACAAGGTAAATTCCATATATATATATTCAAGTTGAAATATTTATCTTATCTATATATATATTTAATAACATCATCAAAATATTTTACATATATAATAATAATAATAATAATAATAATATTATTATTATTATTACTATTTTCTCTCTTTTTTTTTTTATTTTTTTTTTCTATAGTATATTCTGAAATTTTTGGAATTATTCAACTTTTCTTATCCAATTCTAATTTTCAAGATCTTATTTCTGATATAAACCAATTAATTAAAGAAATTATTGTTGAAGTGTTTAATAAAACTTTTACTAAATCAGATGAGAAATTACAATATGACGAGAATTCGTTATTGGAAAAGAATAATCATTCTTTTGATGAAAAATTTAATTCTACAGGTCGATTTTCTAAAGATAATAAAAGTAATAAAAGTGACGATGAAGAAGAATATCACTATTTCACTACAACACCACTTAATTCTATGAATGATAAAACTAATCCTTCAACTCATCTTAGAAAAAGCGAAGGTAAAGAGGAAGGTGGTAGTATTAGTAATAACAGCATTAGAAGTAATAATAGTAATTCTTATCAAAAGGTTAGTGTTCATGATGGAATGAATCCAAACTCATCTAAAAATGAAACATTAAATGAAGAAAATAATTCTAATCTTTATCAAGAAATTGATATAAATTATGAATCTAATGAATTCCTTGATAATTCCAAAAATTTCTATGAGAATCAGGTTACCGAAGAAGAAGATGAAAATAATATTTATAAAAACAAGTATAGATCAAGTAAATATCAATATAAATTGAAACATCCAGTATCCTCAACATTTTCTAGTTTTATTACATCTCAAAAGGCATCATCTTTATATAAGAGTAACAGTTTAGATGATATAAGTGATATCAAAAGTAAAAAAGAGAGTATTTCATTAAAGCGAATTTCTAATTCAGTTCAAAATATGAATCTTGGCATTATGAAAAATAAAATATCTCAAAAAATCCCCATATCAAAAATAAATATGATGAATTATACTATAAAATCCAAATTTAATAAAGATATTATTTATAATATTTTGAAAAGACTTCAAGTGATCATTTCTGAGGTTCAAAGGTATAAATTTATTTTAATATTTACATAATTATTATATTTTTTGTTTTTATAACACAAAAAATTTATAACCTAACATTTTATAATACCTTTTATTATTATTATTATTAAACATACATAAAATTTCTTTAATGATAGAAATGAGTTGTATCAAAATTCAATTTCAGTTTTAATTAAATTAGTCAATGATTTTATTAAAAATGGTATATATACTATGAAAAATGCGGAAAAATCAGTGGATTCTTCCATTGAAGATTATAATATTACTGAATCTTTAAGAGCTTTAAAAGTAAATTTAGTGTATTTAAATATTTTCTTTTTTTTTTAATTTTAATAGAAATTTAACAAAAAAATCAATTTATTGTGTATATATACAAAAAAATACCTATTATATCTATATATAAAGACTATTATGGAAAATCTTGCTCAAGGCTATTCATTAAATAAATTATTAATTGCTTTGGGAAATATTCGTGAATATGTTAAAAATGATAAATTTAAAAAAGAATATATTAAAAAGGTTATTAATAATACTATAATATTTATCATAAATACATGATTATAATTATTTATATAATTTAAATTTTATCAAAGATTAATAAATATTTGTATAGAGTATTAAAAGATCCACAATATATTCAAAGTCAAGAATATATTGATGTTGGAATGATGTTATTAGATGAAGGTATTTTAAATTTCTCGGAAAAATATTCTCATCAAAAATATTTCCATAATGAATTAGAAACAGTTTTAAATGAAAGTTCCAAATACATGGATCATTTAATTTCTGATCCATTAACTAGAAGATTTTCCCATAGTTTAATGCAATTAACAAAAGATATTTTTATGAATAGGTAAAAAAATAGTTTTAATTTTTATATAGTACTGAGTGTCATAAATATATATATAACATAACAATTTTAGATAATAATTAAATCATTTTCTTTATTATAATATATTAAAGAAATGGAAAAGTTACTTTTAAAAAGGATCTATTTAAAGATATTATTACTATGTCTCTTCCAGTAATAATCTTTAATATTTATTTTATAAAGAAATCATAAATTTATATTATTTATTGTTTATAATGATATTTTCTTTTTTATAGATTGTAGTTCAAAATATAAGATATATTCCAATCTCGAGATTAGAATATGAAGACTCAAACTATCATCTTGTTATGGAAGACATTTTCTTATCTAGTGATAATTTTTTACCTAATGTTATGGAAGCCAAAGTAATAACTATATATCTATTAATTTATTGATCTATATAATTTTTGTTTTATTAAATGTAAACATTTATAATATTTATAATAATAATAATCGACTATCATTATGGATGTATACAATTAATTGAGATTAAACATTCATCTATTATTGGTTTAAGAAAGTCTATTAATAATGATTTTAGAAATTATATTACATTGAATCTGTACGTATTATTTTTTTATATTTTATAAATGTATTTTATATGTATCACAATAAATTGGATACAATAAATGAATAAATAAATAATAAAAATATTTTATATCTAATTTATTCATATATATTATCATATATATCATCATAATTATAATATTGAATATATGAAAAAAAAGTTATGAAATTCAAGCAGATATTAGAGATGTTCCATTCTGGTATCATAAGAAAAAAGGTTTTCCAAAAATGACAGACTGGGGAGTTGCTAATTTTACTGTATGGCAAAATTAATAATACCCACTCTTTATAATATTTACTAATTATTAAAGAATCTTTTTTTTTTTTTATATTAATACTTTTTTTTTTTAGGTTGGTGGTAAGGGAATAACTATAATGACTAAATTTGAAATATGTAAAAATGATCCATATAGAATTATTGTACCAAGAAAGATTGAATGTTTTGTTGATGATTTACATCTTGAAGTGAATCGTTCTAAATTTGGGTATATATAATTGAATTAATATGATAAATCCTCATGATATCATTCTCTAAAATATTTTTATTATATAATTTTTACTTAAAAATATGTTGAAAGCATATTATATTCATTAGGATCTCCGATGATTAATTCCAAAATCCGTCGTCAACTCATTACTAATATTAGAAAAAATATTTTTGATGCTGTTGATAATGTTAATGAATGTCTTGTAAGAATGAGAGATTCATACACAGATGATATAAATTTTTCATGGATTAAAACGTTAGCTTTATAATATTGTTAAAATTAATAATAATATATATAATAATAATATATAAATTATGTATTTATATTGCCTAATAAATAGTTAAATATTTAAAAGTCATTATATAATTTTTTTTATTTAATATTAATATGTTTTCTAAATTGTATTTTCACTAAAAAATAATAAAATAATATTAAAAAATTAACCTAACCTTTAAAATAAAAAAGCACATGATTTGTATAAGAAATTCTTTTTCAAGTTTTCAAGATTTATTAAAATTTTATCCAGAAATAATCGGATTTTTTTAAATAAAAAATGTACATAAACTCAAACTGTAATAATAATAAAAAATGTTTATGTAGTACTTGAATTAAAATACATAGAATAATAATAATATATAATTGTATTTGATAAACACAAAAAACAAAGCATTAAATTTTTTTTATTTATAAATAAATAAATAAATAAATAAATAGATAAATAAATAAATAAATAAATAAATAAATAAATAAATAATTTTTTATTTTGTGAAAAATAAACATAAATTTGATGGTGGCAATAAATTGATCAGAATAAAACCAATTTATTTAAAATAATAGATAGAAAAATAAAATATTTCTTTTGTTTTTTTTTTCCTTTTTTTTTAAAAAAAGTTTTTTATTCTACTAAATGAAAAGATAAAAAAAAAGTATTTTTTTTATTTAACATGATAACAGTCCAATGTAACATAATTGTTGTAGCCTTTTTTTTTTTTGAAAGTGTAACAAATTTAATTTAATAACTAATTTGGTTTTTTATTTCATTGGCTGTAATTTAAATACATATGTATTGTTATAATCATTTAATGCAATGTAATGTAATTGTTGCATCTTTAGAATATGACTCGATTTTCAACCATAAAAATTTTTTTAATAAAATGGGTAATTAATAATTAAATACAAGAAATAATATATTGTATTAATAAATTATAATATAATTTAATATATGATCATTTTATTTTAATAGTAAATAATCTACCAAATACTTTATTTCTTGTTTAAAAGTTTTACTTGTTTATTATTTAAATAAAAAAAAAAGATATTTTACAATAAAAAAAAAAGATAGTTTTTTAATTTATTTTAAAATAAGTAGGAAGAGCAAGTATTTTTATATTATGTTTTTTCTATTTGAAGTATTATTAGGTAGAAGCCATTTTTGATTATGGCTATGGCATAGCTAACCTTTTTTTTTCCTATTATTACCATAATTGGAATAATTTCACTAGGTTTGTTGTTTTGTCTTGTACCACATAATTCCACATAATTGATATGAAAAATGAGTTAAAATTTTCTTTTATAACTATTATCTATATAAAACTTTAATTAATTAAGCCACATTCAATTTTTTTTTTTAAATTAAACTTTTTTTACATTTAATTAAAGATTTATATTATTTTGTAATTTGTAATAATAAATTTATAATTTTTAAATTGAATATATTTACATTTTATAATGTATAATACAATAAAATACATTCTATTAAAATTCTTAATGATGATTTGTTAATATTAATATATTGTAATAACTATTTATATATGGTGGAAGGAATTAATTTTTTTTTGTTTTTTTTATTATATATAAAGAAATCTTTCTATTAAAGTTTAATTAATTTTTTACTGTAATATATTTGATTATATATTGAATAGAGTTTTATATATCTATTAAATGTTACATCCATATATTATAATTGATAATATATTTTTTTAATTAACTTCTGTATAAAAACTCTATATATTGGTAATTATTATTGATAATATATAATAATTATGTAGATTACATAAAAAATTGAAAAAAAAAATTACTATTATTTCATCATTTTTATTTTGTATTCTTTTTATTTTTTTTTTCTTTTCCATTAACAAAAAGTGTAGATTAAAAGTTAAATCTTTATTAAATAATGCTTATATAACAAGTATTAATAATTTTATTAAATTATACATAGTACATATATCAAAGGAAAAAACTATCACTTTATATATTAATTTATTATTTGAAATAATTATCTCTTTTTCTTTTTCTTGTGAGAAATAAAAAAAAGAGAAAAAATTAAATAATAATTACAATTTAAATTATTTTACATTATTATATTTATTATTATTTTAAAGCTATTTTAAACTATACAAATATATCAATATATTGTAATATATAACATATTATTTAAAATGTTGTATAAAAAAGATTTTATCATTTTATTAACTCTTCTTACCGTTGGTATTTTTTTCCTTATATTTAATGGCTCAAAAGTAAATCAAAATGTAGATAATATTGAAGGTATTTTATTAAATGACCAAGCTAATTTTGCTGAAAAAATTCTTAATGATAATTCAAAGTTATTAAAAAGTGATAAAGATGAAAATGATAAAGAATATTTAGACACTGAAGATTATGCTCATGAAGAGTATAAAATTAATGACATTTTAGATAATAACAATGATTTTGAAAATGATGACAATAACGAAAATAATGTTGATGATAACAATAACGGAAATATTGTTGATGATGACAACAATAACGAAAATAACGCTGAAGAAATTCTATATGATAGCCCAATTGACGAAAATAAGAAATATAATGAAACCGAATGTATTGTCAATTATCAAGGTGGTGAACTTGAACCGGAATGGGAATGGGTTAAAGATATATCTATTGTTTATACATGGGTTGATGGCAATGATGTTGATTTCTTAGATATTAAGTCAAAGTATAACGGTGGTATTAGAGAATATAACAGTAGAGATCGTTCAGCCGATGAACTTCGCTATTCTTTTCGTTCTTTAAAAAAGTATTTACCATGGCATAGAGGTACAATTTACATTGTTACTAATGATCAAATTCCAAAGTGGTTAGATACTTCAAATCCAAGAGTAAAAATTATTTATCATAGAGATATTTTCCCCGAACATGTTTTCCCAACTTATGATTCTACAACTATTGAATTATATTTCGATAAAATCCCTGGTATTACAGAACGTTTTATTTATTTCAATGATGATATTTTCTTAAATAATTATGTACACCCTGCATTTTTCTTCACCAGTAAAACTTTTTACCCAAAGGTTTATAGACGTCACATCGCTGATCTTGAAAAAAGCAAAATTGATGAAATTATTAGATTAAATATGATTCATGAAATTTTCCAAGCTACAAAGTATTACACTCGTGAAATTATTAGAAAATACTTTGATAAAGAATTCAAGTACCGTGATTTATATCATACTGGCCATGTATTTTATCGTGATTTATATGAACCATATCGTCAATTATTTAAGGATGAATTAAAAATTGTTTGCTCTGATAGATTCAGAAGTCCATACAAACCACAAGTTATTTATCTTTACCAAACATTTGTTCAATATGTTACTAAACATAAAGAATTTCCAAAGAAATTCGGAGGAAAGGGAAAAGCAAAGAGTTTCAAGGGTTATACTTTACCAGCCAACAGAACTATAAATGATTATTCAGTAAAAATTGTTTCTGGTCCAATTGCTGATAAATTTATTAAATTTGGAAAAATTACTGATGATTCCAGAAGAAATAGAAGATATTTCAATTTATACAAGACTCACACTAATCTTTTAATTTATAATTTCAATGATGCCTACACCAAAGAAAAATCATTATATGAATTTACTGAATACATGGTAACTAGATATCCAGATCCATCTGAATTTGAAAAAGAAGAATATATTGAAGTGGAAAAAGAAATTATGCCTATTTTTAATAAAACCAATTCTTTTAGTAATAATATTACTGATTCAGTTGGAAGTCTTTTTAAGGAACAAAGTATTTACAAATTTAAACAAATTGTGTACCAATATAAATTAAACATCATTAGTGACTACTTGGATAAAAAGGAAGCCATTTCAGGTCCAAAGAAAGAAATTAGTGACAGAGAATCTAGTGAAGTTGACTTCCTTTTATCCTATAATGGAAAAAGTTTAAGTGATGAGTGGCAATGGGCAAAGGATATTTCCTTTGTTTATATTTTAAAAAATGCAGAACCAAATAATAACAATGTTATAAATGAATTAAAGTATTCCATGCGTTCTATTGATATGTACCTTCCTTGGTTCAAGGGTAATATATTTATTGTTACCCAAAGAGAAGTTGATAGTGAGTTATCTTGGATAAAATCTTCCAACCAAAGAGTTAAGATTATTCATCAATCAGAAATTCTTCCAGAATCAGCAGCTGATTCAGAAAATATCCATGCCATTGAAATGTATTTAGATAAGATTCCAGGTATTTCCGAAAGATTTGTATACCTTGCTAATAATCATTACTTTATTAATTATGTTCACCCACGATTCTTTTTCAGTAAGAAATTCTATCCAAAATACAATTTACATGATGTTATTCCTGAAGATGAATTAGATTATGAAAGAAGTAAGCATGAAGATTTCTTCAATACCTATTCTGTTATTATGAGTTACTTTGGCGAATATTTCATCACTACCTACAGATACTTTAGAAATGCACCATTCCCATTCTACCGTGATTTATTCAAACCAGTTCGTGTTCTTTACAAGAATTATGTTGACGAAATACTTGGTCACAAGTATTCAGAAACTACTGATATCTTACCATTATACTTGGTTAGTACTTATAATATTTATGGTACTGAACAACCATATTTCCCAGATTATGTTACTGGTTATGGTAAGGTTAAGAAGGCACCATTACCACGTCTTAATCCAGATAGAACCATTGATTTCTACGGTTTTGAAGTTACCTCTCCTTATATTGCTAATAATACCATGATTACGGATGTTACCTATGGAAATAATGTTACAAGTAATAATGAATTTATTAATGAAATTCAACAATCAAACAAATTATTCTTTAGTCTTGAAATTGAAGATATTGAAGATGCCCATAGCGGAAGCTTGGAAGATTTAAAAAACTTGATGAACATTTTATTCAACAAGAGATCATCCTTTGAATTGTAAGGAGGTTGAAAAAGAAAACATTATATAATTAAAAAAAAAAAAAAAAGCAATTATCATACAATTGCTTTTTAATCACTATTTATTACTACTATAACAGATTTATCTATCTGATACGGAAAACACATTATTATTAAATCAGAAAAAAAGAAAGTGAATCAGAAACAGAAAATAATTACATATCACTTTTTCATTTTATAGATATTGATATGTTATTTATATAATATTCTAATATCATTATTTATTATTATTTATTCATCTCTTCTTAATTATATTTATAATTTAAAAAACCTTAAAAAAAAAAATTTAAAAATAATAAGATTAACAATTAATTACTATTATTATATTAATTATTTGGTACCTCTATTGTTATAAGCATCATATTTATTCAATTACATTAAATATCATAATACTAAATTTTCATATCTATTAATTTTTTTTTTTTTTTTTTCATTTTTTCATTATTATTTTGAACGATTTCTAAATGATAATAACATTTAAAATAATATCACGGACAATAAATAAATAAATAAATAAATTAAAATATAAAAAAGTACATCATTTAATATATTTCTTCCTTAAAAAAAAAAAGTTTTCTTTTTTAATTTTATTTTTTTAAAGCTTTTATTTATTCTATATACATTTTTTATATATAAATAATTATTTAGTTCTTCTGTAGGCCTTTTTTTTTTTTTTTTTTTTTTTTTTTGTGAAAGCATGTCTTTATGACAATAATTGACTATTTTGGAATTACTATTTAATTTTTTTTTTTTTTATTTTCAAAAATTATAGAATAATTATAGTTCTATAATTGTTGACTTTGTCTATTCATTTTAATTGAAATAATTTGAATAATAAAATAAATTAATATGAATGAATTTATTATAAAAAAAAAAAAAGATTTCTTTTTCAATAAAATTAGGGTATATTTCTATAGTTTTTGTAATATGAAACTATTTAAAATTTTATAGTAAATTATTGTTTTATTATTTCATTCAACATCTATATCCATCTATATACCCATATACCCATATATGTAATATATATGTATATATATTTTCATTTATTAGGTATTGTATCTTTTAAAAAAAAATTATCCACCCGTCTTTTCATAAAACGTTTATAATGTAAAATCCAATTTATCTACTAAATTATTTTTTTTTTTTTTTATTAAAAGTTGTTAATTTAGGTTTTTATAATTATGTTAACTTTATTAACTTTATTAACATTTCTAATAACTCCATTGAATTAATGGAAATTTGAATAAATTTATACTACAAAATGTGGCTAATTAAACTACTAAAAATCATTGTTCATGAATATTCTTAGAACATGCGAATTACTAATAACAATATATTTTTATCATTTTTATATTTATTTATTTAATTTTAGGTGATTTTAATGGTTCACCCATTAATTAATTCATATCCCTCTATATTATTTTTTAATTCTTATATATGACCCGCCGTGTTTCCTAATAGATTTAGGAAATGCTTCGTTTTAGGTGGGTCAAATATATAAAAATAGGCATCTCTCCTATTTTAGTTGAAATTTTTTTTTCGATATTTATTTTATACATAATACAATGTTTTTTTTTAAAAGAATATAAAGTAGTATTTATTTTTTTATTAATTATAGCAATTTTCATGGAATGAATAATTATAATTATTTATTTTTTTTAAATTGTAAACTTTATGATTTTTACTGCCTATTTTTTGCATTTATAGGTAAATAAAGTTTAGTGCCTGAAATAACACAAAATAAAATTTTTTTTAATTTAAAGAATGAATTTTTATAATTAATAAAGTTTATTAGATTTGAGAATAAATAGAAAAAAAATTCATCCAGTTTTTTAAAATCTTTGAAAAATTTATTAAAACAAAACATTTAAATAATATAACAATAAAAAAAAAAAAGTTATTAAAACAAAACATTTAAATAATATAACAATAAAAAAAAAAGAAGATATTCAAAAATAATTAATAGTATTATTATTAGAATTAAAAAAAAATAAGAATATTATTATAAACATAAATAAAAAGTAAATACTTAAAACAACAATAAACATACAAATATATAATATACCTAATAATAGTTTAGATATTATATAAAAATTAAAAAATAAATTATCAAAAAATAAAAGTAAAAAAGTAAAAAAACAATATCAATTATATATTTAAATATTATTTTTAAGTGTTAATAAACATTAAATAGTTATATCATTAAATACATAGATTTAAATTTATTATTACTAAAAGAAAATAAAAAATGAATTCTGTATTAAATAATTTTGTAAAATCAAGTATTATTTTCATTTTATGTAGTTTAGTTTATGGAGAAACTATTATTAATCTTTCAGATTTAACGCTTGCCCAAAATTATACTCAAGATAAAATAACAAGTTTATCAATTAAAACATTGTGCGAGACTCTTACAGATTGTTCAAAAGAAGCATTGGAATGTAGAAAGGATAGTAATGGAATTAATTCCTCTTGTGTTTATCCAGAATACCTTTGTACTGACGCTCAAACTTGTTACCTTGTAAAGAATAATAGTATTAATAAAGATAGTTTACTTGAACAAAATAATAACATAACTATTAATTGTTCGGGAAAGGAATGCTCTCAAAATCAATGTATAAATGGTCAATGTTCTATTAATAATAATTCCACTTTTTCATTTTGTAGTATCGAAAATACTAAATATCAATGTGGTAAATTAATTGGTGAAAAATGTACTAGTGATAATGAATGTCTTTCATCTACTTGTGATACTCCTACAATGACATGTATTGATAAGAAGGCTTTGGATAACAACAATCAACCAGAAAAATCAAACAAAACTACATTATATATTTGTATTGGTATTGGTATAGTTGTTATAATATTTGTCATTGTTGTTTTTGTTATCGCTTGTTCTAAGCATGTTGAAGATACTATAGAAAATCCAGGTATGTACGATATACTATCAGAAAAAGAAAAAAAAGTTGCTACTACTATTATAGTTGTACCTGCTTTTGTATAATTTAAAATTATTTTTTTTCGTTTTCATAAAAATAATAAAAAAAAAAGTAGTTCTAATGCGAATCCATTAATTTATAATTTGAAAAAAACTTTAATATCGATAGAACAAACAATTGTTTATTACAAAATATTAAAAGATAAAATAAAAAATAAAAATTAATATAAAAATATTAATTTTTTTTTAAATTTTGATATAATAAAATTCCCAAGTATATAAAAAAAGTTAAACCTTTTTTTTTTGTTTAATTTTTTAAAGTGTGTTAAAAGTGTCATTCTTGTAAATTTAAGTTTGTTATTTAAAAAGAAAACATAATTTATAATATGTTTGTTGAGATAAAAAATATATAATTATAATTAGAAAATTGATGATATGTTTTTTTTTTGAAGAAAAAAAGGAATTTTCTTCTATCTTCTAACATTTTCATTTTGAAGATATATGTTTATTTGAAAAGAGTAATGAAAAAGAAATTTATTTTTTACTTTATTATTTTATTGATAAACTAAGGAAAGGAATATCTACCTATCTACCTACATAACTAACTAATTAATTAAGTAAGTAAATAAATAAATAAATAAATAAATAAATAAATAATGAAATAATAATAGTAATAATAATAATAATAAGTAAATAAGTAAATAAATAAATAAATAATATTAATATAGAAAAACGATAGAATAATTAATAGATGAACGACAAATATTTTTAATTTAAATAGTCAGAATTTCGATTTCTTCTAGAATTTTAGTAAGCATTTATAAGATATAAGGAAATGAGGGACTAATTTTTAAATGATCCTTTATTCACGTTAGCAACTACTTTTAATAGAATAGCTATTATTATAATAAATTAAAATAATATTCTCAATAATTTTTTATACCCTTAAAAAAAAAAGGGTAGCCAAAAATTCCTATGTTCATATGGCACTGCTTAATTTTTTTTTTTAATGGGGATCACATCAAATTTATTTATTTTAATAATTATTCATTCATTAATATTTCTAAAATATCAAAAGAATTTTCTGGCCTGGCAGTTAAAATAAAATTAAATTAAAAAAAAAAGATTTTTTCAAAAATTTCTATTTAATTAAATGAAAATAAACCTTAATTTGGAAAAAAAAAAAAAAAAAGAAGATTTTCATATAAATAATCAAGAAAATCCCAAAATTTTTTGTTTTTTGAAAGAAAAAAAAAATTGAACTTTTTTTAAAAAAAAAAACGAAAAAGAAAAGAAAAAAATAAATATTATTTTATTTAATATTTATTAAAATAACAACAACAACAACAACAACAACAACAATACCAACAATAATAATAAAAATATAATTTCAATTTTAAAAAATAATAATATTTTTTTAAAAGTTATCACAAGTTATTGAAAACAAAAACAAAAAAGAAGATATTATTAATAATAAAAATAATAATAAAAAATTATCAAATACTATAATTACCAACATAAAATAGACTTGAAAGAGAAAAAAAAATGGTTAAATTACAAACTAGTACTTTATTAAAAACTACTTTATTTTGGTTAAATTGTAATATTGCTTTTGGTCAAAGCCAAATTTCAACTACTCAAAACAAGTAAATTTATATTTTTATTAATAATTTATAGTTTATATAATAAAATATATATATATATATATCCATATTATCAATAAATAAGATATTAATTTTTATATTTAATTATAAAAAGAGAATGTCAAACCCTATTGGATTGTTCTGAAGGAGCTATAGATTGTAGGAAAAATGCTATTGACGGTGTATCCTATTGTATTTATCCTGACCATCTTTATGAAAATCATTCTTTGAAAAATGATACTCTAAACGAATTCCCAACAAAAATAAATAGTGCTACCACTGTTACTAGCACAGTTACTGCTACACCTACCATGACAAGTAGTTTCATCCAATGCACTACAAATGAAGAATGTCCTTCAAATAAATGCGTTTCAGGATACTGTGAAATTCCTATTTTTCATGAAGCATTAAAAAAAGAAAAGGAACCAATTTTAAAAGATACTATTATTCCACAAGAAAAAAAATTAATTTTAAATTGTACCACAAATGAAGATTGTCCTTCCCACCGTTGTATTTCAAATCAATGTCAAATGGAAATTGAACTTGCTGCTCTTAACATTTGTCAATCGGACAATGGGGTTTGTGGAAAAATGGAAGGAGAAAAATGTGAAAAGGATTCTGAATGTATTCCTTCTTTATATTGTGATAAAAATAACAATAGTTGTTCAAAAAAGAATAATAACAAGAAAAATGGAAATACAGTGTCAACTCGAACTTCTGTTATTGTTGTTTCTTCAGGTTTTTTTATTGGTTTTGTATTAATTCTTCTACTTATTAAAAAAGATCGTGAAGAAAAGGCAAAAGAAGTAAAAGAACAATATATAGAATATGTTCAACAACCAATGTATATGGAATATTCAGAGGATGTTGATATTCCAATTTATGCCTATTAATTTTATTGTATAGTTTATATATATCTATTCTAAATTAAACTCTATAGTTTTAAAAAGGATGATTATCTGTATATATCTTTTTTATTTTTCCTATTATTATTTATATTTATTTCCATATTATTTCAAAAGATACTTTTATAAATATTTAAACTATTTCAATTTATTTTATCATTCTCCTTCAATATTCCTAACTATCAAACGATTAAATTATTATTAAAATATCTACCTATTTCAATTTTTTTTTTTTTTTTAGTAATTAGTTTTTTATATTGATCTATCGAAATATTTTTTTTTCTAAAATTGATTAAATTTCATGAAAATAATAATTAAAAAAAAAAAAAAATAGCAAATTATACTTATTTGTATTATTATTTTTTATTATTCTTTAACATAGATTTAGTATCATTTAAATAGAGAATTTTTTTATTTTATTGATTTTATTTTTATTTTATTTTTTATTTATTTATACATTTTTACGTTTTATTTTAACAGTAAAGTTTTTTTTTTAATAATATATATATATAATATATATACATATATTTTGGTGTGCTTTTTTATTTTTTTAAAAAAAAAAAACATTTTATAAAATTCTAAAAAATATATATGTATATTGAAAAAGGTATAATACTATTTAACATCATAAAGGATAAACCTATATAGGTTTAAAAAATTTAATAATTTTTAAAAAAAAAAAAAAAATTAATATAAATAATTAACAAACAAAAAAAAAAATGGTATATAAGTTTTATTATGTTACTATCACTTTTAAAACTTTAAAATTATGAAATAGAATAAAAAAAAAATATGTATAAATATATATATATATAAATAGTAATTATTTATGTAAATATTATATAAAAACTTTTTTTTTTTAAAAAAAAAAAATATAAAAACATTTTCCCCTTTCTTTCTCTTTAATCCTTATTAGCTAAAAATTTATCCATTATACCTAGTAAAAATTAGTTCATATGGATAATAATAAAAAAAAAATTATACATATATATAAAAAAATATAAAGAATTGAAAATTAATAATATTGACTTTTTTTTAAAAAAAAAAATACTATTTAGGTAAAAATACTTACTCTTCCCAGAAATTATAATTTTCTTCTAATTGTCTTATGGCAATAAAATCATCTATTTCTAAAAATGATCCTAATAATTGATAAATAGGTTTCACAAATATTTTGATAAAACTTGTCTGATTTTCACTTTTTGATGTACAGTTATTTTTTAGTAGTGGTGATAAATTATAATTTTGATGTTTTTTCTCATTAACACTCTATTTTTTTTTTTATGAAATAAACAATTGTAATCAAATTAGTACTTTATTTTCTTTCTATAATTTATTTTATATATTAAACTTTATTTACTAACCAGTATTAAGTTTTCTTTAAATAAACGATTACTCCATTGTACTGATATTTTATTAATCTTGGTTGGGTTAGAAATATCTGCACATTTAATTAATATGCATAATAGTAATTTTCTATCTTTACTATCTTCAATATTAAAAGCTATTCATTTTATATAAGAAATCGAAGAAAAGAAAGAAAAAAAATTAGTATAAATTTTTCTTTTTTTTTTTTTTTTTTGTAAAAATATATTAAATTTTATTTTTTCAATTCTTTATTTTTTTTTTCTAGCAACAATGAATAATAATCTCTATAATAATACTTACTTTGATTTTTTAATTTTTCAGTGAATTCATCTACAAATTGTTTATGACAAGCCATATCTGTTGCAAGAACCATTGCTATAATTAATGACCTTATATAGGTATACTGGGATTTAGTGACATTTTTTAAAATATTACAATTTATATATTCATGTAGTATTTTAAATGCTAATGCACAATGATGATTTTCTAAGACCTATAATTTAGATTTTCAAAGGATAAAATTATATTATTAATTATTATTATTATTATAAAAAAAAAAACATCATTGACGTTTTATAATAATATATAAAAAAATATATCACTACCGATTTATTATTATAGATAACAGATAGTGGTTCAGAATGTTTTATTTCATAGGAATTATTTATACCAGGATGATCAATATCATGAATGATTGCAGAAATAATGCATGCAAATTTTTCTTCAATAGTTAATAAATTATCTAGTACTGGATGTGAAATGAAATAATTCATAGCATGTAGTACATCCGCTGCATGTATATTATTATGGTAAGGTAATGCCTAATAAAATTATTATTGTTTTAAATGATATATTTAGGAAAAGGGGTTTCCATATATTATTATTATTATTATTATTATTATTATTATTATTATTATTGTTAGTATTATTATTATTATTATTGTTAGTATTATTATTATTATTATTGTTAGTATTATTATTATTATTATTGTTAGTATTATTATTATTATTATTGTTAGTATTATTATTATTATTATTGTTAATATTTTTTCAATTATACTATTTATTATTTTATAATTTTAATTGTGAATTGAAAATAAAATATCAATAATGAATATAAAAAAAAAAAAGAGGGGCGATATATATACCATATGATATTGATTTTCCATTGTTGTTAAGAAGGATTCTAATGTCGATAGTTTAATATTAAAATGTTTATTAAAATTATGTTGATCAAAAATATGCTTTCCTAAATAAAAAATTGGTTGGCAATTTGTTATATTGGAAAGTTTAAATATATCAAAATTGAAATCCATCCAAGTTTTTAAATGTTCTTCAATTTCATAAATGTTAATACTAGGGTTTCTAAATAATGGAAATTCAAAATTGCTGTTATTTTTTTTATTCATATCTTTATTTTTTTTCTCCATGTCTTCTTCATCTTTTATTGTTGAAAAAGAATAAACAGAGTCGTATTCTGTAATAACATTTAAATATCTATATATTTCTATATTATTATGTGGATATTTTTAAAAGAAAAAACGAAATTACCATTAAGGATAATAATAAATATAATTACTAGCCAAAAAAAAAAAAAAGGTAAATATTTAAATTATTATTAATATAATATAAAGGATATTTTCTTCTATATCAAAGTTTTCAAAAATATTTTTATTTGAGAGTATTAAAAAAATTGAATTATCAATATCGTTAACTAATGATTGATTATATACTATTATTAAAGAATAAATATAAAAACAAATATATTAAAATTAATATATAGATTTTATAATTGAATATTTTTTAAGCGTATAGTATGATTACTTACTATTCTTTTTTTTTATATTATCTAATATTGAAATAACTTTATATAAAAATTGATCTTGATCCAAGTTTTTATATAATTTTTTTCTAATGATTGTATAAATATCATTGAATTTCAAAATATAAAATGAATTAAAGATTATTATTGCGATGATGATGATGATAAAAAAAAAAAAAACTAATAACTTACTTTTGAATTTCGTTTAATTTTTTATTTTCTTTTATGAGGTATAATATATGTTCTTTTAGTTCTATTTTTTTCTTATAATTATTTGAGCTATATTTTAGCGTACAAATGATAGCTAAAATAATTATAATATAAATTAATGAAAAACTAGATTCTAAAAGAATATTATAAATTTTCTTATCAAATATTTGATAATTTTTTGGTTTTATTTTTGCAAGCCAAACAATTGAGGCTATAGCAATATCTTTATAAACGACTTGATTAATTACACAAATATAGATAACATAAATTGCTATATAAAATTATATAAAATAAAATGCTAATTAGAAAATAAAAATTTTTTTTATGAGTTGTGAAGGTTTGAAAAATGATTTTAGTGGTAAAAAGGATTTCATCATTATTATCATCATTATTAATTTTATTAAGATTTCACTATTAACACTAAAATAATTAATTCTTTTAATTTTGAAAGGTAAAGATGAATATTCTATTTTGGTTTAAAAAGTAAAATTATCATTTTTCTTTTTTATTATTATTAATTTAGTTTCTTGTAATTATATATTTATTATATACCTGAAAAAAGCAATGTAAAAATAAACAAATGAAGTAAAAGATTTTTCATGGTTTTTTGAGAATATATTATTGTAATAGAGATAAACCACAATATATTATACAATTGATGCTTCTCTCTTGATAATATTAAAAAAAAAGTATAAGGAATCAAACTATTATAAAGTGGAATAGGTGAAACTTTGTTTGGACTATTAAAAAGCATTTCCAAAAGTACATCTGAAAAAGATAAAAAGATATCTATATATAATGATTTTTTAAGAAAGTTTATTATTAAATAATATAATTTATATATAAAAGAATATAACATGTATTGAAACTTACATAAAGGCAGTTCCCAATAGAATAGTAAACTAATCCAATTCATATAATATCCTAGTACCAATATTAGTAAATGCCAGAGATAGTGCAGTATTAACTATTATTATTTTTTTCATTGATTTTTTTGAGTGTAATAAAGAATTAATTGTAAAATCAAAAAATTTAGTAATAAACATTAGTAAATCCTTTTTTTTTTATTAATACTCTTATTCTATTTTTCATTAATAATTTTATTTTTATTATGATAAAGAAAATTTATTCCATTTTATTTAAAAATACTATTTTACTAAAATTTTATTTTACATAAAAATTATATATTATTTTTTTGAAAGGTAATAAATAATCTTTTTTTCTTTTTATTTTTTTACTAATAAGTATTAATTATTAAGATAGTATCATTGGAAGTAATTAATTGATAAGTTTGTATATATTTTTATTTATTATCTTTCAATTGTTTTATTACTCTTTTTTTTTTATTATTATATACTTCCATTATCATAGAGTTTTATAATTTTTTTAATTGAAATTATTATATTTATATTTTATAATTATACTATTATACACTTACCAAAAAAACTGTATACTTTTTTATTTGAATGGATTGAGGTTCTTTACTTTTCTTCTTATCTTTTTTTTTTTTCTCTATTTTTTTTTTAATTATTTATGTTTTAATAAATTATTTATTTTATTTTATACGTATGTTTTTTTTTTTGGTTTTATTGTTGAAATGGTTTTAAATTTTAATTGTTATGACAAGATTTTATTATATTATTTTAAAATGGATATTTATATATTTATATGTAATTTTTCATTTTTTTTTTTTTTTTTATAAATTATATTATATAAAAAATATAATAAATTAACAATGTATAAATATGCTTTTAATAATATTATTAAATAACTAGCATTTATAGAAATAATTAATTCATTATTTTTTTTTCTGTTTTTAAATTATTCTTTTTTATTTTTATTATTGTGAAGGTTGATTCCTCTTTAAACCTTTTACATTTCTTTTTTTTGTTAAATATTAAAAAAAGTTGAATTTTGGTACAAAATTAAATTATTTATATATTTTTTTTTAAATTTTTATATTTTAATAAAATTCTTTTTAATATAAATTGATATATTCATAAATTAATTAAATTATATATTGAAATATATTTAATAGATAATAAAACCTTTTTTAAAAAACTTTTGTTAATATATTGCATAATATATTGACTATTTATTATGATGATAATCTACCAAGAAATAAAAATGTTACATTAAATGATCAAATGTATTCAAATAGTTTATTCAAAAAGTGTTGTGTGGTGGTTGTTACTTTTTTTTTTTTAAATAAACAACTGTTATTAACACGATTATTGAAATATTTTTTTACAATTATTCTAATAATGCGAAACAATTTATATTTATTTGTATAAAAAATATATATATATATATTTACCTTTTTGTTGTTTAATTAATTTTTCATCTTCATTATTTTCATCTTCACTTTCATTGGTAGTATCTTTATTTATTTCATTCCCATTTTCATTCGTACTTTCCTCAACCTCATTTTCATTTTCAGAGATACTATTATTTTCTTCGTTAATTATTACACCAGTTCTTTCATTTCTAATAGATTCTGTATTCAATGAAGTATTATTATGTTTCATTTTTTTTTTCTTTAATGAGTTTATATTTATTATTTCAAAAGTGATATAAGATGAATACAATGAATGATTACTAGTATTGCTTTAACAGGTGTAATAATAATAAAAATAATAATAAATAGGTATAATGTTTAATTTTTTTGTTATTTTTCTATAATCAATAGTGAATGTATTTTTTTCTTTTTTTGTGACATGTATATATTAAAAAAAAGAGGTTTTTTTTTTTATTAAAAACCTAACTAGTACAATTATTATTTTAAACTATAGCAATTAATTAATTATTATTATAGTAATATGTCAATAGGATGGATATCTACAATAAAAAATAACTTTTCTAGGCTAGGATAACCACAATAGTTGTGTGGTGCTGTTCTTGCTACCTCTCGTAAATGTCAAGTGATTTTTTTAGTATTTTTTTGTATTTTTTTGTTTTTTATTTTTTAATATAAAAATTGAAATTTAAACTTTGGCATGGAATTTTTGTGTTAGTTTTAGAATAATTTAATATATTATAAAATGTCACTTTACAATATATTATTTTGAATAGTGTAATTTTATAGTAAAATATTAACTTTATTTTATATGATTTTTAAGTTGATAGGTAGTAAAGATTTTCATACATCAAACCTTATTTATTATAATTTTAATTTCAATTCCGAATTGAATTTTAAATTTTTATTTTTATCAAAATTTATTGGTTAAATGTTTTAGAATTTTTTTTCTTAGACTTTTTTATTTTTTGTGTCAAAAGTTTAAAAAGTTCTCAATAAAAATTGACCTTTTTTTAAATAGAGGATGTTTTTCTATTCTTTTTTGTACTAAATACTAATGATTATATTTTTATATTATAATTTATATTTTTAAAGTTTGTTTAAATAATAATATTTCTTTTTTTTGTACTTTTCTAAATTTTTTTTTGTATTTAATATAAAAATTTCTTTTTTTAGATTTTCTTTTTTTTTAGGTTACACACGTTGTATATATTAATTTTGGTGAAAAAAAATAAACAAAAAGTTTTCAAAAAAAAGAGTTTTTTTTTTTTAAATTCTAATTTAAGTTTATTAATAAAGAATAGTTTTGAATGAGTTGAGAAGATACGTTTTATTTTTATAATAGTAAGACTTATTGGTTATTAATAATTATAAAACATTATTTTAAATGTTTTTTTATTATTATTTTGAAAGTGAGATATTTTTTTTTATTATTTATTATAGAAAACCCCTTTAATTTTATTATTAATATAGAATTGTGTTTGTGTATTATTTGTATTATTTTCTATTGTTATTTTATCTATTCTGTACCTAGCTAAAACTATGATTGATAGAAAATTATTGTATATAGAAAAAAGGGAAATGCAAGAATAGAAATTCCTCATAAAAATAATTATTGAACTAATGATGGTTTAACTAGAGAGAGTGATGAATGCTACTTTTAGCTACTTTTAGCGACTATTCACTATTCTGTTTATGAATAGTATAGATAAAAACAAAATGAAATAATCGAATAAAACAATTTATGTAATTATTATATTAAAAGATGTAGTATAATTTATTGAATTATTGTTGGAAAGTTAATGGATATATTTAATCAATAATAGTATTTTATTTATTTTAAAGATGATAGAAAAGGATTGATAACTTTTGAAAAGTTTTCTTTTTCATGAAATAAATACTTTCAGAAATTTACTGATATTCCTATGGAAATGACTAATTACTAATTACTATTTAATTTTTTTATAAATCTAAATGAAAAAGATTTGAAAAAGTGTTTGTACACATAGATGTATGATAATAAAAATATTTATAGTTTTGTATTTTTTTAACTCGTCATTAAAAAATGGATTATTAATAGATAATATAATATTAAATTTAAATGATCTATTGAGTATTTTAAATAATGTATGATATAAATAAAAGCTAATTTAATGATGATTATATTTAAAAATTATGTAGAGTTATATTTAAGAATCATTTATAAAATAAATTGTTCCTGTTGTTCATATATTTTATAAATCAATTTTATGGATTATTAATATTTTTTTTAATTCTATTTAAAAATATTCATTTTATCAATTTATTGGGTTTTTCTTTCTTTTTTTTTTTGGCAATCGTTTTAATTTCCCTTGCTGATGTGGTGGTACATACACAAAAGTATTTTTTTTTATTTATGAGATTTATCCAAAAAAAAAAAAAAATAGGAGAAATTAAAAAATAAATAAATAAATGGTTAGTTTAAAATTTTTAATTATTTAATTTTTTTTATACTTTTATTTGTTGTTATTAAAATAAAAATTAATTTATAGCATCTTTTTAATGCTAATTAGTAACAATATTTTAAAAACTTTTTTATATTTCTTCTTTTAAAAAGAATATACTAAATAAATATTATTTTTATTAAATGATGCTATATTTCTTTATATTTATTCGTATTTTATAGGTATTCTTTGTAATCAAAACATTATACTAGTTTCATTAATTATACATGATAATAATATTTTTTATCTTTACTAAACTCTGCAAAATTTGATTATATGTTTTTATCCTTATAATACTTTTTATTTCATTTTTAATTAATCAATATCCATATCTAATATATAATATATATAATAAAACCAAAAGAATTTCCATTTTTTTGTTTGTTTGTTTTTGTTTTGTTTAATATATATTTATTATTATTGTAGTATTATCTTTTTTTTTGGTTATTACATTTAATACAAAAAAAATTGTAGAATAAAATTTTTGTCTAGTTCAATTATATGTGTATTGCTATTATTATATAAAAAAAAAAAAAAGACTTTTATATAAAATAGATAAAAAAAGAAAAAAAAGAAAGAGAGAGAAAATATTTTTTTAAAAAAAAAAAGGTACTTTTTTTATATATCATGAATATAAAAAAAAATTATATTTTTTTTTCAAATTTAAAATAGTTTAATTATTTTAAATAATAGTAAAAAAAAAAAAAAACATTTTTTTTAAATAAATAATAATATAAAAAAAATTTTTTTTAATTAAAATGTGAAACTATAAAAGGTAATATAATAATAAAAACTAAAATATTTAATTAAAAAAAAAAAAAAGTTCAGATTATAATATTCATTCATCAATAAATTAATATTATATATTAATTGATGTATATTAAAAAAAATCAATGCAATTTCTTAAAAGTAATAGTATAGAAAAAAGTTTATAATACTTTGTTCAACCCTATATAATAAAGAATAATAATACTATTGAATATTTTAAATATTTTATGGCATGTCTTTATATCCATATTTATTATGAATTATTAATTATCATCTTTCCATTTTTCAAAAACAAAAATATTTTCCATATTATATTTTTTAATTTTTATAATAAAATATTAAGTACTGATTTTTGTTTTTTATATAATATTTTCAATATTAATACTATTAATAAAAATAGTTATTATATTTAGTATATATATACCAAACTTCAAAACTTTATAATTATTTAATAATGTAGATTTTTAATATATTATTCATGTATAAAAAATGGAGGATGAGATGATTACATCTATCATATATATTTGAAAAGGTTTTTCATTATCAAAAAGTTTTATTTTAAAATAATAATTATGAAATTAATATCATTAACAAATAGATATAAAAATATAAAGTTTTTTTTTTCTTAAGAAATAATAATATTGTAAAAAGAAAAAAGTAATTGAAAAAGGGTGACATAAATTTTACTAAAAAATTAATTTTTTTAAAGTTAAAACGTTTTTTATTTTTCTTAATGAAATAGTCATCAGTTTTCCATGTTTATTATTATTAATAAATTAATTATAGAATTAAATATATTGAATTATTTATATATTATACATCATTTCTACTTCATTACTATAATATATCTTTAATATATTTGATATTGTTATAACTTTGTTTTTTTTTTTCTTATATTTTTTTTTTAAAAAAAAAAAACAGCCACTAATCTTAAAGTTTAATGTTAAAATATTTTAGATCCGAAGATTAATATAATTCTTTAAAATTTATTAAAAATTAATGACTATCTAATATCGTTCATATCATTCTTTTTTTTTTTTTTTTTTTCTTGAATAATTTTGAACTATTAGTATATATATATATACTTATTATTATTAATGATAAATTAGTTATTCTATGTATTTTTGGATTTCATTACTTATTAATTGAAAACATCTATTTTTTCTTTTTGTTATTAAAAGCACATATATATATATATTATATATATACATTTTTTATTAAATGAACATTTGAATAACTAGGATTAGCTAGGTTAAAATATATATTTAAAAAATAAAATTTAATAGAATGATTTAATTTTTTATTATATTAATGATGTATGAATGAAATGAAATCTAAAAAACCTTATTTTTTTTAAGTAAAAAATAAAAAAAAAAGGTTATTATTTATAAACTTTATTATTTCCAAAAAGAAAAAAAAAAAAGATTATATATGAAAATAATTATCAAATGTTAAAAGATAACCCTATTATATTATTTAATTGATAAACTTTTTTTTTATAGGTAATGGTTAACGAAGATTAATGATATTAATTTTATATATCTTTATAAATTTTATAGTGAAACCTCTTAAAGTTATAAAGCTATCTAAAAATATATAAAGAATTATTGGAAATTTTCTGTATTTTGAATAATATGCATATTAAATTAAATATAATAAATCATTTTTTTTACTAAAAAAAAAAACATAAATTATGCAATGATTATTAATACTATCCGTTTTTAAAATTAGTCATACATTAATAACTGACAAAGAATTTAAGGTTTATTCATATTTTAATTAAATCTTTTTTTTTTTTTTTTAATAAATTCGTTATCCAAACTGGGTAAAAAAAATTCATGAAAAATCTTTCTGAGAAATGAATAATGATATTTTAAAAGTTTTAATATGTTAACTTTATCTATTCTCTTGTAATCTATAAGATAAATCATTAATTCTTTTCCAATAAAAACATTATTTATGGATATTTAATTTATATGATATATGATATATTCCTATTCATTATAAATAATTATAAAGAAACATTTTAAATTGATATTATACAAATTACATATAATACTATTTAAACAATAATAAATTTTTTAATTTTTTATTTTAAAATAAATATGATATTGAATAATATAGATGTTAATTATCATAACATCTTTTTTTTTTTTTTTTCTATAATAATTATGTTATAGATATATAATTTTTATGTTAATGTATTGTATACATAATAATTACATAATGTAAATACATTTAAGGAAATTTTTAATAAAGCTAAAAAAAATGCTTTTTATTAACCTTTTTAAAATCAAAAAAATATTAATTACATTAATTAGTTAATAATTAATTTGTCTTTCTTTCTTTCTTTTTTTTTTATTAAACCTTTATGAAATATTAATAATACTAAAAATTTTGGAACTATATTAAAGGAAATCGAAAAAAAAATTGATAAATCCTAATTTAATTACTGTTCTATTATTGTTTTTTTTTTTTTTTTTTTTGCTCAATCTCAATAAGAAAGAAGAAAAAAAAAAAAAAAAATTAAAAGTCAATAATGGCAGTGGAATTTGCAAAATTATATTCAACAAATGGAAAACTTCTTTATGATGAATATTTTCAAAGATTAAAGTAATGCATGATTCTAATTTACAATGAAAATATAAAATATAAATTTATTTAATATTTGCGAAGACTATTTTATTTTTTATTGTTTCATTTGATTACTTTTGTTTTTCTTTATAAAAAAAAAAAAAAACAGTAACAACAACTATCAATGAAACACATTTATTATTAAAAGAATTGTCGATTTTTTTTTAAATTTTAATTCAATAAACGATGTAAAAATGATGAATGTTTATTTTTTTATTATATATACCAAAAAAGGAAATAATTAAGTTTTATATTAATTTAAAAAAGTTTTTAGCAATATCGGATACTTTTTTTTTTTTTAATTTTTTATTCAATTTTTTATATACTATTAATATGAATACATATACTGTTATTAATAACAATAAAAAAATGAATAAAAAATAAAATAAAATAGGGAAGAAGAGGAGAATAGAGTGCGGGAACATGATGCAGCTTCACTTATTCAATTAAAATGGCATGAATATAAAGAAAGAAAATATAGAAAATTATTAATGTAAAATTTTAATTTATTTAGATACCTATCTATTTGTATATTAAAATAATAATTAGATATATCATAGTATCGTCCCTATTTTAATATAATGATTTATTTTTAAATTACTTTTCCTATTTAATTTATTTTACTGTTTAGTATGGCAATTATAAGAATTCAGAAATCATTTAGAGGATATATAAGTAGAAAGAGAACAAAAAAGAAAATTATTGAAGAGAATCGATTAAAACATCAACAATATTATAATGAAAGAGCTGTTCTAATACAGAAAATGTACGTTTTTTTTATAATATATAATTTTTATGACATCTTTGAAAAATAATTATATATTTTTTTCTTTTCCTCGGTAAATAGTTTTTATTAATATTTCTTTCTAATTTTAATATTTATAAAAAAAAAAAAAAAAAAAAATGAAAGATGGAGAGGTTACTATAGTCGAAAAGAAATATTTGATTTTTATGCCTATAAAACCTATTTAAAAGAAGTTACCGATCATGTTAGTATTTGGAAAATATAAAAAAATCTTTATATTTTTTTTTTTAAAAAAATAATTATTAAATTATATAATTGTATAAATAGACTTTCAAAGTTAATGAAGAAATTAATCGTCATGCCGAACAACAACGAAAACAAATGGAGGTTATTATTTATATTAATAAAATTTTTTTTGTTCATTGAACGACTATACCCATACATAGATATAATTTTTGATATGAATAAAAAAAGAAAATAAACTGAAATTTAAAATAATTTATATAGAGTATCTTTTTAGAAAATGAAGAAAAAAAGATACAAGATTTAGCAGGTAAAATTCATCATATCATTTCTACAAAAGTTATCGATGGAATATGTAAAACACCAAATAAAGAATTAGCAAAAATGTATAAAGAAAAGGCTTATGAAAAAGAATTGGAAAATGTCGGTCTTTTATCAGATAATTCTACTAAAAAAATAATATATAATAATAGAAAATCATCAAAAGTCGTTTCACCAATATTCAATCCTAAACATCAACATTATTTATCAACACCTTCATCAAAAATGACGGTGAATTCAGATTTTAAAAATTCTCAATATATATCTCAAAATTCATCCCATAGAAATTCTTGGAGTGCTTCTACTATCAAAGATTCATCAAGAGGTACACTAAATTCTCCACCAGCCTATGCTTCTTATGAAACAGGTCTAACAGAAGAGTGTCTGAATTCTTGTTCACCTTCCCTTCAAGATATGTATACCATAAATGAAAATCAAATTTCTCATTTAAATCCTGCAGATAAAGAATATAGTGGCTATGAATTTAAATATTTAACAGACATTTTAAGAAAAAAAGATAAATTATTACCACCTATTTCTTCTATACCAGAAAGTGTTATAAAGAATTCTGAAGCATTAAAAGTAAATATATTATAATTACAATTAGAAAAAAAATCAAACAATAATTACACTGTATTTGGAAAGGAATAAATTCTTTTTAACTTTAATACTACTTAATAAATTGATATTAATAATATATATAATGATATAATTTCAATTTTTATTTATATCATGACCTTGTAATATTTATAGGAATATAAGAAAAAGAATATCAATCGTCCAAAATCATCGATTCCATTACGTAAAAAAATTGTATTTAAAGAAAATATTCCTAAAGAATATTTAAAAAAGAAAGCCGATGGTCCATTTTTAGTAATTACACAATAACTAGAAATGATATATATAATATATATTTAATAAGAAAATTATATTAATATTATATCAATTTTATATATAATAATTATAAATTTAATTTTTTTTTTTAAAAAAAAAAGCCTTCTTATATGTTAAATAGAACATTAAATAAAAAAGAGAAAGCAGATTCATCATTACATAATCAAACCGATATTTATGAATCAATCAATAAATTTAAAGAGGAACAGATAGAAAAAGATAAAAACAGTAAAATTTTAAAAAACTGAAAAAAATAATTTTTAAAAAATTTCAGCTTTTTATATATATATATATTTTTTACTCATCATTTCTTTTTTTTTTTTTTTTTTTCATGTATTAATATTTTTTGTTTTATTTCTTTTGCCATCGAATCGAATCATATAGTATTATTTGGACCTTTTAAACTTAGTAAACATCCTCCACCATTTAAACATATTAATGCTCTTGAACATAATGAACCGTGGGTTCAACCTAAGGCTCCAAATACGTAAATAATAATAATAAACATAATAATAATAATAAACATAATAATAATAATAATAATAATAATAAAAGAATAATAATAATAATAATAATAATAATAATAATAATAATAATAATAATAATAATAATAATAATAATAATAATAATAATAATAATAATAATAATAATAATAATAATAATAATAATAATAATAATAATAAACATAATAATAATAATAATAATAATAATAATAATAATAATAATTAGAATATATTTAATGAAGGAAATATTATTTAAAATAATTAATGATATTTATAAATAATTATATTTTTATATCATTTAAATATCTTGTGTAAATAGGGTAATATCTGAAACAGCTAAATTCAATAAAAAGAGTGTAAGTTAAAAAAAAAAATGAATATTTTTATAATATAAATGATTCATTATGTTAATATTTATTAATTAATTGAATTATATAGGATTTTAGAACTAGATTAACATCTATATGTTATGATGCTTATAAAGAAGATTTTAAATGATCATTATAATAAATCTGATTAATAAAAATACTTTTTTTTTTATCAAATGCACTATATTATTACTATTCATTTATTTTTTTTCTTTTCTTTTTAAAAATTATGCATAATTAATTATTATTATAATGTTATCATAATAATCATAATATATCTATAATCATTAAAAATAATAAATATTATTTATTGTATATTTCATGAATATGTATAAAATTAATACTATTGTTATTTGATATATATCAAAAAAAAAAAATAAAGAAATATAAAGTTAAAACAGTAAAATATGAGTAATTTGAAGCCATTTTTTTTAGTTTGGTATTTAACTAATATAGTATGTAACAAACTAACTAACTAACTAACTAAATAAATAAATAAATAAATAAATAAATAAATAAATAAATAAATAAATAAATAAATAAATAAATAAATAAATAAATAAATACATGATGAATGATTAGAATATCACCAAACTGACAAATTATCAGCGGCCTTTATTCCCACCCAAAAAATTTATAGTAAAATTATATTAAAAATAGTTTTCATATATTAAATTAATTAATACAATATAGTGTTCATATATTAAAATATAAATATAATATATACTTTATATAGTTATTATTTAATATAGTTTAGTTTTCTATGATAAAAAGTATCAAAAAAAAAAAAGTATAAAGAATTTTTATAATGGTATTTATAAAAGATACTATTCATTTCTCATGATAATAAAATAGGAAGGACAATAAAAACTAATTATTTAAATGTATTTTCCTTATCTCTTTGTCTATACAATGAAGTCTTCTTCATTTCAAAAACCACTTTTACCCTTTAAGTATTAAAAATAATCAAAAAAGTCTATTTAATAATAAAAAAACTATTTTTATTTTTTATCATTTAATATATTATAATAAATTGAAAAATTTAAATTAATATATTTTAATATATTAAATCCATATATTAACATTAATATATACCAAAATTTGATTCTATTCTATTTTTATAAAAAAAAAGGGAAAAGTGTCAGTAAATTTTTTTTATTCTTTTTTCTTTTTTTTTTTTTTCAATTAACGATTTTATAAAACATTTGAAACTTTTTAGAATCAATTTCACTAAATTTTATAAAATTTGACTGTCTATGCAAATTCTTAATCATTTATATACGTGTTTTACACAAACTTTTAGTTTTTTTTACTTTTTTTAACAACTAATAATAAATAAATTATTCTATTGAATATTGAATTCAACATTTTTTTACATTTCAAAAAAGTTAATTCAAAGTCAATTTGAAAGTTGTATATACTGATTTAATTCTAATTAATATTTAATTAATATTGAATACCAAAAAACAAAATATTTCATTTAATAAAAAAGAAAAGAAAAACATAATTAATAAAATAAATTTAATGTATAAACTCTAATAAAACTCATGGCCAAAAAGTGTTACAAGTGACAAAAAAATAATTATTTATTCCACTCTTTAGATATTCCTATTAAATAAAAGGTGACTTGATTTACTTTTTTTTATTAAAAAATAACTTTCAATAAACATAGTGATGTTGACTTTTAATTGTTTATTTAAAATCTTTTAAGATCGTGGCCCATTTTTAAATTATTATTTAAAGAAAAAATTCATTTTTTTATTTTATATTTTTTATACTAAATATGGATAGTTTGAAATTAAACATTAAACAACTTTAATCATTAAATAAATTAAATTTTACAATTTCTTTTTAATCAATAATATATAAATAATATATTATTATAATATATTTTTATATTAAAAATTAAAATATTTTATATTTTCAAAGGACATTAATTTACCATAATAGGATGAATAGAAAAATTAAAATATAAATAAATGAAAAATTAATAATTAAATAAATTATTAAAAAGAAGAATAATAGTAATAATAAAAAAAAAAAAAAAAAAAAAAAAAATAGTAAAACAATCAAAATTTAAAAATCAAAATCAAAATATAAATGAATAGTTAAATATAATAAGAGTAAGAATAATAGAAACGAAAACTATAAATCTATTCATATTAATAAATAAATATAAAATCAAAAATCAAAAATAACAAAAAATAAAACCTAAATCAATTATAATATATTTAAATAAAAATTAATAATAAATTTCATAAGAAAGTACAGTGTTGAACTATTTTTTTTTCATACTTTTTCATACCTTCAATATTTAATATTTATATATATTCTATATATTAACCCAACAAACTATTTATTTCATTCTTAGGTTTTTTTTATTAAATAAAAATACATAATAAAAACTTTATTCGTGAAACATTTATCAAAGATATAGGTATGTCATAAAAAAAAAGTACAATAAAAGGGAAATTATTAATTATTATTATTTTTTTTTCTTTGATTTTATTTATAGATATATATTATTAATGATCAAGAATAATCTATAATTATTATAACATTAACTATATATATTCAAACTATTTTTTTTTTCAATGGCTAGTCGCAGCAAACAAAGAAATTAAAAAAAAAAAAAAATAGAATAAAAAAAAAACATCTTAAAATAATAATATTAGATAAATAAATTTTAATTTATAACTTTTAAAATTTTGCAAAGGAATGAAGTATAAAGATTAGTAAATTTTTAAATATATATAAAATTTATAAAGTATTGCAAATTAAAATAAAAGCAATTCATTAGGGTGTATCCATACAAATAATCAATAGAGAATTTAAATATCTGTTTAAATTATTAATAATATACTCTATAGTCATTATTATAACAAAACAATAATTTCTCATATTAGTTACTATAAAATAATATATTAATAAAGGTATTTTCTGATACAAATAACGAATAAATATTTGTATCAGAAGAATTATTAATAGTATTAAAATTATAGGAATTATTTTTTTGCTTCCTAATTTCAAACAATAAATATAAAAGGGTAATTTGATACTATTCATAACTTATTAATTTATTAATTTTTAAAGATGGCCAACGGTTCTAAATCAGATTCAACATATAACAATTTAAAACCAGAGGGCTTAAAAAAAGCAAAAAAAAAGAAGAGTTTAATATCACTTATTTCACATAAATTACAAAAAAAAATTACAAAGAATATTGTGAAAAATTTTAGTGAAATTAGTTCAGTGACCACTACAAAATTGATAAAAGACCATTCAGAAAATGGTGATAAACAAAGGGTATCTTTTTCATTAGAAAAACCCCCTCATTTAAATAACAAACATAAAAAAGAGGAGGGTGAAACTAAACCACTTTCTGTTCCTCCAAGATATTCATCAAATATACCGGCTAGAGGAAGTTCAAGTAATTATGATGTAAACTATTATAACAGTAATTTATTTGATAAATGCTCATTATCACGTTCATTATCAAAAGATGACAAAAATTCATCATCAAAATTAAAAGATAATGAAAATAAAAAATTAAGTATTAAACGTTCAAATTCAGATATTACTCCATCTTCTTCTACAGAGAATTTATTAAAAAATAGTTTTGATATTAAATCTAATTTAGAAAATAAGAGTTCGGCTATTACTCTTGTTCAGGGTTCAAAAATTACAATAACCTTGACTGAAGAAACTTTAAATGAAATTAATAACATAATTCCCAGCTCAGAATTGTCTAGTTCAGATTCCTCAGTTGGTGAATCATCTCAACCTCATGATTCTTCCAGTGTACATTCATATTCTTCAAAAAAGGATAAAACGATTGAAAATCCTGAAAAATTCTTTTTTGATGAAAAATCGTATAGTTCTATAGAAAAACCAATTCATAGTGAAAGGTCAAGAAAAATTAATGAATTATTTAAGAGAGATAGTGAGAAGTATATGGATCAACAATTAATAGATTTATGCTCTACCTATTATAAAGATTATTACTATGGTAAACATAGTGAAAGTAATAGTAGTGCAGATTCGGATAGTGAAAGCATTATTAAAATAGAAAATGAATTAGAAAAGACAAATGAAGAAATATGCAAAATAAATGAAAAGCCAGTCCCAAACGATGAAAAGCATAATAGTGATGATAGTTGTGATGATGAAAGTCTTGATTCGAAATACATAATGAAAAGTAAATCATCATTAAGCTACTTTATGCCAACGACAAATTCGAATAGTTTTGATTCAATTATAAAGAGCAAAACTATACCAGTAATGGATTCGAAGCATATTTCTCCTAAAATTATAACCTGTCTTTCCAACGATCCAAATGAACCCACCACCCATTTAGTTAACATTTCAGGTGTAACCATTCAAACAAATGATTTAAATCATCTTTATTGGGTTCCATCTTATCTTCAACCAGAAGTTCATCCATTAGAATTTAAGAAATTAATGTCTACAGAAGCCAATTCAAAAAGTAATATGTTTGGTCGTCGTCTTAGTATTAGAAGAACAAAATCGTATGCTGAGAGTGCTAGTGTCATTACTCCAGAAAATATTTCAAATAATGGTGAACTTATCATTAATCAAATTCAAAGACATAAAACATTTGATACCATTCAGTCCCTTAAAAAGAATCAACGTGCCAATATCTTTAATCCATCAAAGAAATTTTTAATTGCTGATGGAGAAAATACTGCATACGATAATGTAGGAAAAACCTCATCTCATAATGCTACGAAAGAAGTAATTAATAAAAGAGATGATGATAAAGAAGTCGATAATGTTGGAAATAAGGATCAAATGCCTTTGCCAACTCAAAATGAAAAGATAGAATTAAAACTTACTATCGATACATCCCCATCATCCCTTTTCCCTGAAACATTTGAATCTAATTCATTAAATACATTGCCAACAATAAACCCATCATCTTCTTCCACCTTACAAGATTTATCTTCTATACCCAAAGAATTCTTATCGCAATCCGAAAATAAAAAGGAGGAAGAAAAGATAACGGAAGAAAACTCATCAAAAATTTTCTTACCTAATGCTGATGATAGTGTCGAAAATGTGCCATTAATATATGATTCATTTAAAGCTGAAAATAAAAAAGAAAATTTATCCATCAAGTCAGGATGGTCGTTATGGTGGTCATCTTTTGGTAAAGATGATAAAAAGGAAGATGAAAGTCCTAAAAAGAGTAAAAAAAGTTCAGTCGGTAGTCCTAAATCACCATTTTCATTCTTTAAAACAAAGTCATCGACAAACCTTGCTGATAAAAATATTAATTATCGTCAAGGAAAAGGCATTACAAAAGCTTACATTTTAACCTATCCTCTTATCTTTAAACCATTAACTCGTGAAGCTGAAGATACTATTTATTCTTTATCACATACAAAATTAGCTACAACCTATCGTCCTATGATACAACAAGTTTATATAAATAATATTATGCAAGAATATATTAGAAAGTATAAGGATGCTGCCTATAAAATACCATTTAAAAACATAAGACCTCCAAAAAAGAGAAGATCTTTATCAAACCAAAGATTGAAAATTAATACACTTAAAAATCAAAAGCAATTAAATACACCAATATCGTTAGTCTCAAGTAATTTCAATCTTCCTAAACCTAGATCAGATTCCAGAAAAAAGAGTAGAGGTAAGAGGATAATTAATCAAAAGAAATTAATAGATCTTAATGAACCTAGCTCAACTAAACATTTAGAAAATAAAGAAATAAATATAAAAAATTCTAAAAAATCAAAACACCATTCAAAGATTAAACCACTTGGTGATACTTTTTCAGAAAAAAGTGTGAAATTAGGCAATAAAAAACTTAATCATTCTATATCTCATGATCAATTTGATAAATACAATCCAACTTCTTCTTCACCGAATAATAAAATGTTTAATAGTTATGATTACTCTTCTTCAAGTTCAATCAGCGATGATGATGATGACGATGATGAAGATGAAATTCCTTTAGCCGTACTAAAAAATAGAAGATTGAGTGTTATCACAATATGATCAATTGAATAATTATATATATAAGATAAATCAAAATAATTAAAAAACCACCAAAGATAACAATATAAATTAAATAATGAAATAAAAAAAATAAAATAAAATAAAATATATCAAGATATTAATAATAACAATTAATAACAATTAATAATAACAATAATAATAATAATAATAATAATAATAATAATAATAATAAGAGATAAAACTTAGATTTAAACCTATAGCGTTAAATTAATTTAAACTAAAAACAAAGAAAATAAAAATATTATTATTAAAAAAAAATGTATATATATTTAAATAAATAAATCCCTATATTAATATTTTTATTATTTTCCTTTCTTTTATTATCATAAGAGATAATAATTAATAATTTATATAAAATCTTTTATTATTATTTTTTTTTAAATACCAAAACTTTTTATAATAAAGAATTATGCTTTATATTTTATATTTTCGAAATAGAATACTTTATAAATAAAAAAAATCAATAATATAATATTTTTTTTTAACATCTACAAATTTCATAAAAAAAAAAAAAAAAACTTTATTCATATATATACAGAGTTATTCATCTTTTATAATAGAAAAAAAAAGATAAGATTTGTGAAAAGATTTGTAATAATAAATTATCATAAAACTTTAAAATGTATTAATAAAAAAAAAAAAAAATGTTTATATGTAATTATACCTTAAAAAAATATTACAAAATAAATATTTAAAATTTTAAAATTTTTTTTTAACATTGAAATATTTTGGTAAACAACAACAGAAAAAAAAAAAAAAAGGTTATTGTAGTAGAGCTTCATAAATCCATTTTAAATTAAATTAATTCTGATATTATTGAAGTTTTTTTTATTATTCATTGATTTATAGTTTATTATTATCATTAGCATAAGAATATATTTTGAAATTATATATATATATTGTATAATATAAATCTATAGTTAAATATAATAATATATTGTTTAATTTCTTATTTTTTAGTTTTTGAATTAATAAATATAATATTTTTTTTAAAAAAAAAAAATTCAAATCTTTTGTTTAAAAAAGTTATACGTCTTAAATAAAAAAAAATCAAAATATGGTGAAAACATCAAATAGAGTGACTATATTAAAGATATCTAATATGAAAAAACCAATTATATTTAAGGAAAAAGATGATAAAAATAATGAAAAAGCTAAAAAAATACCAAAGACAAAAACTAAAGATAAAAATGACTATCTTAATATTCCTTTAAAATTACCACAACCATCAATACTTCTCCAATTACCATTAACTGGTGATGTACATAATCTTTTTTGGGTTCTTCCTTATTCAAATACTAATAAAGTAAATAGACTAAACATTTATTAAAAATATATATATTTTTTTTGAATCATCAAAATACTTTTTTTTTTCAACAATGAGACTTTTTTTTTTATTCTAATTTTTTATTATATAAAAACATTTAAACTAATTTTGATAATAATAAAAGCTAAAAATAACAGTCCATTGGCCTGGAGTTATCGTTGATGAAATTGATTTAATGAATAGAAATATTGCTATTCCAAAAAAACCCGAAATAAAGAAAAATTCTAATATTTCTTTTATACTCGTTCAACTTTTTGGTATATATAAATTGTAATTATTATTGTTATTAATATAAATAATAATATTATAATAAATTAGAATAATAATAAACAATAATAATATAAATAAAAATAATATAAAATAAAATAAAAAAAAAAAGAAAAATAGTAAATATTTATTTTTTGTTTTTAAAAAAAAATTACAACAAACACTAATTATTCTTATCATAATTTATTTAATTATAAAAAGGGCTTGGATAATATCTAGTTCAAAATATATATTACCATTTGATAGATATTTAGTTCAACGGTGTGCTAGAAGTCGATCTAAACTTTTTAAAAAAGCGGTTGATCAAGCAATATGCTACAGAAAATATAAAATCTTACCAAAGGAAATGTTTCAAAAAAATCATTATTTAAGAATAAGTGATAACTTGTCCTGGCTTGAGGAAAATAATAATAATTCGTCATCTTCAACATTTTCATCCACTCTTTTGAATCAGAAACAATTATACTCTTCCATTCGTCAAACATTTAATAATACTAACCTTGAAAATAATTTTAATAACAACAACAGTAACAATAACAGCAATAATAACAATATCAATAATAATATTATTAATAATAATAATATCAATAGCATCACTAACAATAGTTATTATCCTAATAATAATCCTAATAATAATTTATATTTTACTAATAATAATATTAAAGATTTATCATCCACATTTATAAATAATACCTCATCTTCAAATCAACTTATTGAACAAAACAATATAATAAAAAATAGTAATCCAATGTATTTGTTATTGGAAGCCGTAAAAACTATAGATCAATGATATTTATATAAAAGTAGAAAAAAAAAAAAAAAAAAAAAAAATGGAAAATATATATATATATATATTTATTTAATAACTTGTTTATTTATACCTTCAATCACTATCTTCATTAATAGTTAAAAAAAAAAAAAAATAAATATCATACATTAATAAAATTTTGTTTATACCTCTGTATATATATTTTGTATCTATTATTACTAATATTGAAATAAATAATGAGTGAATTAAAAGAATAAAGATATTATAACCTACTTTTTAATAAATAATACTTTTATTTTTATTAATTTGTATTAATATTTTGTAATGCATATTACATTTTGAAATATAATTATGAAAAAAAAAAAAAAAAAAAAAAGAGATCAATTATTAACTATTATATTATTAACTATTATTAAAATAGCAGTGTATATATGTAAATTATAATCAATAAATAATATTCTTTAAAAATATATATAAAAAGTGAAGAATATTTATTTTTTTTTTTTTTAAAGTTATATATATATAATAATATATCCCTTTTTTATATATCATTAGGCTTAGTTTGGTTTGGTTTTTAATAAAACCTTTTGATCATAAAAGCTATCATTTTTTAATAGATACATAGGAAAATCAATAGGATAATGTTCTATCATCCCAATAGTTTTAAAATAAACTTTTTTTTTTTTTTTTTGAAAAATTTTGTAAAAATATAAAAATTGAAAGGGAAAAAAAAGGTAGATAAAAAAAAAAAAAGATTAATAAATATTAAAAGATAAAATATATGCATATATGCATGTATGTAAATTAGAGAAGACTTCTATTTTATATTAAAGATTGAATTTCAGTTTTTAAATTATGTCGAATTATTCTGAATATATTATAATTATGAACCATTTTCATATTGATGATATTAATAACATGAATAACATGCCACTTTTTAATTTTCATCAGATATATTTAATAAATTATCGAGAACCCACTTTATATTTATATATGTATATATACGTAATTATATTATTAATACAATTATTTCAATTCAGATAAATAATTATTGTTTTTCAAATTTTAATATCTTATTACCTGAGCATTTTCCTTTGTAGTAATACTCGTTAATACTCTATATTCTTCAGCATATTTCTTATTTTCGTCCGTTGAAATAAAATCATTATTATATCTATTACTATTATTAGATGATGAAGTTGTAGTTGATGTACTGTTATTAATATTGCTAAATAATGATACAGATGAATCCATGTTTTGACTATTGAAATGATTAAGTTGTGATGCAATAGAATTATTAATAAAGTTTGCGCGCTTTCTTTCTTCCGAAAACATATCTTCAAATGATACATTTTTATATTCTTTTTTAGTTCTTTCCATTAGCAATTCCAGTTCATTAGTGTTTTTTACCAAATAGGATAAAGATTCATGTAATGGGTATACTTTATTACCCAATTTCGCAATAGAGTATTTTTTTATAAAAAAAAAAATTGATTTAATTTTAAAGAAATTTAATTCTTTATTTTTGTTAACAGTAAAATTTTAAAATTTATATGCTCACCTTTACTATCTTTTTCGATTTTTCTTAATTTATCAATTTCTTGCTTTATCTTTTTTAATTTCTCAACTTTTTCTTTATCTTGTTTGATGGCATTTCGTGCTAATGTATTAAAATACTTTTTCTTTATACAATAATAAATAAATATTATTATTTATTCTTTATTTAAATAAGCAATTATATATATAATAAGAAATTTGATATTTACTGCAATTATCAATTCTTTCATTTTCTTAATATCATTATCAATCTTCATTTCATCATTGTCACTAATGTTGAAATCTAAATCCTATTTTTTACAATAAAGTAAAATTTAAGTGTCTAGTTCAAAATAATTTTCTATTATATTTTAATCATTTCATTTTAATTATATAAACCTTTTCATAAGGTAAATGTAATTCAATTTCTGAAATATCATTTGGTATTGATAAACAATTATTAATAAAGTAGAGTTGTAAAACATCCGTACTCTGATCGATAGCATCTTGATATAAATTTTCTAATTTACAAATTCCCTATAAAACAATTTATTTTAATAAAAACAATATACATATATATATATTATAATTTAATATTTTGAATTATATAATTTGTATAATTTTATGACATTGAAAATTGTATTCAGATGAAATTTCTAGTTAATTTTAAATTGAAATTTTATAAATAAATTGGATTTCATTATATTAAAATAAAATTAGATTTCAAAATATATAAAAAAGAATGAAAATTTACTGTTTCTATTTCATCTTTATACTGTTCCCCATATTTTTTGTTATATTCTGTATCTAAATATTCTTGAATAGCATCGGTTACACTCGTTGAAACAATATTTGCTGAATCAAAAACTTCATCCAAAAATTCAGTTGGTGATAATCCAAATAATTCTGTAATAAAATCTAAGGGAAATATTTCTCTTTTTTTCTTTATTGGTGATTTTTTTGACATTTATTTTAAACTTTACTATTTTATAAAATATTTTATTATTTTCCTGGGAATAAAAAAAAAAAGAAATGTTTTTTTTTTTTTTTTCTCTTTTATTAGTTATTAATCATTATTTATTTTTCTTATCTTTTATTATTATTAAAATTTTAAAAAAAAAAAAAAAAAAAAAAGAAAATTATTTTTTTTTAAAAAATTTTAATGTTACAATATTTAATATATATTTAATAAACAAAATATATTTTATAAATTTTAAAAGTATGTACAATCATAAATTAAACTATTAAAGTAAAAAAGTAATTTAGGTATTTAAAAGAATGGTTAATGGTTCATACATCCTAATAAAAGAAAGCAATAAATAAATTGAATTAATAATATAAATGTAAAAGCGTAAAAGTATAAAGGATTAATTGGTTAAATACAATAATTTTAATACTCTGTACTATATATAAATTTAAAGTTAACATATAAATAAAAACTATAATAAGTAAAATAACAATATTAAAATTTATAAATATACCGCTAATAAATAATTAAATCAAATAAAGAAAAGAGAAAAGCACATTTTATATTGTTTTCTTTTTTTTTTTTTTGTATGTGTGTGCGGGTGTGTATGTTTTGTTTTGTTTTGTTTTAATATATAGAGGAATAGTTTATGTTTTGAGATTAAAAAAAAAAAAAAAAAAAAAAAAAAAAAACACATTTGCTTTTGATTTGAAATTTGATGAAAAAAAAAAAATATGATATTTTGTTTTGTAAAGCCATAACATTAAAACTTTGAAAAAAAAAGTTAAATAATTATTTAATGAAATAAAATAATAAAAAAAGAATATAATTTTAATTTAGGAAAAATGTATCACATAACCTGAAAATTTATATAATTGAAAAAATTGCAAAGAGAGAATTTATTTATTTATATTAACTTTTTTAATTTATATTATGCAAAGAAAAAATAATTAATAATAAAATTTAGATTAATAATAGATTTGGCTAACAATTTGGTGAATTAATCTAATTTTAAATTTAAATATATCATTTTAGATTAATATAATTTTTTGAAGGTTTTTTCATTATTCTCATTTTGTTTAATTATCAAATTTTGAACAGTTTATTTAATAAAAAAATATTAGTTTTTTTTTATTAGTTATATACAATATTCATATCATAATTATTGATATAAAATCATTTAATTTTTTAACAATAAAAAATAAAAGTAACTAATATATATATTCAAATAAAATATGGAAACACAAGATCCCATAGCATGTCCATTAAATAATGCTGAAATAGCATCATTAATGACAAAAGGAACAGGTACCATTTCTGGAATGAGTTTAAAAAAAACAAAACATAAAAAAACTAAAAGTGTAAGTGGACCTGAAATATTCAATTTGCCAGATGAAGAAAAAAATATTTCATGTCATAGAAGAAGTAGATCTTCAAGAGCACCAACAAGTACTAGTATTGGAAGTATTAATATAAGTCAAATAAAACAAAATATATATCCATCGGTTAATCAAGTTTCATCTTCAACTACTTTAAATCAAAGTACTAAGTCTATTGAAGATAATAATATGTACAACAAATCAAATGAAAATAATGGTATAATTGATTTAAATGTCTTAAATGATAATAATGTTACCGAAAAGAAAAATACACAATCAAGTGAAAGTGAATGGATTATTCAAGCTTTATGTGAAATTGAAAATGGTTTCCAAGTTATTCTTGATAGAGTTAAACAAAATACAAATTCATGCAAGGTATAATAATCATAAAAAATAAATCTTTTTTTTTTTTTTTTTGTTAATCTTTCATATAAATAAATATGCATTCACTTAAATATATAATATTGCCATTAAATAAATGAAGGATGCAATAGCGTTCTTAAAAAAGAGAGCAATTATTGAAGAAGAATATGGTAAAGCTATGTTAAAATTATGTCAAACTACATTTGAAAATACTGGAAAAGAAAAAATTTTCAATAAGCAAGGGTATATTTAATTACAAATTTTGACAAAGACTATAATAAAAAAAATAATAAATTTTTATAAATTAAAAATATTAAAATTTAATTTAAATAATATATGAAGTTCATATAATGATAGCTGGAATCAATTTATTGAACTACATGAAAAAATTGGTAATAATCGTTTAAAATTTGCTGAATCAATAGGTACTGTTACAGATAATTTATTCACTCTTTTAAAAAATACTGAAAGAAGTAGAAAACAGGTATATAAGAACTATTAATTGTCTTTAATTTTGAATGAATATGAAATTAATAATTTTTTAAATTCGCTATTTTGTTAAAAATAGTTAAAAGAAGCCGGATTGAAGCATCAAAAAGCTGTTATTGATTCTGAATCATTGTTAGAAAAGGTATATAATAATAGTAATGTATAGAATAATTAATAAAAAGAAATTATATATTTATCATCGTATAATTTCTTTTAAAAAATATAAATACATTAGGCAAAGATCAAGTATGAAACCTGCAGTGAAGCATGGGAAGAAGCAATTTTAGAAAAAGAAAGACAATTTGTCGAGCATTATGGTAATGTTAGTATGTCAAACCAAGTAAATGGATATAATACAATTAGGAAAAAGTCATTATTTAGTAAAAATACTGTTAACCCAACAAAAGTAAATATCGATAGTATTATAATAATTGTATATTATATAAAGATATTATGATTATGATACTTATAATGAAATTAATTATTAATATTATATAATTATCAGCTTCAAAAGAATGAAGATGAAACTAGAAATAAGGCTGCTCAAGCAAATGAAGCTTTCAAAGTTCAATTAATTAGTACAAATACTATTAGAAGAGAATTCTTTAGAAATAATTTACCTAGAATTTTAAAAGTATTTTAAAATAACAATAATAATAATGATTATATTCTATTTCGTATTACGTATTATATATAAAATATTAAATTTCTTTCTATATTAATTTATAAAAGTCATTAAAAGAAGCTAATGATGAATGTGACAATACATTACAATACAATCTTGGAAAATATTCTCTTGATTATGAAAATGCATTAATGTCAGATGCTACAACTATTAGTCCATTAAATGAAGGTATTTTATTTAAAAATTTATTACAATCGATTTAAATATTATTTGATTGCTATTTATTTTATTAAATAAAAAAAATTCTAGAAATATCAAATTTAATATTTTTTTATTTTCTTTTTTTTTAAAGCTCAAGGTTTAAGAAAAATCATTCAAAAAATTGATAATGCTGGTGACTTTATTGAATATGTTAGAAAACCATTATTTAAAGGAACAAAGTTCGAAAAGAACGATATCCCATTCAGTGAATACAAAATGGTATATAATATTTTTTCGACATCATTTTTATATGACTTTTTTTAACATTAACATTTGTAAAATATTTTTTTATATAATTAGCAACCAGAAACATATTCTATTATTCATCCAAAAACCATATTCGGTGTCAGTTTATCTGAACAACTTGCAAGAGATAATACTGAAATTCCAGAAATTTTAAATAAATGTGCATACTTTATCGAAAGATATGGTAAATAATTTATACTAATTTACTTTTATATAAAATTCTCTACTTATGGTTTCTTTATTAACATTGAATTTATCTGTATATATTATAGGATTAAACACAGTTGGTGTTTACAGATTATCTGGTTCCAATTCTGCTATTCAGAAATTGAGAACACAATTTGATAGAGATGCCAGTCAAGTAGTTCTTGCAGAAGATTCGAATGTTCAAGATACTCTTAATAATGTTACAGGGGTACTTAAATTGTACTTTAGAGAACTTCCTGATTCATTATTTACACAAGAATTATACAATGAATTTATTGAAGCATCAAGTAAATATCATTTATTACTTTTAAATTTATTTAATCCATATAATTTTTATTATATAACATTTAATTTAATTTTTCTTTTTCGATTTTTAATTTTAAAATAAAATGTAGAAACTGATGATGATAGAAAGAGACTAGTAGAAATACATGAATTGGTTAATAGATTACCAGATCCAAATTACTTAACATTAAGATATTTGATAGCTCATTTAGACAGGTAAATTTTTAAAGGGTATTTTAAATAATTATTAAAACCCATTTATTAATTATTTATAAAATAATAATACCATTTATTACTATTACCAGAGTATCAGCTAATCAAAAAGTTAATAAAATGGGAATATCAAACTTATCTATTATATGGGGTCCTACATTATTCGGTAGTTGTAGTTCAACTAAATCTGACGGACCAGAAGCAGATCAATTTATTGATATGAAATATCAATGTAAAGTTGTTGAAGTTATACTATCAAATTGTTATGCCATTTTTGACCCAGACTCATAAGAAAATAATTGAATTATTTTAATAGAATAATAATATAATTTTATAAAGCTATAGAAATGAAAAATATTTTTATTACTTATTTAGTCTTTATATTATTTAATTAATAAATGTATAAATTATTTTATGAAATAAATTTAACAATTTAAAATAAAATATTAGAAATCAATGAAATTTTTAAAAATTATTATAAAGAGAATAATAAAATAAATAAATAAATAAATTAATAATAAATAATAAATAATATAATATTTGATTATTTCTATAGAAATTATTGATTTTAACCAATCATATCCTAAATTTACTATAAAATTGAATTATACCTACAAACATTTAAGTTTTATATTTTATTAATAGCTTCATCTAATAATGTAAGTAATTTATTTTTTATATATATTACAATTGAATGCAAGACTTATATATATTCAATTAACTCTCAATAATATAATTTATTCAAAATACAATATATATTTAAAGATATAAAAATGGCAAAGAAATTCAAAGGAGTTAATTCAAAAGGTATTACGAAAAAATTACATAATTATTATTATTTATTTATTTTTTATGTTAATATATACTTATCAAAAGTTTAATTTTAATATTTTGTTCTTTCAAAAGCTATATATTAAATAATGTTTATTGTTTATTATATAATTATTTTATAAGTATATTTTGAAAATTTTCAATTTATATTTTTTAAATTTATAATAATTTAAAATTTTAATCAAAAATATTATAAAAAAAAAAAGAAAGAAAAAAAAAAGAAAGAAAGAAAGAAAAATTAAAATAATATTGTTTTATTTATAATTAAAACTTAAACTAAAAAAAAAAAAATAATAGTTGCTGCTGCTAATGAAAGAAAAGCAAAAGTTAAGGCTGAAAAAGATAGACTTATTGCTGAACAAAAAGAAAGAGAAGAAGGTTATTCATTAAAAATTTATTATTAATATTTGTAATAATAAAAAAATAAAGAAATTAAATAAAAAAGAAAAAAAAAGAAAAAATCTTTATATTACTTTATTAGCTATGAAAATGTGAATAATTTCATTTTCATAAATAACAATCACTTATCATAATATTCATAAATATAAATATTTAAAAAATAATAATAGCTCTTGAATGGTCAAAAGGTGCTAAAGATCAAAGCAAAAAGTTATTAGCCGAAAAGAAAAGAGTATAAAAATAAAATATAATATGAAAAAATAAAAATAAAAAATATAATTATAGTATAATAGAATAATAAAAATTTATGAAAATCTTGTTTAAAATTTATTTTTAATTCGAAATGTCAATTCGAATCTTAAATTAAAAAATGTGATTTCAATATAATTAAAATGAAATATATTAATTTAAAAACAATTTATATATTGTTTCTTTTACTTTTTATTATTAGCAAGAACAATTATTAAAGAAGCAACAAAATGCCGAACTTTTAGTAAGAAAATATATATTTATTATTAATAATAAAAAATAACATTTTCGTAGCAAATTCTTATTTGAAATTATGCTTTATATCCATTAATCAAAATGAAATGTATTATAGAGACAAGAAGAAGAAGAATTATCCAAATCAAAGATTAGAGGAAATATTAAAGAAGACGCAAGAAAATTCCAAAGAAGAGCCAATTATTACAATTCCAATTCTAGTAGTACTGATAGTTTACCAAAATTCGGTCAACAAAAGACTGAAGAATTTGGTGCTTCTGGAATTGATAATGCTTTAGATTTGATGTCTGCAATTAATGAACCAGAAGAAAGTTCTGGTAATAATAACAACAATAATAATAAAATTGATAGACATCCAGAAAGACGTGTTAAGTCTGCCTACGCTATATTTGAAGAAAAAACTTTACCTATTTTAAAGGAGGAAAATCCACATTTAAGAAGAACTCAATTAAAACAAATGCTTCAAAAGAGATGGAAGAAATCACCAGATAATCCAATGAATCAACAACATATTGCTTATAATGCTACTCAAGAAGAAGAAAACCAAGCAGTATCTAATCTTAATAATGAAGTATTAGATAGATTACGTATTAAAGATTAAATTCCACAAATTATTCAATATATTACAATTTAAATAGGCTCATCATTTATCACAAAATAGACAACATATTTTGATTAATACTATTATTATATTTAAAAATTATTATTTTTATATAAAAAATTATATATGTAACAGTAACACATTTAAAACTATGATTTAACCATAAAAATTATAAATAAAAAATTACCAATTAATAAAATATATATAAATTATATTTATTTTTTTTTTAAAAATAATTTTTTTATATTTTAATTTCTTCAAAAAAAAAAAAAAAAAAATTAAAGTTTTAAAATTTATTATAATTTTTAATTAAATATTATTTACAAATAAAATTTCATTTTTTAATTTATTTTCTTTTTCAAAATCTGGCTTAAAACTTATTTTTAATTTTAATAAAACTTTTTTTTTTTATTTGAGATAATTTAAATTGTAATAACAATAAACATTCTCTTTTTTTATTGCTTCATTTAATTTAAATAGATAAATATAATTTACCAAAATGGTAATAATACAATACTAATAATGAATTTATAACAAAAAGAAAAAAGGAATAAATGACTAATTCTTTTAATAATTAAAAATTAAAAAAACAGATGCTATCAAGAGTTAAACCAGCTGTAGAGCAATCGAATACCTCTTTAAATGATAAAAAAAATAGTAAAATTCCAAAGATAGAATCATTTATTGACCAGCGTGATTATGTTGGAGCTTTAACTTTACTAGAAGTATGTGATTATTATTAATCAATTAATAAATATATAAACTTACACTCTTATTTTTAAAAAAATAAAAAAACGTCACTTTCTCCTTCACTAATAATTTTTCATTTGAATCAGTTTATTAAAGCTAATCTTAATAATAATGATAATAGACCTGGAAATAATAATTTACTTAATAATCTTTCAAATTTTTCTGATAGTGGGTTAATTAATGAAAATACAATTGATTTATGGATTGGTTATTCAGCTTTTCATTTAGGAGATTATAAAAAAGCAATGGAGGTATTTATAAATTATAAATTACCAAAAAAATATTAACTAATTTTTTTTTTTAAATTTTCAATAATATATAAAAGATACAATACATATTATATATCATAATAATTGATGTAATATAAAATATTTTTACTATTATTAATTTAATAATATTTATAGATTTATTTAAATATGACAAAAGATCCAAATTGTGATCCTTTGATATATTTATATCTCGGTTGTTGTTACTTTTTCTTAGGATTATATGAAGAAGCGGATAAAGCTGCACAAAAAGGTATTTTTATTGATAATCACCAATTATTATAATATTTATTTATAATAATATTATACTTAATATTAAGCAATTATTATTATTATTATTATTATTATTATTATTATTATTATTATTTCAATATATTTATGTAGGACCAACATGCAAATTGCAAAATCGTTTATTATTTCATTTGTCACATAAATTTAATGATGAAAAGAGATTAATGAGTTATCATCATAATTTACAAGATGTTATTGAAGATCAAGTATATATGATTAATTATATATAATTAATGATCTAGATTAATATAATAATTAATTAACTGTAATTTTGTTATATCTATCCTTTTTAATAGTTATGTTTAGCTTCAATTCACTATTTAAGAAGTCATTATCAAGAAGCTATTGATATATATAAAAGAATATTATTAGAAAATAGGTAGCTTAAAAAAAAAAATAATAATTCTTAAATTAATTAATTAATTTTAACATTTATTTATTAAAATTTATTTTAAATAATAGAGATTATTATGCTATAAATGTTTATGTTGCATTATGTTATTACAAATTAGATTATTATGATGTTTCCCAAGAAGTTATTTCAATATATTTACAGCATTATCCAGATAGTGTAACTGCTTTAAATTTAAAAGCTTGTAATCATTTCAAATTATATAATGGAAAAGCTGCTGAAGCAGAAATGAAAGTATTAACTGAGAAAACTAGTTCACAATTTAAATTTGCTGAGGATTTAATAAAACATAATACTGTAATACAATATAAATAATATATAATTACAATAAATATATAAATATATAACCATTTTTAAACTTTTTACATTAAATATATCATTTAAATTTAATTGAATATAAATGAAAAAAGGCTGTATTTAGAAATGGAGAAGGTGCATTACAAGTATTTCCACCATTATTAGATGTTGTTCCAGAAGCAAGATTAAACTTAATTATTTATTATTTAAAAAATGATGATATCTTCTCTGCATTTAATTTAATGAAAAATTTTGAACCCAGTACTCCTCAAGAATATATATTAAAAGGTATTGTAAATTCAGTTTTAGGTCAAGAGCAAGAATCACGAGAACATCTTAAAATAGCACAACAATATTTCCAACTAGTTGGAGGTTCAGCTAGTGAATGTGATACAATACCTGGAAGACAATGTATGGTATCTTGTTTCTTCTTACTTAAACAATTTGATGATGTATTAATTTATTTAAATTCTATTAAAGTATGTATCTAATTTATATAAAACTTTTAATAATCTATTTATATCTTAATTCAAAATAAAAAAAAAAAAAAAAAGAATTGTTATATTACTTTATTAACAGTAAAAACTAAATTTTATATTAATATACCTATAATAGGGTTACTTTTATAATGATGATACTTTTAATTATAACTATGCTCAAGCTAAAGTAGCAACTGGAGCATATGAAGAAGCAGAAGAAGTATTTTTAATGATTCAAAGTGAAAAAATAAAGAATGAATATACTTATTTAAGTCACTTAGCAAGATGCTGTAAATAAATTAATTCTACATAAATATTATATATATTAATATATAAAAAATAGATATATCCCAATGTATATAAAATAATTGAAATTTATTTTTACAATTTAACTTTAATATAAAGATATAATGAATAAAAAGCCACGTCAGGCATGGGAATTATATTTAAAGATGGAAACATCAAGTGAATCATTCAGTTTACTACAACTCATTGCTAATGACTGCTATAAAGTATTTCTTTTTAAAATATTTAGACGCATTTATAATTATAGAAAGATTATTACTATAATATTAACAAATATTATTTAAAAAAATATGATAATAATTAATATTAGATGCAATATTATTACTATGCCGCAAAAGCATTTGATGTTCTTGAAAGATTAGATCCAAATCCTGAATATTGGGAAGGTAAAAGAGGTGCATGTATTGGTGTATTCCAGAAAATTGTATTAGGACAAGAACCAAAAGATTTATTCCGTGATATTATTACTATGATTCGCAATACTTCTAATCCACAAGTTGAATATATCATTAGAGTTATGAAAAAATGGGCTAAAGAAAATCACATATTAGTATAAACGATATATACTAGAATATTATAAAATATCTAGTAATAATAGTTATATCACGGATTAGTAATAAAAAAAAAAATTAAAATAAAAAGTTTATCTATTAAATATACTATTCAAATATTCTAAACTTTTACAAAATGTTAAATTTATTAACAAAAAAAAAAAAAAAAAAGGAAAAACCTGGATTTTTAATTACGTTATATTTTCACTTCATTAATATTACACAATAATATATTTAATAGTTATTATTATAATAAAAATATAATTAAATAAATTAAATATATAAAATTACATTATATATAAATGAAAACAAAATAAATTTAATTATTCAATATTATTAATTTATTAATAAATAATTTAAAATAATATCATATATTGTTTTTTGTATGGATATATAATTTTACAAATTGTTTAATATTTATGAATTTTATATTTATTATTATTATTCTTTATTGTAATCATTATTATTTTAATTGTATTTTTGATAATAATGATATTAAACTGATATTTTTTTAATAATTGTATGATTATTCACGTTGAAAATACTTTTTAAGATTCTATTATTTATATTGATGTTTATTATATTATTATTTCTTATTTCTTCTTTTTTTTTTTTTTTTTTTCTCATTATTCTGGAATATTAATTCATTTTTACTTAAAGATTAACATTAAATAGATTTTTAAGATGATTATTTTTCTTCAATAAATAAAAATATTTAATAAATTAACGAGCGGTTTTATCGAGTAATTCTTTGGCTTCGTTAATCTTAGTAGCAATATATGGTGAACCTCCTCTATCTGGGTGATTTAATAACATAATCTTTCTATGAGCATCTTTTAATTTTTCTTTACTGACATTTTCTCTTACACCCAAAATTAATGCCTATCGATTGTATTATTATATTATATGAATATTTTATAAAAAGATATTAATTAACATTTTAAAACGATAAATATGATATTATTATTTTTTTCATTAAAACAATTCAATATTTACAGCTTCACGCTTAGTTAATTTTGCATCAAAACCTCCTTTGTAAAATTTACTGGCTTTAATACCTCCACTAACTGATTTAGCAGAAGAATTACCAATAGCAGTGTAAGCAACTTTACCAACTACTGCAGCACCAACTATTATATTGATAATTTTAATAAATTATTGAATAATATTGGATTAACAAATTGAAATTAAAAACAAAAAAATTGAATATATTTTATTATTAAATAAAAGTAAAATTATCTAAAACTCATACCAAGACCAGAGGCAATTAAAAATGGAGATGCTAAGGACATCTTTATTATTAGGATTAATATATAAATTTAAAAAAAAAGTATAAAGAATAAATATTAATATATACTACTTTATTTTAGAATATAGAACCAATCATTTACTAGTAAATCTTAAAATACAGAATTTTATAGTAAATTTCTTAATTTTTTTTAAAATTACTGTATAAATAATTTATCCTATAGTATTATTATCAAACAACATTAGACAAGTTTGTGGTAAATTTTTACATATAATTATTTAGCAGTATGACAAAATGGAGTGGGAGATCATTTAAGAACAACATTTTACAATCTTCTTTCATGTTTTACATTATACTTTCACTTTAATTTTAAATTCATCACTATAAATATGTTAATAATTTCATTATCAATGCCACTATAAATATTAAAAATAATTCCAATTATAAAATATTCTTAATTTTATAATACATTTTATAAATAAATAATTCAAACAAAAAAAATAAAAATCTTTACAATATAATTAAAAAAAATAATAATAAAATAATAAAAAGTTTTCTCAATACATCCCTGGTACAACAACTACAACTTCAAGAGAAAGAACAGCTGGAACTGCTATTCAAATTAAAACAACAACTAGAACAAGTAATCCTTTACAATCTAATAATGAACACTTGTTTAATTAATCTGCTAAATTGACTAATTTTCTAACATTTTTTAATAAAAATTTTAAATTATTATTAAAGTATTTAATTTAATTAAGTTGAATAAATTTCCTACTTCTATTGGTAATTCTTTTAACTTATAAGATATATCTAGTTCAGATAAATTGACTAATTTTCCTATTTCTTTTGGTAATTTTTCTTAATTATTAAAGCAAAAAGTCGAATTAGTTAAATTAGTTAAATTTCCTAATTCTTTTAGTAATGTATTTTGAATTAAATATGTATAACTTTTCTAAATTTTTGGATTTTTTTAAATATTTCAGTTAATTGGTTTTCATTTATATCTAATTTATTTAAATTGGAATGTTTAGTAATATCATAGTCTGAATTTGAATCAAACTTTTATTCTTCAAATATATTACTTGAGTATTCATTTTGTAGGCTGTATTCTTCTAATAGATAAAGAAATAAATTAATACTTACAAAATGGCTTTCTATATTGTTACTAGAATCTTTCCCTTTAATTGTTAACTTAAATAAATATTTAAAAGTAAATCCAATTAACTAGAATTTCATAACTCTTTTCTGCTATATTATTTTTCTGTTACATTTATTAATTTTCCTGTTTTTATCAGTGATTACAAAGCATTATTATTCTCGTTTAATATTATATGGTTAATTTTTTACTAAGTTTTCTTAATTCTTAATTTATTATACTTAGTTGAATGAGCTTAATTTTTTTATTTTTTTTATTTTTTATTTTTTATTTCTCTTTATAATATTAATTATTGTAAAATAGCTTTTAAAAGTATCTACTTAGCCATCATTTTATTATTTTATATTAGAGGGTTAGATTATTTGTGTGATAAAAAATGTTATGTAAAGTATGTTATAATACTATAATTTATTAAAAATAAAAATAATACTGGATAATCTTAAAGCCTATTGTTAAGATTAAATAAAATAGTAATAAAATACTCATTATAAAATAATAATAAAGAGGAATATGAATAATTTCATTTTTTATTTTTATTTTAACTTTCTAAAGAATTATTATATAAAAATCATTATTAGAAGTTAAAATTTTAAATCAATAATTTTTTAAAAATATAAATTTTTAAATAGTTTTTTATTTTTTATATTGATATAGTTGTATAATTTTGATGTTTAAAAAAAAAGGTTTGAGTATATATAACCATGTATTAAAAAAAGATTTTAATATATAAAAATGATTACTAACAAATATAAAATAAAATAAAAGATATTTTAAACTTTAATAATTATAAAAATATTTTATTAAAATGTCATAATTATTTTATTATAAAAGTATTATAGATTCCTTTCATAAAAAAAAAACTTTACTATAATATCAATGATTAATTATCATATTATTCTTACATTACTATTTAATTTTAGAATGACTTTTAAATAAAAATTAAATAAAAAAATGATATATAATAATGCTTTAGAAAAAATCAAAAAAAATTTTAATTATAATTTTTGTTATTAAGATTGTTGTTGTACACGAGGTTCTCTTTGAAGACTTATTTCATAAAGTCTCTTTTCCATTTTTTCTAAATCTTCAGAGTATATTTGGAATTGAAGTAATTGTTGTAATTCTTTAATTGGCTTAACAGTATATGGTATTGATTGATATTGTTGTATTTCTCTGATTAATGTTGAAATAAGACTTCTTTTTGTAAAGTTGATTCTATTATCTATGAAATTTGGATTACCGTCTTCCATATATGTTAAATCAGCTATTATTACGTAAAAGAAAAGAGAGTTAAAAATCAAAAAATGCTCATATTTATTTTATTTAATTATAATCATTCTATTTGAAATACTTACTTAAATATACACCTATTATAATTATTTTGTTAATTACATTAAGTACAAAAAATTATTTAAATATTATTACTTTAATATTTTTATACTTTTACTAATATACTTACCACTTCATAAGGGGTTATTTTATGGTGTTGATATATGTAAAAATTTATAGATAATAAAATATTTTTATGTTAATTACTATTAACAATGTATATATAAAGTATATGCTTTAAACTTAGTTAAAAAAAATTTACATATATGGGATACATGGAGGTGTTGATAAATGCAAGTTTTGTCTGTATACATGATATGATTTTTCAGCGGTTAAAAGTTTTTCATATAATGTCAATTTCTTTTCAATAAATATAATAATTATAGATATAATTAATATGGAAATCGTTCATTTTTAAATATAAAATATTAAGAATAATATATTTGTAAAATTTATATTATACTTTTGATGCTCTTTGACTTAATTCTTTAAATGTTAATTTTAATCTTAATATACTTGATTTATTGAACCCAGCAATGAAGGCCATAGTTGTTGAGTAATTATTTAATTGTAATAAATGCTACGATTTAAAATTAATTTTTTATTAAGAAATAAGAAAAATCAATAATCTATTAATATTTAATTATAAATAATATATCTGTAATTTTTTATACTTGTGCTATTTCTATAAACTTTGTCATAATGGAAGCACGCTGTTTTGCATCAGCACCTTCCAAAATACTACATGCAACCCAAAAGGCTATTGCATTGAATCTAGAAGTTAAGTGAAGAATATTTGGAGCTTTAATATGTCCATCTGATTTATTCCATGCTTGATTAAGTAATTCACTTGGTCCTATTTTTTCGAATAACTGGAAATCTAGTATTGTTAATTGTTGGGCAATATCTTCATTAGAGTAAGAAAATATTCCCAATTTAAGTGGTATATTCTTATAAAATAATAACAACAACAACAACAACAATAACAATAATAATAATAATGATAATAATAATAGTAATGGTAATATATAATATTTTATATTTTAGTAAATATTTTAGAAAAAAAATTAATATTAAAAGTATTCTTACACCAACGTTCGCAATAGCTTGTTCATCATTTTGTTCTATTTTCTTCTTCTTTATTATTTGAATTAATTAATATTCCATTATTAAAATAATTAATCAAAAATTATAAATTATTCTTACCATTCTATAAATGGTTTTTCTAATAGTTTTTGCTAATTTCCACTGATCTTCTGCTAAAATTCCTTCAACAAAATTTAATAACTTTTGCTTGATTTCTTCACCATCACTTTTATCTACAAGATCATGATTGAAATTTTTGGTCCATTTTTCTAGTACACTACATACTCTAATTTGAATAAATAATCTCATTTTATCAAATTCAGAAAAATTTTTAAATTTTTTCAGTGGTACATGATATCTAATTAAATAAAAATTATTAAATATATATTTCAATAAAAATACCTTTTTTTTATCTTATTTTCAGAAAAAATGTTATTAAATCAAAATTAAAATTAATTACCTTTCAATTAATTTTTGTAATAAAATAACAGATGTTGTAAATGATGGATAAGTGAGTAAGAATGTTTTAACAAATGGTAAGTCTAATTTTAAATAAATGTAAACATTTTTTTTAAAATATTATTTTTTCCTTAATATTTTTAAAGAAAAAAATTTAATTGTAATTTTATTAAAAATTAATAATACATACAATCAATATTTCCATTCTTTTCTTCAGTCAATTTTTCAACCAATTTATTAAGGGTTGCTGATGCAATATTCAAATTATCTTTTGTATATTGAATCTGTTCTGGAGTACTTGGTTCATCCCATATATTAACATTTGTATTATTATCAACATTAGTCTGTATTGGTGGTGGTTGAGGCTTTATAAAATATTTTAATATTAAAAATACATTAATACTTTTTTTTTTTAAAATATTCAATTTGATATAAATTCTTTAATTTCTTATTTTATACTTTTTCATATGACCAATTTTCAGAAACTTCTAAAATTAATCTTGATCCAGGTTTAACTCTTTGTTCATCCAAACTCATATCTATTTTTAGTTCTGTTCATTAATTAAATACAATAAAAGTATTATCATTTTTATACATATTAGAATTTGTTAAAAGATATTATTCATTAATTATAAATAAGCACCTATTCCATCTTCTAATCTTAAAAATTCAAAATCAGTAAAACGAATACCAATTCTTCTACAAATATATGGTATTAGCATAGAAAGGGGTTGTGAAAAATCTAACATAAATTCTAGTCTTATATCATTTCCTATTATTGGGGAAGATAACGTAATTGGTTTTGGCGCAGGCTTAAACAAAAGTTTATCCTATATTTATTCAATTATAAGTATATTAATAATATTATATTTTAGTGAAATATTTTAAAACTGTTATATATTTATAATAATGATTTAATTATATTTACTGTTTCTAAAATTGCATCTTCGCTTATTAATTTCCAAATATTTTCATCATTACTAAAATGTTCACCAGAGGGTGAAACGATTTGATATTGATTTTCTTCACCATTTGGATCAATTAAACAGACTAATTCAATTAAATCACCAATTGTTGTTGATTGATCAACTAATACATTATGAATTCCATCGCATGTTTGAACTTTAATCATTTCATACTGTAATTGATATTCTAAACATTCTTGTTGTTCATGAAGTGTCTTATATAATTAAATAAAAAGCATGTAGATTTATATATATATTGTAAAAGTTTTTTATGGATTATTTTTAGTTTTTTATAGATATACATCAAATATGATATTAAAAATTTTTATTTTTATAATTAAATAATATGAATTTTTTCATACATATTTCATTTCATTAAATTGTTCTAAAGTTTTGTTTTCTTCCATCCAACGACCTTTTCTCTTTAACCCATAGATTCCATTTTTACTATTATGCTTAATTTTTCTATTAATAACAGTGTTATTGATCATAGCCAATACATCTGATACTAAAAATCCTGGAAGTGCACGAAGTGCAAATCTAGAATCATTTTCAACATCAAGAATTCTTATAAAAAATTCTTCAGCAAGTGCTCTTAATTCCAATATTGTCTTTTATACACAAAAATAAAAATTGTTTTAAAAAAATATTATTTATAATTAATAATATTATATAAAAGATAAAAATTATAAAAAATAAAAATATAGTAATAAAATATATATATATTAATTATCTATTTCAAAAACTCTTTTTATAAAAGTGCTTAATTATATTAATTATATATATAATTTACATCTTCTGTTAAATCATATGATGATAATAGTTTATTATCATCAAGCCAAAAACCTAAATTTTTATTATATAAACCATATCTTTCTTCTGATTTTAAATTACTTTGTAATGTTTTTATTGCTTCTTTAATTGATAATTCTTGGTTAAATTTCAATGATACTTGGATTTTTAGAGATGGAATATTAACTGTAACACTTTCAATTTCATTATGTAATTTTAATTTTAATTCATCCTTTTAGGTGTAAATATACATTTATATAAACATTGTAATTAGTATTTTATGGTATATTTTTTCTATTCTATTTTCCTAAATAGATTTTAATTATTTTTATATCAAAAATATTTGTTAAAAATATATAATAATAATTAAATATACCCCATTATTCACTAGATTTTGAATTATTTCATTACTATTTAATAATATTTTATTTCCTGGTGTATTACGGTCAAGTTTATATAATCTAAAATCATCTGGTTCCCCTGAAATTTCTCTATTTTGCAAAATATATTGAATTGCTTCACATACTTTTAATTTTAATGGAATTTTAATATTTTCCCAATTAGGAGAAATATAAAGTGATACTTTTATATAATTTGAGAACCCGTTGATGTAATATAAACTGTATTCTATTTTAAAAATATTTAATAATTTAAAATATAAAAATATATAGTTTTAATTAATACTCCAATAATAATAATAATAATAATAATAATAATAATAATAATAATAATAATAATAATAATAATAATAATAATAATAATAATAATAATAATAATAATAATAATAATAATAATAATAATAATAATAATAATAATAATAATAATAATATTATTATTATTATTATTATAAGAAATATATAAGAAATATTAAAAAATTTTTTTAATACCATCATTTTCTTCACCATCATTCTCTACATTAATTATTTATTATTAAAATAAAATATTAATAATATTTGTTAATAAATTTGAGATATGAGATATATATTTAAATTTATATATATTATTCAATATTTAATAGTATAGTACCATGAAATTTGAAAATATCTGATTTTGATAATTTTTTTCTATTAAATACAGTGTCCATAAAACTCTTTTTAGTTGTTGAATTTGTTGTATAATCTTTATGTTCAAAAGGTGAAAGTATTGAGTCAGAACTTTTGAATGAATTATAAAACACATTAGGATTAGAATATTTTGACATATTTTGAAGAATTGGACTATTAAGTGATGATAATGATGATGAAACTGTATCATTCATAAAATTGGAAGTTCTTCCCGATCCTTTTTTAATAATTAAAATAAATATTTATGTTATATTTTTACAAAATAATAAAAATAACAATAGAGTAATTATTAAATTTCTTTCTATTTATTCATATTTCTATATTATTTTTCTTAAATAATTATAATGTATTATTCTAGATGTCTTTTAATAATTAAAAATTGAATTTTAAAATATCGAGAAATATTTCTATAACTTTTAACTTTTATTATATATATATATGAATATGAAATAAAAAAAAGGTAATAACCATGCTTCCTAAATGATGTTCTTCCAATACTATTTGAATATTGTGGAGAAAAACATGAGTATCCATCATGTAATTTATCATTACTATTTCGGATATTCGTAGTTTGTATTTGCCCTAATGAATTATTTTCAGAACTCATTTCTAATTTTTCTAATTATTGAAATTTTTGAATTTCTATTGATAGAGTTTTTAAAGCAAACTTCTTTTTTAATCCAAAAATATATTTAATGTGAAGTAATAGAAATATTTTTTTCCTCTTTATATTTTTTAATTTTTTTCTATTTTTTATTAAGATTTTTTTTTTTTTATTTTCAGTTCGATATATTGAAATATAAAATAATATCTTTAGATATATTTCAAAATTGTATATAAAATATATATCAAGTCCAACTTTTTTGCATAAATAGCATTATATATAATTCAAGATATTTTTTATAATACTATTTTAAATAATATACAATGAAATATTTTTCAATATATAAAAATATAACATATTTTTTTTATATTTCTTTTATAAAACTATTAAAATATTTTATTATAATTTTGATAGTATTAATTTAAATAAATATAAATGAAGATTATGATAATTGATACTAATTATATAATTTAATCATACTTATTTTTTATATTACTAGTTTTTAAAATTACATATGAATAATTTTAAAAATATTTAAATTTAACGATATTTTCAAAAATACTAATAAATAAAATATTTATTATTATTAAAAAAAATCTAAATATAAATGGATTTAAGTTTAAATTTATTTGAACCCTCTCATAAGAAATTACTCTCTAATTCATTGTAACATTATTAATTATAATTTTAGTATGAGTATGAAAAAATTTTAAATATATTAATTGTAAACATCACAAAATCAAGGAAAAATGAAAGAATTGTTATATTGATGAAATTGACTGTATATTCATATATTTGAATAGGAATAAAGTCAATTGTAGTCTAATATAATTAATTATTGAACTTTGTTTTATTTTCAGTATTATTAATTTTTGTTTTTTATTGATAATAATATATTTTAATTTTAAGTCAACCAAAATAATCATAGCATTTATCTCTGTATTTAATAAGAATTTTATTATTTTTTAATTTCATTCTTTAAATAACATTTTTATTTTCTTATATACATTTGAATAAAATTTTTTAGGTTTATGGATACTTTTCAATATTTTAATAACAATTTTTTTTTATTTTTAAAATCTTTTATATATATAAAGTTTTTACTAATTATAGATAATGAGTATTTTATCCAAAAAAAATATTTGATTCAATATGGAAGATTATTATAATATAATTATAAATGTTTAATGTCATTATTTATTATAATAATACGATCATAATTACACAGATATATACATATACATTCCAAATGTACATATCCATAAATAAATATTTAAATTATGTATTTTCAAAAACTTTTCAATTAAAAATTTAAAGGTTTCAAACACTTTATAACATAATATTATAGTTTTATATTTTTATTATAATTTTTAAATAATTATATTATCATATTATCATTATCATTGTAAAAATGTAATAATAATATAACTGTTAATTTATATTATTATTTAGAAAAAAATTAAATAATAATATTAATAATAAAATGCGATAGATTTATTAATTTTATACAATTAAAAAATATAAAAATTTAAAATTTTTTTAAATTAAAATTAATTTGGCTAATTTTTATTATTGAATTATTTATTGAATTTTAATTTTATATTATTTATTATTATTGCCTTATAATATTTTCGCCTTTATTGTAAACAAATAAATTTGAAATATTTAACTCTTTTTTTTAATAGCACCTAAAGGATTTATTTTAATTTAATTATTACAATAATTTATTAACAATTAGTTTTATTTATATTTTTAATTTTATAATTATTTAGTTTTTTTATTTTATTTTTTTTTCTATATTTAAACTTACCTTTCTTTATATTTTTCACCTTATTTTGTTCTTCAGATTTTATTACATTTTTTATATTAATTTCACTTTTTAAGTTTTCTCTACTAGCTGTTTTATCAAAATTATTTAAACTTGAATTAATATATTTATATACAGCATTTGTCAACTCTGTAATAACTTTTTTGTCAGGTCCTCTAATCTTTAAATTCTTTTTTGATTCATTAACAATATTAACAAGTTCTTTTTCTTTAACTTTATTAAATTCAGATATAGCTAAGGATTCTATTATAGAAAATATAAAGTATATTATCATAATGGTAATAAGAAAATTCCATATTGAACCTACAAGACTTGAGTTATTTTCCTGTTTTATAGTATTAATAGAGAGATTTGATTAATAATTACATATTTAATAATATTTTTATATATTATTTTTAATTTTTTTTTAAAGTTATATATATATTTTAAGAATAAATAAACAAACCTCTACATCATCAGTAGAAAATTCATTAAATTTTTTAGTTTGCTTTTCAAAAGCATTCTTAACAAAATTATGAAGAGTTGGATATCCAGATATTAAAGATAACAAATAATTTATTGTACTTTTTGAAAAGGTTATAATTATAATAATACTCTATGATATAATATAATAATAAAGAAAGAATTTAATATTTAATTTTTTTTAATAAAATATGATATTTTTGCACAAAATCATTAAGTGATATTAACTTGAATGGAATTTTTAATAAAAGCTTTTCCTATCATTGTTGCTCCAAAGAAGGTTTTGAATGGAATTAAAAAGTGTCCACATAATATCCCGGCAACGTCAAATAATGGATTTGGAAACTTTTTTATTTATAGAAATATTTTTTAATAGTTATGATTAGTAAAATATTATTAAAAAAATAATTAATTAGGTAACTTACCGAAGCGCAAAATAAGATACCAAAAAATCCCATTTTTTTCAAAAATTTATATAAATAAGTTTGTATTCTATCAGTAAAACTCTTATTTTCACTATTATCTTCATATTTTGATATGTTTTGATTTTTTTGTCCAGTTAATGCAGCTAATTTTTCGGTTGAATTATATAAATGATTTATCAATTATTGAATTGTTAAACTTTATAAAAGTCATGAATTTATTGTCTTAAAATTAATAATTACCTGCTCTTGAAACAAAATATGGTGGTAATTCACCAATTGCTGTACCTAAGCCCCAAAAAAATTGTTGCATTTTTACTTTTGAAAAAATAGTTAATATAGATACAGAAGATGGAACAGGATCACCATGACATATAAAACTTCCTTCACCAAATACCTTGAAGTTTAAATTACCACAAGCATAAGCGGCTGCAGTAACCTCAATAATATGGGGACTTAAGAAAAGAAAAAAGGTATGTAAACCTGTTCCGAGTCCTATAGAGGACAAAATTCCTAATGCTATCCAATATCCGTACCATATTATAGTATTTCTAATTTCATATAGTTTCTGTTTATAATTTTATCAATAATTAATATATATAAGTAAATGAAAATATATTTTAATAAGTATTATTTAATATTGTTGTTTACTTCTTGGTCTGCATTTGTTTCAATAAAATATAAACAACTCGCTACAAAGGCTGCAATAAATAATATAGAGACTATATTCTTTATTATAAAACTTCCAATTTGCTTAATTGCATCAATTATATAAAGACAAAAATACTTTGAAATCAAAAATGGATGTTTGTAAATGTTTAATTTCGAGCGTTCTGTTCTATACATTTTTTTCTTTTTTTCTATATTTTCTTTATGTATGAATTTTATCAAATAAAATAAGAAAAATGTTACTAATCCATATAACTGTTTTTCATTAAATTTACTTTTATTATATGTTATTTATGATTATACCTGTTAAATTTTCAATAGTTTTTTCAATTGAATAAAGATAATCTTTATCCATAACTTCATTTATTTTTTTACCCAAATTATTTTTATTAATAATTTGCTTAAACAATTTTCCCATTTTCTCCATTTTTATATCTCTTTATATTTGTATTGTTATTTATTAAACTATTTATATTATTGTTTTGATTTATGCTTTAAAAAAATTTTTTTTACAAAAATATACCAATGTTTTGATTTTGATAAAATTATACAAGGTATTAATATTGTATAAGATAAATACAATTAATATCAAATATTATAAATATTAAAATGACTTTTCTATTTTTTTTATTGAATAATTATTTCTCTTTTTTTTTTTTTTTTTTGAATTTTTGAATTTTTGAATTTATTTATATATAACTAATGAAAAGGTTAATGAACATGTGTTGTGGATGCTGTTTTTTTTTTTTTTTTAAAGAAATATTTAAATATTTGATAATTACAAATAAATATATTTAATTATTGAAATTGCGTATAAAATATTATAAATCTAAATGCATAATTATAATTAGTGTTTTGAATTATATGGTTTACTTTAAATATTAAATTTTAATATTTTTATTTTTTTTTTTCTTTGTTTTTAATTTTCTTGCTTTTTATTTTTTTTAATTATTATTATTGTTGTTTTTATTTTATTTATTGAATTATTAATATTAATAAATAAAATTATGAAATTATTCGTTTCCTTTATAATGTGTTTATAATTCTAACAAGATGATAAGTATGTTTTTGTTTTCCTTTTTAAAGAAAAAATTTATTATATATAAAATCAATTATTTAAATACAATTTTAATAAATATTATTTATTATTTTTTTTTTTTTTTTTTTTTTTTTTTTTTACAGAATTTATTAATTAATTAATTAATATATATATAATAATTTAATTCCATAATATAATGAATTGAGTTGATAAGAAATCTTTTTCTTTATTTAAATAGTCACCACAATTTTTTTTTTTATTTATATTAATAATAAATATAGTTAAAGTTAACGCTTACAATTACAACATTGTAGTTCATGATGGAAAAATATAAATAATAACTATATTACAATATTTAATAATAATATTTATAATAATATTTAATAATAATCATTTATAAAAATTTTAATGATATGCCTTTCAAATCTTAAAATTTTGATTTTAATTTTGTGAAACAACAATAAATAATTCTTTTTTTTTTTTTTATATATATTTAATTGTGTTATGATATATTTTTTTATTTTCTTCTTCTTCTTCATTGTAATAATTTATTTGTTATTATTTAATTATATATATTATAAATTATTATATTATTATAGAAAGAAGCAACTTTTTTTTCTAAAAAAAAAAAGATATAATAATACAATATGAAAAGAAAATAAATAACTCTACTAATATTAATAATAATAGTAAACAACATGATCATTGAATTTAGAATAGTCACTTAAAGATTTATTACTTTTAAATATTTATTATTTAATAATTATTTTAAATTCTATATTATCTATTTTTTTTTTTTTTATAGTTTATCATTTTTATATTTTGATATTAATTATTATTGTTGATGTATCAAATATATAAATTTTAAATCAAAAATTTTAAAAATATTCAATTAACATTATTAAATATAAAGCTTAATACAAATTATAATAACACACTCTAATATTCTTAATTTAATATATTTAAAAATAATTTTAATTATCCTTATTACATTCTTGATCAACATCATATATTAATGATGGAATGAAAGTTGATTCTTTGTTATAATCCATTTCAATATCAACTGTTAAATTTAATGTATCTTGAAGATAACTCTTTAAATTTTCTAATGTATTACAAGATATGTCTTCATATTCTACCTCATTTGCTTTATGATTATTAAAACTTTCTTTTTCATAGATTGTGCTATTATTTAAGTTTTTTTTATGTAAATTATCATTACACCAAGCCATTTTTATTGGCTTTCCATTATATATTACTCTAAAAAAGTATTTATTATCATCATTTTCTTCAGATTTCCAAAGTTCAATAATAAAACTAGATGCGTATCTGTAAAATCATTAAAATATGAAGAAAAAGATTTTTTTTTAATTTCATTTATTATTAAATCAAATATTAATATAATCGAGTAATTATTATTATTAAAGAATAAAAATATAAAAATGTTTTAACATTAAAATTAATAAATATTATGTATTAATTTGTAATAATTACCCTGGCCAATGGAGTGGCTTATCTATTAACACACCTAGAATTGCAGATATTGTACTATCATGTGCTGAATAGAGTAAGAAACGACGATCATCTAAATTTCTGATTTTATTCAACATATTAGTGAGGAATTCTATAAGAATTGGACCCACTCTCATTTTAGCAAGTTCTACTGCACCATCCCATCCTCTTATGTTATATTGATAGGCTCTTTCCCAATTGCCCATATCAATAATTGTTTCAGCTAAAGATAAGTTAATACATTTTGAACCATCTTTTGAGCATGGCATAGGTTTATTCCAACATCTTCTTCCTTGTATAGAATCAAAATACCGTTCGAAAGTTAGTTCAGAATTTTCAGTTTCAAGAAGTTTTTTTATAACTTCGAATTCATGTTTAGTTTCTTTAACTTTTTGTTTATATTGATATGATTCTTTCATTTTATTTGTATAGTTTTTTAATCTACGACATGGATGGGCATTTGGTGTTAACATTTCAAGATATCTTGGTGCAATATTTAATGTAATATTTTTAGCATTTGGAATAAACTCACTAAGTAATGATTGAGCCGATATCATGGTTCGACTGTATGAATGGTTAAATAAATATTAATGAATAAATAAATAAATAAATAAAAAGATAGATTTAACATAATACTGGATGAATAATAGAGATGAAAATAGATATTATTACCTGCTTTCAGTACTTTTCGCCCATATACGTCCACCAATATTAATTGAATTTAATTCTTTTTCATATTCTTCTCTACTCATACTAGTAACACCCCAAAACCATTCTTCAACAGTAACTTTATTAAGATTTTGGTCATAATCATCGTTTAAATATATTTTTCTTAATTTACTTCCTAATGTTTTGTGCTGTTTGATTCCTTTATCTGTTAATTGTCCAATTCCACAATTTCCATCCCAGTAAACTTGTTTTGCATATGGATTATGAATTGAATCAATATCTATTTTCTTATTGACTACAAAATTTGGTATTGATGATACTTTATTTTCTTCAACATAATTACAAATATTCCAAGAAATATTTTCATTTGGTAAAGAATGAGTTGGTGCTCTTAAAAATCAATTATTATATTATTTAATTTAAAATTATATATTTAATTCTTAAATTATATTGTATTATTTTGTTTATTTATTATTAAAATTTAATAGTATACCTATCACCATGTCTTGTTATAATATGAACCATTATAAGTTTAGCATTTTTCTTAAATTATTAAAATGAAATTTCAAATTAAATTGTTAGGCTTCATTGTTTTAAATATATAATAATTATTATTTATGAAAACAATCTTTACAGGCTTGACATATTCTTCTTCTTCAGGGAAATTTGCTTGACAATAATTATTTGTAAAACTCGAATAATCTTCGATATTTAATTTAAATTGTTTAATATTTTTGAAGCCATTTGAATCTGAATTTATTTTAATATTTGAATTTAAAAAATAAAAACTTGTTGTAAGAAATACTAATATTGCTACAATAAATATAATTCTTTGTTTTATTCTCATATTTATTTTGATAAATATTCTTAATGTTTTTTAATTATATTTTATAATTATTATCATATTTTTTATATTAAATAGAAAATTAAATATAAAAATTTATTATTAATATATCAAATTTTGTAATTAGAGCATTTCCTAGAAATAATATCATTAAATCTATTTAATATTCAATATCTAAATTATATAATTGTAAACATACTTTTTTAAATTACTTTTTTTTTTTTTTTCTTTTCTTTTTTAATTATTTATTATTATTACTATTATTATTATTATTTATTTATTTATTTATTTATTTTATAACCTTATTTTTTGACTTTATTTTTAATATATATAAAATAAAAATCAAGTTGTTACAAAAAAATTAATTTATTAATTATATAAAATTTACATAATTAAAAGTAAATAATTTACTATTATAAACTTTTAGAATATATACCACATAATATTATAATATATAATATACAAAAATCTATAGACAAAATCATTAGCATTAATAAATAAAAGAAAGAAGAAAAAAAAAAAAAAAAAAAAGAAAAAGATAAAATATTTATTATATTTACATACAAATGAATTTTTAAAAAAAAGAATATTAAGAATCAAATTAATGTATAATAAATCATAGTATAATAATAAATTTAAACAATTAATATAAACTATATTAACAATGACAACTCAAGATAAAGATTTTACACATTTTTTAACATCAGAAGTCGATTTAAAGTTGACAATTAAAATGTAAAATTATATTTAAAGAATTTTTAACAGAAATCTAATTTGAAATTTGTTGAAATTTATTAAGTATAAATAACTTTATAAAGTCTTTCAATTATAGGAAATATTAAAGACAGACCAATTACAGAAATTTTAAAAGATCCATATTTAAAATATTCTTTTTTAAATAAAAAGTGTGTGTCTTTTTTTTTTTTTTTTTTTTTTTTTTTGAATATAAGATATTTTTTAATTTGAATTAATAAAAATTAAGAAAATTCTGAAACAAATTTCTAATATCTATTTTATTTATATAGTGATGAAATTCCTGAATTATATGTAACATGTCAATTATATAGTGATAATAAACCATTGTTACTTCCAGTCCAAACTTCATATACCTCATTTAATCTTCATTGGATGTAAGATTTAATTTATTTGCTGCTTTATCTTATTATTATTTTATGTTAATTGTCTATTTCTTTTATTCTATAAAAAGTTGGAATCAATGGTTAGAAATTCCAATTAAATATAAAAATTTACCATTAAATTCTCAACTAAATTTCACCATTTGGAAGGCATATTCATCAAATAAGTCCATACCTGTTGGAGGTAGTACGTTTAGATTGTTTAGCAAAAATAAGTATGTGAAAAGTATTCAATTCATTATATAAAATTATATAAATATATATTGAAATCATTATATTTTAGTGTTCTTAAAACAGGAAAACATCGCTTATTAGTTTATCCCGGTATTGAAGGAGATGGAATGGATAATTCTAAAACCTTAAGTAAAAATAATAATCCAACCAAAATGGATAAACTTAATAAAGTAATTTAATATTTAGAAATTTGGGATTTCATTATGATTTTCTTTAAAAAAAGTTTTTCTTTTTTTTTTTCTTTTCTTTTCTTTTATATATATATATATATATATATATATTATATTAAGTACTTATATTAATTTCTTTCTTTTCTTTTCTTTTTTTTTTTCTTTTTTTTAATTGAAAAAAAAAAAAGTTATTAAGAAAATATGATAGAGGAGATATTCCAAAAAAAGAATGGCTTGATAATATAACCTTTAAAAAAATTGATGAAATATTTCTTGTAATATTTAATCATATATTTACTATTTTAATATAATAATAACAATAATCAAATAAATCAATGATTTGCAAAAATAAAAAACTAAAACTAGTAAATAAATATTATAGGAAGATTGTATAGATACTCCAAATTTGTATATGTATATTGATTTACCTCAATTTGATTTTCCCGTTTTGTATAATGAAAAAGTAAATACAAAAATAATAATGGAAATTATATTTCATGTTTGAGGTTGAATTTATTAATATAACAAATTTATAATTTATAATTTTAATAATAAATAATAGAAATATTCAATTCCTTCATCCATTTCCTTTGTATCAAAAACTCACCAAATTGTTAAAATAGTGGATCCAGAATCATTCAGAGAAAATTTAGTTGAAGAGAAACACCGTAAGCTTGTTAGAGGGCATTGCTTAAATATTGATATTAAACCTAATGCAAAAATAAGAGACGAATTACAGGTATACCATAAAAATCTAATATTAATATTGAAATTAAAAAAAATATATATATTATATGTACATAATTATTATTATTTTATATTATATTTCTTATATTAATTATCTTAAAATATAATAATAATAATTAATAATAATAATAATAATAATAATAATAATAATAATAATAAAAGAAAATATTAAAATACCCTCCAACCCATATTTTAAGCAGTGAAGAAAAAAACTTACTATGGAAATTCAGGAATTATCTAACTCGTGATAAAAAAGTAATATAATAATAATAGAAAATATATTAATTATTTTATTATTATTAATTATATTGTTTTTAATTTATTAGGCAGTAACAAAGTTTTTAAAATGTGTAATGTGGTCAGACCCAAATGAAGCCAAACAAGCTGTTGATCTTCTGGTTAAATGGAATGATATCGATGTAGAAGATGCATTAGAACTTTTAGGAAAAGATTTCCAAAATACCAACGTCCGTAGATATGCTGTTCTCCAGTTGAAAAAGGCTAATGACTCAGTAAATTTTTAAAATTGAATTTTGAAATTTATAATTTTTATTTAATTGATGAAGTATAATATAATATAATATAATATAATTTAATATAATATAATATAGGATTTACAATTGTATTTATTACAATTAGTTCAAGCATTAAAATTTGAAAATATAGAAAGGGAGCAAGGTGTTGAATCAACATTAGCGGATTTTCTAGTTCAAAGAGCAATCAACAATCCAATATTAGGTAATTCGTTTTATTGGTATTTGGTTGTTGGTGTGGAATATGAACAAGGTGATTATTCAAAAATGTACGGAAAAATAATATATCAATTTTTGACATCCTTACTTGAGGTAAAAATGATAATTATTAATAACTATTAGAAAGTTAATAAATTGATTAATATTCCATTATTATAAAAATTTAAAATTTATTAAAATAATAAAGGTACCTGATGGTATTCAAAGAAGAGATATATTTAGAAGACAAGGTGAATTAATTGATACATTAAAATATATATCAAATGAAATTAGATTATCAAAAGAATCTAAAGCAAAAAAAGTAATTAACTAAAATATAAATATAATAATAACTTACTCAATATTTAGTAATAAAAATGAAAAAATTAAAATATAAATATATTAAAAAAAATTTTTTTTTTAGATGGAAATGTTAAAAGAATATATAAGTGATCCTAAAAATGGACTTGCAGATATAAGTCCTCTTCCATTACCAATTGATGCAACTATTGAAGTTACAGGAATTATACCTGGTATTTATTATTATTTTATTACACCTATTTATTTTAATTATACTTACAAGTTTATTTAGATTAAATTAATTAAAAAAGAATAAATTTTTAAAAAATATATTTACATTTATTAAATAAGAAAAATCAAGTGTTTTCTCAAGTAGTCTAATGCCATTAAGATTAACATTTAGATGTGTTGATGGAACAGAATATCCTGTAATGTTTAAAATTGGTGATGATTTAAGACAGGATCAATTAGTAATGCAAATTATTACATTAATGGATCAATTATTAAAAAAAGAAAATTTAGATTTAAAACTTACACCTTACAAAGTATTGCCAACTGGATTAGATCAAGGTAATATTAAACTTTAATAATTTTTTTTTCAATATAAATTTTATAAATAAAATTTAATATCAACTTATAAAAAAATTTATAAATTTAAAATTTAAAATCATTTATTAGGTTTAATTCAATTTGTACCAAGTTCATATTCATTAGCAACAATTATTTCAAATTATAATAATAGTATACAGACATTCTTAAGAAAATTCAATCCAGATGATACATCTCCAGGAACTTATAATATAAGGGTTGGGGCAATGGACACATATATTAAAAGTTGTGGTAATATAACTATATTAAAATAATTATAAAATTATAGTTATTTTGCATCATATAAATTTTATTTATTAATTATTATTTTTGTTTCTTTATATATATATAGCGGGATATTGTGTTATTTCGTATCTTCTTGGTGTTGGTGATAGACATTTAGATAATTTATTAATGACTACTTCTGGAAATATTTTCCATGTAGATTTTGGATATATTCTTGGAAGAGATCCAAAACCATTCCCACCTCCAATGAAACTTTGTAAAGAAATGGTAGAAGCTATGGGTGGTGCTGCTTCAACCCATTACCAATGTTTTAGATCTTTTTGTTTTAGTACATTTAGTATTTTAAGAAAAAATTCAAATTTAATATTAAATCTTTTTGGATTAATGGTTGATGCTAATATCAAGGATATTGCAATAGAACCTGATAAAGCTGTTATGAAAGTAAATAATAATAATAATAATAATAATAATAATAATAATAATAATAATAATAATAATAATAATAATAATAATATTTTATATAATAAATAAATCTTTAATTAGGTACAAGAAAGATTTCAAGTCAATCTACCGGAAGAACAAGCTAATCAATTCTTCAAAACACTTATTGAAGAAAGTGTAAATGCATTATTCCCACAAATGATTGAAAAAATTCATCAATGGGCACAATACTGGAGAAAATAAAATAATAATAATAATAATAATAATAAAAAAAAAAACATTAAAATTTAGCACTAATTATTTATTATAGTGTAAATAATAGTAAATAGGGAAAAAATAAATTATATGTAATACTTTTTTTTTTTTAATAGTTTATTTATTATTGATTATTATTATATTATTATTATTATTTTTAAGTTTTTTAGTGTTTTTATAAATATTTTTAAAATTTTGGGATATAATGATATTAAAATCATAAATTTCTTCAAAAATTATAGATAACAATAATATTAAATAGTTTTAAATAAAAATTTTTGAATAAATACATAAAAATTAAAATAAATTAAAAAATATAAAGATTGTAAAAAAATAAAAATAAAAATAAAAATAAAAATAAAATAAATTAATAAATATGTATTCCCATTCTTAATTAATATTTTAGTTTAAATTTTAGATAATACTGATAATTATTTAATTGATTTTTAATCCCTTCTTTTCCTTTTACTTAATCGTTCTAATCTTTGTCTTTCAAGTTTTTCTTCTTCCTCATCTTCTCTTTTAGCTATTCTCAAACTATTATATCAAAAAATATATTATGTTTACTAAATTATATTAAATAAATCAAAAATAAAATAAATGTTTTTAGAAAACAAACCTTCTAGCTTCTTCCCTCTTAACATCATTATAACCTGCTTCCATATCGTCAATATCTTCCTCATCTCTGTATCTATTTTTGAAAAACAATTAAGAGAAAAAAAATTATTTAATAACTTAATATTTATTATATACATTATATATCATCAAATTTACCTATTTCTGTTATATCCAAAAATATTTCCAATAATAGAAGAGACATTATTATTAACATATTCTTCATCATATACATCATAATCTTCATACATTCCTCTAACCTTTTTGACCTTCTTTTTATTGTCTTATTATAAATGAAAATATAATAAACACTTATTATGTATTCAGAAAAAAAAATATTAATCAAAAAAAACTTTAATTGTACCTGTTTGTCTTTTTCGTCTTTCATATTCATATTCAGAGTCATAATCATCACTTTCTTCATATCTTGAATGCTTTTTAGAATTGTTATTATAACTATCACGACTTTCGTATTTACTATCGTTTTTTATCTTTGAATTATTTATTTTAGATGATGATTTTTCCATAGATGGTATAGATGATGATTGATTTTGATTATTATTTCTATTGTTTTCTAATCTTTTAACCATTTCAGTTACTTCTTGAGATATTTTTGAGGTTACAGGTTTATATATACCTCGAGATTTAAGTATATTTAATCTTTCTTGTGCAACTCTATCTTTACTTCCATCATAAGCTTTCAAGTTTCTTTCTTTCTCTCTTTTTCTTTTTTCCATTTGTTCATTTAATAATTCTTTTTTACTTTTTTTAACGACTGGTGAAGGTCTAGACTCTTTTTTATTAACTTTCTTTTTTGAATTACGTCTTTCCCTTTCACTATCATCATCAATTTCATCTTTATATTTTTTTCTTCCAGAAGAATTTTTTAATGCTTTTTTTGCTTCCTTGAAATCTGCAACTTCATTTATGACAGGTTTTGAAATATCATTATGTTTTGCTTTTTCCATTAAATCCTTGAAACTTAAATGCTTTTTAGAATGAAGTGTATTGCTCTTATTTTTATGTTCAATTTTAGGTTTTGAAATTTTAGAGTCAATATTATTAGATTCTCCTATTTTCTTTATTTTTGTAGCAAATAACGGATTTCTTTCTTTTAAATTTTTATTCATGGATGATTCATCTTTTGAAAGTGCTTTTGAATGACTAATATCTCTTTTTTCTTTATTTTTTTGAACTTTAAAATAATGATATTAAAAAAAATAAAATAATATAAATCATTTGTATAAGAATTCTAATTCTAATTTTCAATTTTAAATAAATGAAAAAGAAATACAAAAATAGAATTAAAAATAGAATTACAATCATTTGGTAATGATTTCGCAAGTTTTTTAAAATTATTTAGAGATTCTTCCTTTCTTCTTATTCTTTCATTTTCAACTTTTTTTCTCTTTTCATCTTGTTCTAATTGCCTATTAATTTTTCTTAAGTGTTTATCATATTCATTTTGATTTTTTTCTGCTTGTTGCATTAAAGCTTTAAAGCTCTTCAATTTAAAATATAATGAATATATTATTTATATTATATTAATCATTAGAATAGATTTCCAATATGATTTTATATATTGTTTGTATACATACACTCATTTTAATATTTAAATTTTGTATTACTATTATTTGAAATTGAATCTACTTTTTATAAATTAAACAAAAAATACATATATACATAAATATATAAATTAATATATAAAAATTGTTAATTATAAATAAACATAAATAAAAAATGTAATTAAAAAAATATTTAAAAATTAATTTGCTTATAAAAATTAATTCGAATTAGAATAAAATTTTGTATTAAACATTCACCTAATTATAAATAAAAAGAAATTTATATCCCTTTTCTAACAAAAATAATTAATTTATTATTATGTTATTAAAAAAACTAATTATTCTAATTATTATTCAACTATTTAGTTTCTAATATAATATTATAGTTTATTAAAGAACTTTTATGATAAAGAATATTTTAAATAGTATATTTATGTTTAAATATTAAACAGAGAGAAAGAAGTAATAAAAATATAAAATTTAAAAATTAAAAAAAAAATACTATAGATGTTTGTTGTTGAATATTAATATTTTATTTTTATTACATATAATTTTTGGTTTTTTTTTTTTTTTTTTTTTTTACTTTTTAAATAAATATTATTTAATTGTATTTATTAATATAATATTTAAATTAAATTTATGATAAAAAATTTTTAATGTCACAAACTCTATGAAATGATTTTAAATATTATAATATTTAAAATCTTTATATATTTTTATTATTTATTATTAAATTTTATGAAAAAGGACACTTCAACACTTTTAAATATGAAATATTTGTTACATATTTCATATTATATATATTGAATATAAATAAAATCAAAAAATTAGAAAATATTTAATTATTAACAACTAACATTACACATCAATAAACGAAATATACTTTTCATTTTTTAATTGCAATTATAAAATACATAATTATTATAAGCTAACAATGTGAACAATGAACAATATATAGAAATAATAAATGATAATTTTATTTTTTTTTTTTAAAAAAAAGAATTATTTACTTTTCTAATAAAAAAATACTTTAAAATTTTTTTAGTATTTAAAGAACATATTGATGATTAAAAACTATAATGATTTAATGATAATGATATATATAAAATTTTATGTATCAATTATTTAAAATATTATAATAAAATAACTTGCCTTTTTTTAAAATAAATAAATTCTCTCATAAAATAATTAAGCTTAAACTTTAGAATTAAAAAAAAGTAAAAAAGAAAATTATAAATTTTATTAAGTGAATACTTATATAGTGCATTCAAATATAAAAGACTTGGTTTTTGTACAATATATTATGAAAAGAACATGCAATTATAATATACATTTTTTAAAAAAAGATATATTTAAAGTTTAAAATTCCTTTTACCTTTTCGTTTTTTAAATGAAATTTAAATTTTACATATGCAAGTTTTAAAATTTTATATCCAATAGGAAAATTAAACTTTTTTAGTGAATGTAATATTAAAAAAAAAAAAAAAAACTTGAATATATTTGAAAAATACAAAATTATATATTAAATATTAAAAATATATAATACTTTTAAAAATATATATAAGAACGCCATAATTTTATAATATTTAGTATACTATTGCATCGAAAAGTTTTTTTTTTACTTTACTTTTTTTTTATTGTTTTGTTTTGTTTTGAAAGATTTATATAAAACTTAAATCTACTATTTTAATTTTATTTGTTTAAAAAGTTTTAATTACTCGGAAAAAAAAATATAAAACTTAAAATATTTATTTAATTAGTAAAAAAGGTTTTCCTTTCTCTTTTAAATATTTAATAAAATTATAATTAAAATATTTTTCTTATACAATATCTTTTTTTTTTATTTTTTTTTTATTTTATTTTTCATTTTATAAATTATAATGGTAATTATTATTATTATGAAATGAAAAGTAATATATTTAAACAAGCTTATAGAATTACAATAAAAATAGTAACATTTATTCAAAGTTAGAAAACTGCAGTAACATTTCAATTGACATATTTTTTATCATAAATATAATATTAATATTTAATCATTATTAACAATTAAATATAGTATTTTCATTTCAGTTTTTCTTTTTTTTTTTTCTTTTTTTTTTTTTTTATTTTAGATTAATTCTTTAACAATTTTTAATATGTTCATTCATTTAATACTTAGTTAATCTACATTTTCAATAATCATTATTAAATACATGGAACATTTTTTTATATTTATTCTATAATATCATTTTCAATTATAATTAAACAAATCAATTTTTTTTATTCATTTCTGAATATACATTAGTGTCATATTATTTAGTGAATTTTATATATTTATAATTTCATATCTTTCTACATTTTGTTTAATAATTTATTCAAATAATAATAAAATTTATATTAATAAGATTTATAGAAAATAAATAAACTATTAACAAAAGATTAAAATATAAATAATGTTACGTCAAGATAGCTTAGCAAGTTGTTCTGAAAATGTGAATGATTCTAAAGATTGTGATTCTACAAAAATATTAAAATATTTCAATAAATTAAAAACCACTAAAATTTTTAATGATCTTGATACAACAACTGAAAATGCCGATACAAATATACAGAAATCACTAATAGACAATAAAAAAACACAATATTTTGAAAATTTAATACTTCCTTCTATTGAACCATTGGAAAAAATAAATAGTAATGTAAGTTTAAATATAAAAAACATTGAATATAACGAAATTAGTGGAACATATAGTAGTTGTAGTAGTAGTGAATTTACTTTCAATTCTGATAATAATGAATCTCATAAAAATGAAAAAATAAACGATTTTGTTGAAACTAAAAATAAAGAAGTCAGTAATGAAAAGGTTTTTTATGAAAACAACTTAAAATTAAAAATAGATGTAACAAATGATAATACTAATGAAAATGATAATATTCAAAATAATTTATCAATTAATAATATTACTGAAGAAAGTTCAGAAAATACTTTAAAGTTAGATTTAATACCAAAAAATGCTTCATTATTGGAAAAAGAAAATATAAAAAGTATTAATGATCAAAATGATTACAATAATAATAATATAATCTCAGAAAGTAATAAAATTGAGGAAAATGAAAAGAAAAATGAGAGATTCAATTCTTGTATTAATGAAAATAATAAAATAGAAGAATATAAAAAAATAAATAAAACTCAAAATATTGAAAAATTAAAGAAGCAAAAATTAATAAATAAAATAAATAATGAATTGGCTAAGGAAGAAAAAAAGGAAAAACAAAAATATACATATAAAAATGAATTAGATTCAGAATTAATGAATAATAAAAAGCAAAATGATGATAAAAATATTAAAATAAATAGAAAAAATTCAATAAAAAAATCTAAAAATAAAGAAGATAATACAAATAATACAATTGACATGAATAACCAATATTCAATCAATACAGGTAATACAAATAATTGTTTAATTTTTTTACTTATAATAGTTAAGAGTTAATAATAATATTTTTATAAACATTTTCTTTAATATTGACAATTAGAAAATACTACAAGTAATAAAAATAAAATTGAAAACATAGAAAATCTCCCAGTAGAATCTTTAAATAAAAATAAAAACATATTAATTAATGAAATGGATTTAAATGTTAAAAATAAAAATAATATGTTTAGAGAAAATTTAGTATATAGAAATGATGATATTAATAAAAATGTTATTAATAATAGTAATTTTTCTAACAATACTGATAAAATGAATAATTTTAATATTCAAGAAAAAAATTATATAAATTATAATTTATCATCAACTCCTTATTCCTACTCATTTAATAATCAAATGAATGAAATTAATAACACTTATTCCTCAATCTCATCATTATACAATAGTGCTAATTATAATAGCAACAACAATAGAACAGATTTAACAACGATGAATTTATACGATCCATCAATATATGAGAATGCTACATACAGCATTTCATCATCAACTGAATTTAAAAAGGAAAATGAAATACTAAATGATAAAAAAGATATTTCTAAAAAGTATTTAGATATTAATAAATCATTTTCATTAGACCAAAATATAAATAATTTGTCAAATGAGTATTATGGAAATTCATCCAATTCATCTTCATATATAAATAATGGTATTTTTTCTTCTGATATATCAAATTCAATGGATTTAATATATAATGATTATAACGGACAAGCATCTTCAAAAATCGCAGTAAAAAATTCAGATAATAATTTAATAAAAGATGATGTTGATAAATGGGTTAAATTTCCTTTAGATAATGATATAAATAACATTTCTTCTTTAGTTTATATGATAAATAAGGATAATAAAAATAAATCAAAAGGTATACATAATATAATTCTTATAATGATATAATTTTCCAATATTAAACATATATATATATATTAGAATACTTAGATAATGAAAAAGCTATCCACGTTAATGAAATTAAATTAAGTAATATTGGTAACAAAAACTCCATTGAAAATTCATCAGAAATATTAAATGAAAATAATAATAATATGAATTATTCATATAAAAAAGATGATATTATAAAAAATGAAGATTCAAAATCAAAATATTACAAAAATATGGAAATAGACAATGAAATAAAATATGAAGGTTTTAAAAATAACAATATATAATTTATATAATTTTAAAAGAAATATTAATTTACTTTTTAAATTTTTATAATAGAAACAAATTATAATAATAATAATAACCAAATTGACAATGAAGAATCAGATATGAAAAGAAAAAGAAATATAAAGTATTCATGTAAGTTATAATTAAAGGATTTATAATTTTTTTTTATTTAATATTAAATTATACTTCAATATTTTATAAAAAAGATGATGAATATTATAGTAATGCAAAAATGCCATATAAAGCGTCACAAGTAATAGTAAATAATCCACAAATAATACAAACACCATATAATATTCAATTAAATGGTTACCAAATGAATTGTCAAGTCTCTACAATCCAAAAAAATTATATTCAACCAATTAAAAGACAAAAAATGGCTATTAAAAAAACATTACCCGTTTATAATACACCAATAAATAATCAAAAAAATGGTCAAAATTTACAGAATCAAAGGCAATCTCAATACTACCCTCCAAAACAACAAGAAATATATTCAAATCCTCAAGTTCAATATAACGCATATTATCAATGTAATTCTATTCAAAAATATAATTATCAACAATCAAATAACCAAAATAATTCGTCAAATTCATATCAACAAATTAATTATAGAGATCCTAATAGTAAAAATCAAATGATGATGTCAAATCAGTTATCTCCAAATACATCTTCAATTTCAATATCACCGGCGGTATCAAATATGAATAATTCATCAAATTATCAAATGATGATGATGCAATATCATCCTAATAGAAATATACATCAAAATCAAAATCCATATGTTACTCCAAACCCATCAATGTCAATGTCAATGTCAATGAGTAGTTCATCTTCAAGTACAAATCTTTTAAGTTGTGATTCTAGTTATTTAAACCAAAATTCAAATAATAACCTTAGAATGAGATTACAAAGAAAATTAATGATGAAATTACAACAAAAAGAAGAATTAAAAGGATATAAATCAGATGCACAATATTTACCTAATGATAATAAAGTTAAAATGAATAATAATTATATATACAATAATTATGAAAATTTAAACTCTCAAAATCCTCAAATGATTAATATTAATAATTATAATAAATATTATACCAAAAATACTCAATTAATAAATAGTAACTATAAATATATTTATGATAATTCGATTCAAAATGAAGCAATTAATGAAAGCTTAAATAATTTTAAGGGAAATGAAATCATTAATTCAGTAGATAAGACTGACCAGTATGATTATTCACAAAGCAGTAACAAAAATACAATTGATAATAATACAATTCACACTGATTCTGGAGAAAATAATAAAAAAGAAATGAATACTTCAACGTCGAAATCCGAAATAAATAACTCTAATATACATGAAAATAATGACAAAGAAAATTTTAATGGCCAAGAAAACAATATCCAAAATAAAATTATCTCAAATGAAACAATAATAAGCCAAATTGAAAAAAATAAAGAATTTAATCTTTCAAACGAAAAAGATAATGATAATAATAATAAAGAAATAAGATGTAACAAGGAAATCAATAACAATATAACTAATATGAATATTACCAATCAATACATTAACCAATCCAATAATGTAAATTATAATTCAAATAAAAATATAAATTTCCTAAATACTAAATACTCCAATGAAAGTTCTGAAAAATTCTATGAAAATAAAATGTGTTACGATAATAATATTTATCAAATTAATGGAAATATAAATAATAATAATAATAATAATAATAACAGCAGTAGTAGTAGTAACAACAACATAAACAATGATAATAATAGTAATAGTAGCAATGCTACTACTACTACTACTACTAATAATAATAATAATAATAATAATATTAATAATAGTAATAATAGTAATAATAATAGCAATAGTAATAATGATGATGATGATGATAATAATGATGGTAATAATAATAATAATAATAATAATAATAATAATAATAGTAATAATATTAATAATAGTAATAATAGTAATAATATTAATTATAGCAATAATAACAACAACAATAATAATGATTGTAATAATAATAATAGTAATAGTAATAATAATAATATTAATAATGATAATATGATATATAATTCTAATGAGTTAAATGCAAATTCAAAAAATATGAATGAACATAATATAAATAATATAGAAACTATACAAGAAAATTTACATCCGAAAAATGTAATAAAAGATAATATTCAAAAAAGATTAAGACTACGTATGATGGTAAAAGACAAAAACTATAATTCGTCCTCATCAATGAATTCTGATGCTATTAATGAATCAGGTAAAACTATTAATTCAACTCAATTAATGCCCGTAGAGCCAATTCCACTAAATTCGCTATCTCAAGAAGTACCAATAAATATAAATGACCAATTAAATACATTCCAAATATTTATGATGGATGATAAATTTTTAAATTTAAATCCTACATTAAATATAAATGAAAAAGAAAATATAAAGAATGATAAACTAAATGAAAAAGAAATAAATTCTGCCAATAAAGAAAATGATGTTTTAAATAAAAATGATAAAATAATTAAAAATGATATAACCGAAAATAAAGGGGAAAAGACTGAAAAATCTGATGAAGATACCAAAAATAAAAATATAAATGAAAATGATCAAAAAGATACTGAAAATAACAAAGATATAGAAATGACAGAAAATGATGATTCTAAAAATAATAACAATAAAAGTATAATAAATGAAAAAATTGAGACAAATAATAAAAATATTGAAAAGGTTAATAATTTAAATGTATCAGATTATATTAATATTTCACCTCAGTTAAATGAATCATTAACTGAGACTCTGTTTTTTAATTCTTCATCAAATAATGATACAATTTCTGATTCAAATTGTTTTATCGATTTTCCATATCAAATTAATAAAAAAAGTAATTTATCTGAAAATAATACTACTCAAACAAATGAGGTTACTCATTTAGGAAGTGATAATTTATTATATACAAACAGTGATGAATGGTATTCAGATAATAATGATTATTTTTCTAAATTAACAACCTCTAATAATATAAATTCATTATGGTCATCTGACGATCTTTCAAATATATGGATTAATCCTCAAAAAGAATAAATTCTAATTTAGATGGAATAATAATCTCACAATACAAACGTCTTTATTATCATAATATACTAATATAATAATATCTTATAAAGATATATAAAGATACATTTTTGATAAAAATTTTATGTAAAAATTATAACTTAGTATTTATAAATAAATATTAAAAAAAAATAAAAAAGAATAATAATAATAATAATAATAAATATTTATAATATTATTTTATTTTATTTTTATGTAATTATTTAAATATATTATTAATAAAATTATTAAACTATATTAAAAATTTAATTTTAAATTTTTTATATTTAATTAGATTTATAAAAAATTTCATTTTTTGCTACGCGCATTAGTAGCTATAATTTTTGTACTTTATTAAATATAATAAAAAAAGTGTTATTTATATATTATAAATATATATAAATAAATACATTTTTATATACCAATTTATTTCAACAATATTTATAACAACAGCAACAACAAAAACAATAATAATAACAATAATAATAATAACAATGTCTTTAGTAGCAATATCATACAAGTAGACTTATATAATATATTTATAATTTATTTTATTTTAATAACAATAAATAACTAACATTTACATTATTATATCAAAGTCAAGTTTTTGGTATTAATAATAATATTAATAATAATTTATTTTTTATTGATGAAGGGATGGTTATGTTTAGTTCTGGAAAACATTTAGTTGGTAAGTCAATGTTAATGTATGTTATTAAAAACTTTTAATATTAAATATTAACATTTTATTATATTACAGCATATAATGTAGATCATAAAGTTCAACGTTTTTTCCCGATATGTGACGAAGGGGAAATTGATTATATTGCACAATCTCTAGATAAATCATTAATGGTTATAATAGAAAGTAATCCTGGAAAAATTTTATTACATTTATTTGATATATTGAATTTAAGAAAAACATTGACTTATGAAATTATTACAGATAGTAATGATAAAATGGTAGAATTATTTTTCAAATATTTAAAGAAAAAAAAGATATAGAAAATATAAGCTTAATCTTATTCATCTATTTATAAAATACAATAAAATTTATTTAAATTATAGGAAATAATATATGCATCATTCACAGAAGAAAAATATTTATTATTTATACAGACAGGAAAGCCAAATTGGACTCTTTTTTTATATTCATTTAAGCAATCTAAAATATTATCAACAGCAGATACATGTCCAGAAGAAGATGGAATTGTTAAAGAAGTTATACCTAATTATTATAGCAATAGAAAAACTAAAAAGGTTTCAGTTGTTGGAGGGCATTATATAAATGTATATGAATATGGAGTATCATTAACTAAGATGTATACATGTAGAAAATTGTCTCAGAGAGAAGTAAATATTTTATTCTTAACATTTTAATATGTTATGTTTTAAATTAATATATCTAATATATATTAGGTTTATTGTTGTCATGATTGGATAACTTCTGATAGTATTGCTGCAGGAACAAGTAATGGAAGAATTTTAATCTATTTTAGAAATATATTAATACAAATAATTAATTATTATGAAGATTTTAAAGATTGTGTTCCAATAAACTATAATGAAGAAGACTTAAAAAAAAAAAGTATTTTTGATGAAGACAGTAAAAATAGTTATTCTATTCAATCATTAAATAAAACAAAGTCATATGTTAGCATGGCAAATATTAATATGAGTAATAATAATATATCAGAAATTAAAGATGATGACTATAATGAGGATGATGAAATTATACAAAACAAAGACATTAATTTATTAGGTACAGATAATAAAAATAGAATTGATATTATCTCAGCAAATACTACAGGATTTTATGTTTCCGGTAATAATGGAATATTATCTAATATCCAATATATATTAGATAAAAATAAAAACACATCTAGTATATGTCAACTTATACAGTCATTTATACTTCCGTCAAAAACAACTAGAATAAAATCAATAGCATTATCCAGATATAAAGAATTTATGTTTGTTTTAACAAATTATAATCAAATATTAAAAGTTAATGTTGAACTTGGATCATCAGATGTATATATTAATATAAATTATTATTATATTTTCTCATAATAAATATTAATTAATGTAACTCTTAATTTACAATGTTATTATAAAATAAGAGCAATAAGTTTATACCAGTAACACCCGCATATCATGTTGGACCAGTTATTTCTATAGATATATGTTCTAGGAAGCCAATTATTGCATCATGTGGTGTAGATAAATGTGTAAAAATATGGAATTATTTTACAGGAAACTGTGAATTAGATAAAACATTCCAGGAAGGTATTTACTCAGTTGCTCTTCATCCATCTGGATTATTCATGCTTATTGGTTTTTCTGATAAACTAAGACTTATGAGTATATTAATTGATGATATTAGAGAATTAAAAGAATTTTACATAAAAAATTGTAATGAGGTAATATTTTATTATAATAATTAATTATAGAAGAAATATATTTTATATAAATAATTACTGTCTATTAAAAGTATTAAAATCATTAATAATATATAGTGTAAATTTTGTTTTGGAGGCCATATATTTGCTGCAGTAAATGGAACAAAAATAAAATTATATTCAACATGGACATATAAATGTATAGGAAATCTTAAAGGCCATAATGGAAAGATTACATCATTATATTGGACTCAAAATGATAATACTTTAGTATCTGCTGGTGCAGATGGTGCAGTATATGTATGGGATATTCGAACAATGAAAAGAGTGTCAGAATATGTATGTAAAAAAAATTCATACAATAGTGCCATTTGTAATTCAGATGGTTCTGTTGTATGGGTTTCAGGAAATGATCATATATTTCAGGTATAATTTATATTTATATTATAAATTGTAAAAATTGAAATAATAAAAATATAACTTTAAATGTTGTAATAGGAAATTATGGGATCTCAGGTAACTAGGGAATTAGACTATAAGGTTACATTTCAAAAGGTTCTAATATCATATTCAGGAAGAATGATATTTGGAGGAACTAATAATGGTGATATTATACCATTGAGATATCCATTAATTAGTGATACCTCTGAATTTTATAGATATACTGCACATTCAGACTCTATATCATCATTAGGTCTTACATATGATGCACAATTATTAATAAGTGCTGGAAGGGATGGATGTATTTTTATATACAATATCATTGATAGAGATGAAAATGGACCTAGAATACAGTCTAAAATAGAATTTTCAAATGAAGTATGAAAATAAAAAAATATTTTTAATATTTAATAATGAATTTAATAATAATGTATTAATATAATAGGTACTTGTAACACGCTCCGATTTGGAAGAACAAAATATTAATATATCAGAATTAACAAGAAAAATAGAAGAACTTAAATTAGAACATGAATATCAAATGAGATTGAAGGATATGAATTTTAATGATACATTAAAAGAAATTGTAGAAAGATATACAAAAGAAATTGACGAACTAAAGGTTTCATCTGTAATTTTAAAAGGAGAAAAAGAAAAGGTTGAAATTCTCCAAAGTGATAAATGGGCTAAATTTAAACAAAATAATCATAATGAGTTACAGGTAAATTCATATATAACCAACTTATTATTATTATTATTATTATTATTATTATTATTATTATTATTATTATTATTATTATTATTATTATTATTATTATTATTATTATTATTATTATTATTATTATTATTATTATTATTATTATTAAAATTTTATATATTGTAATATTTTAATAGGAATTAGATACAAAATTTACTAAACAATTAATTAAACAATACGACAAATATAGTAAATTAAAAAATAAATACCAAGAGTTACAAGAAAACTGTGAAATTGAAATTGCAAATACAAAAAATAATGAAAAAGATGAATTATTAAAATTAACACAAACATTAGAAAAAAAGATAGCAAAAAAATCTGAAGAAATTTTAAAAGTAACACTTCTACTACTGCTATAATTATTATTATTATTATTTCATAATAGTTACAAATTAATTATGTATAAATTTTTATTTTTAGCTAAAAGCAAAATTAAAAAATAATGAGATTGAGTGTAATGAATTTAGAAAAATTACCGAAGAAGATATTGATTCAGAAATATTGCTATTAAATAAAAAATATCAAATAGAATTAAAAAATGCAATAGATAAAGGATTTAAATTGAAAGGAGAAAATGGAATTATGAAAAAAAAATTTATTAATCTTAATAAAGATATTGAAGATAGCAAAAATGAAATAGTAAATTTAAATAATTCAATAAATAAATTAAAATCAGAAATAGATTATAATGAAAATAAGCTATATTTATTAAAAAAAGAGGTATGTATTTGTTTTTGTTGCTATCTTCCTATAAAAAATTTATTTAAAATATCTGTATTATTAATAAATGAAAATTTTTTGAAAAAAAATAAAAATGAAAAGATGATAGATAGAAATTATTTTATTCACGATATTGATAAAAAAGTTTTTACAATTAAAAGAAGGAACCAACAACTTGAAAAAGAAAAATATGTTTTAAATTACAATATCACAAAATTGCGCCAACAAATTGAGCCAAGGGAAGCAAAAATGGAGCAGATGAAAAAATGCATTTCTGTAAGACAATAATATCAATATTAAATTAAATATTTATATTTAATTTTCACTTTATTTTTTAATTAATCATATTTTCGAATTACTATATATTTTATATTTAATCTTATATTTTATATTAAAAAGGAAAAAAACAACCTATTATGTATTGTTAGTGAAGATAGAAAAAGATTAGAAAATATAATCGAACGAATGAAAAATGCATTAAATAATAAAAAAGAGCAATATAATAAAAAACATAGACAAAATCATGATCTTCATATTTATTTCAGTAGAATGCTGTCTGATTTAAATAATGCAATTTTATATATGCAAGATCAAACTGTATTTAAAGTAATTATATAATAAATATAAGATATGGTATAATATATAACATAATCAGTCATTATTATAGAAAATGCAATGAATATATTAATATATTATTATTAATACAATTTAAAAAAAAAATAGAAAGCTGTTCAAAATTTATATAAAACATATTGTAAATCTGAAAAATATGAAGACTATTATAATACTGTTACACCAGAAGTAATAAATGAAAATAAAACACAAATCTCAGTATTAAATAATAAAATAACAGATATAAAGAAAGAAGGAGCAAAAACTCAAAAAACGATTAATGATGAATATAAACCATTATTAGATACTAATATTGCAATATTAGGGTAAATATATATATATTATAAAATAATTAAAGAATATATAATCATTTAATTTTATTTTTAAATATTTCAATGTTTTTCAGTGATATAGAAAAATTAAGAGAATCTAATGGATTATCTAATAAGTTTGTAATAAAAAGAAATACAATTTTACAAAAAAATAAAAGGGATGAAGAAAGAAAGAAACAAAAGGGTACAATTAAAGCAATTGCAACGTTTAAATCAGAGTTAAAACAAGGTAAAATTTTTATATTTAATATAAATAATTATAAATCTATTTAATAACATTTATATATATGTAATTATTTCCTAATAGAATATACTGATGAAAATAATATAATGGCACTTGAAATAAAACCAATAAATAGTATAAATAATAATCAACAATTAATTAAAACTTCATAAACCATTAAATGAATTATTATTATCAATTGATAAAAATTACATATAATTTAATAAATATTAATATACCAATAATAAATTTAATACTATTATAATTATTGTTAGAAATTATCTTTATTTTAATATTTCGACTGATTTTAAACATGTTTTAAATAAAATTTATATATCCATCTATTAATATATTAATAATATTTAAAGTATATTGAAAATATTTAAAATATTTAAAAAATATTGAAACTTTATATATCCAAATAAAACGAATTTTAAACATTTATTTCCCAAAATAATAATTGATTACCAATGCAACCAACTAATAACGGTTTGGTTGAATGCCAACAAATAGATTCAATTTGAGCTAATGGTAAATTATTTGGTACGTCTAATTTTATTGGAACTATATGAATATAAATTAATATTTAATCAGTTTATTGTTTTTTATCTTTTGTTTTTAAAGTATATATATTATTATTACCTTTCATAGTTAATTTGTGAATATAAATTGTTCTCTTAGTTGATGATGATAATGTTGCAAAATAATTTTCATCATTTGATGAGAATCTACATATATATTTAATTTCATTTTATTTAATAAATACATGAACATTTTTTATTACATTTCATAATAAAATTATTGATTCTTAACTACTTACTTTATACACTTTGAACCATCTTTATGAACATTTCCTGAATAAATATATTTATGTACTGGTGCTTCAGATGTATTCCATATATAAAATTTTTGTCCAATAACGGACCCAATTCTAATTTATTTTAATATATTTATTATTAATAAAACTTTACAAATAAATAAAAATTCAATATTATTTCATACATATGTAAATTATTTGGATTCCAATCTGCAGATCTTAAGCCAATAGCACTTTCGACAGTATTTAAACTACCGATATCTTCAAGACCTGGTTCATAAAATGTAAATAAAAATTCTGAGGTTTTCCAGTTAATAATTCTTATTGAACCATTTCTTTCGGCGACCATCATTAATTGTACATTTTGTTTATGAAAACTAACTGATTGTCCTGAACTTTTTAATATTATTCTATAATATTCTTCTGATTGATTATTTTTTTGATCTTTTGATATTTTCCATACTCTACATGTACGATCATCTTAATAAATTTTTTTAAACATTTAACATTTAATTTAAATAAATTTAAAGAAATAATTAATACAAAATTTACCACTGACTGAAGCCAAAATTCTTTCTGATTTATCATATCCAAATGCTATATCATTGATAAAATCTTTATGACCTGAAATAATCTCTATGTTATCATTATTATACACTCTTATATTTTTATCTGTGCTTGTTGTTGCAATTCTATTTTATATTGTATATACATAAATTAATTGATAAATTTTTATAAAAATGAAATAATAATATATGTATATATATATATCCATATCCAAATGAAATCTTACAATATATTTGAAACAAATTCATTATTTTTTTTATATAAATATGATTCATTTGACCAAGAAATTGAATTAATTTTTGAGCCACATAAATACTTGTGATGTACTTCATATGAACTTTAAAAAAAAATAATAATAAATAAATATCAAAAGAAAATATATAAATATGTGTTAATTTATTATTTTTAAATATTTATATTTTTTTATTTGTTTTTAGTTAAAAAAAAAAAAAAAAAAAAAAAAAGTTTAGATATAATTATAACTTTTTAATACTTACATTTGCTAACATTATTATTTTAATTTGAAAAGAATATACAATATATATTTAAAAAATCTTTTTAATTATTATTTCTCATATATACTTTTACCATTAAATTGTTTTATTATTATAAATATACCTTATTTTTATATTCGTTCCCGTTCCTTAAAATACCAAGCTGTGTTTCACATCCTAACAAAAAAAAAAAAAGAAATTAATTTTTATTTTAATTAACTAAATTATTAAATAATATCTACCATATGCTATCATATCATATAATTCTACATTGTTTTCATTTTCTTTAATATTTTTATTGACTTCACAACATTTCACTGTATAGATAGGTTCATTTACATTAATTTTTCCTAAAAACATTTCAAATTGATTCTACTCTTACTTTTAAAATAAAAAAAAAATATTTTTTGATATTTAATTTTTATTTAATATATAATGAAATAATTTCTTAATAATATATTAATAAAATGAAGAAAAAAAAAATTTTTTTAATACATGATTTGGCATTTATCTTTGATTTTAAAAATCTTTATTATTTAATGTTATTTTTCAATTATATACTGAAATAAAATACATATGAAATTAAAACTTTACATAAATTTGTAATAAAAGTAAAAACATATAATTAAAAAAATAATAATTATAAAGAGTAATTTATATATAAATATAATATATTATATAGTATTTAAGTAATAAAAATTGTATTTAAAAAAGCCTTTTTTTTTTTTATTATATATGTTATTTATTTTTTTAATCTAATGCAGATGTCATATATTCAGATAAAACTATATCTAAATCAGTTGGACGAATGTACTTAACACCTTCCTTACATTTATATGGTAAATATGGTACAAAAGCAACATCACCTTCTGATAATTCCTCTTCAGTATTAACTAATTTTCCGCCTCTAGCTTGAATATGTAGATCAAATAAATCATACATATTACATTTTAATGGATTAAGATAATAATATAGAATTGCATTCATTGGTTCTTTTGAATTTTCAATGCACACACAAATTTTATTACCAGTTAATGTAGCATCAACCCAAACAATTTCACGAGTTTTACAATCAAATATGACTGGTGTGGTAGATGTTTTTTCAGTATTAATATCTAACTTTTGTCTTACTGTTTTTGGTTCAAATAATTCATTACTATTTAAATCTTCTCTTTCCATCCAACCAAATTTACAATTATCAAGCTTATTGAAAGCTAACCCATTGAAAGAAATAACACTAGTTGCAATATAGCGACCTCCGTTACTTAAAATCTCATCAGGATCAAAATCAATAAATTCTGCTACACCATCTCCATCAAAATCACCACCATCAACTATATCACCAGAGTGATATATTTTATATTTATCATTTCCTAAATTTTTAAATGAAACATGTCCTAAATCCACAAGATTTTCATCATAAATCATTACTGATAAATCAATATCTACTCTTTCATCTTTTTTTGTATTTGTCCACCATATAAACAATCTAACTTTATTACATTTATCCTTACCTAGCCTAGAATTGGCAAATTCAATCATATTTTTATTATTTGAAATTTCTTCGTTTATCTTTCTAATTTTATTATTAACTTTTACAATTTCATCATTAATTTTCTTTTTTTCTTCTTCAGTCTTTTCCTCATTAGCTAAATCATTTTTTAGGTGACTTAATTCTTCTTCGTTTTTTTTTAATATTTCTTCATTATTTGCTAATTCTATATTCAAGTCTTTTATATGTTGTTCCTGCTCTTCTGCAGTTAACTTCTTGAAAAATAAATCAAATCTGGAGCCTTTAGAATAAGTTTCCATGGCTGAACTTGCACTTCTTATATCAAGAGGAATGATTTGTTTCTTCATCTTTTCACTTAAATAAACATTATTCAATTTTGGTTTATCTTTGAAATGATTAATTAAAGCCTTGTCACAAATCTCACAAATTTTTTCACAAACCGACATATCTAACTCTTCCTTAACTTTTGTTTTTAAACAATGCTTTGAAACTTTTCCTTTAATTAAAAACACTCTTACCTTTAGTTTTTTGAAACGGTTTTGGAAATAACCCTTTAAACTAAGTAATACTTTAACAGAAACTTTTGGTGCAATATTTTCAAAATAACCAATAACTTTATCATCATCAGATACTTTCGATAATAACTCATCAAGACGTCTTGAAAAGACACCTGGCTTTTGAGACAAAAGATTCATAGCTTCATCAAATTCTTTATTACTCAATTTAGCTTCAACTTTCGATGAGAATCTCCTGTTATTTTGCTTATATTCCTTCATTTGTTTTGATGATTCTACTAGCATTACATTTAATTTATCGTGTCTTTCCTTAATTATTGAAACATCAATACTAAATTCATTTTCACTGTCATTACATTTACATTTACATTTTGCATTATTAAGATATTCAAAAATTTCATTCGGGATTTTTGGTCTAATTTTAAATAACTTTTCAATTTCTTCAATAAAAATAGAAAATGATTTTGATTTTGGATTATTATTAAAGATATTATACCAATTCAAAATTTTCTCGTAACTTTCAATTTCCTTCTTATATGCTTTACTATTCTTCTTAAATTTATAAGCGCCTAATAAATCATCAACTAAATCGGGATATGTACTTCTATATTTACCAGGGTGAATTCTTTCACATACTCTTTCCCATAAATTTCTATATCTAAAGAAATCTTCTAATCTATTTCCACAATTGTTTAATAATTGCATTAATAATCTTCTTTCTCTATTAGAAAATGACTTAAATTTTATTTTATTATTTAAAGAAGCACTATTTCCAGACATTACAGCTGATAATCTTAAAACATCTGTAACAACGTTGAATTTTGGAATAATTTTATCAATTGGAATTTCTTCACTATTTTTAATAATTAAATTTGTTATAATAGCAAGATTTTCTTTATTACAAATAGTTTCTGGGATATATTTATTAAAATCTTTATACTTATTAAAATATGTTTCTAAATCTTTTATATCTTGTTCAGAAATTGATTCAGCTGCATTCATTAAATTATACATAAGTTCATGAATATCTTCCTCTTTACCTATAGTAATATTTTTATATTGAACTTCAATTGGCGTTTTATTTCTTTCCTCAACTTCAGTAAAAGGGTAAAATTTTCCATTTGTCCAATAATGAAGAAGTGCATAAAGATAAAGATGAGCTCTTTTTTCTTCAATAACTTGTTTTGGAAAATTTGGATATAAAGGATTATACCAAACATTATCCCCTATAATTTCTTTTAACGCTGGAATAAGTTCTTTATTCAATTCATCTATTTCATTAGTACTAAAAGTAGAGACAACTCTAAACATATTTTCATCCATAGAATAACCTAGATTGTTTAAGTTTTCATTAAATGAAAGAGAAAGAACCATTCTTTTTTGAATTTTTTCTGTTTCCTCTTTTATTATTTTTGAAAGTGCGATAAATTCTGATTCAAAAGTTTCAATTTCCTTAATATTCTTTTTTATTTCTCCATTTTCAAATTCTAATAATATATTATTAAATTTTATAATAATTACTGTTTCATTTATACTTTCAATAGAGTAACAACAATTTTTAAGATTATCATTACATTTAATACCATTCAAAATTTCATTCTTATATACATCACAAATATTTTGATTACTATCAATTATTACTTTATTTCTTCTTCTAAGTAAGATTTTTTTTAAATCTTTATCAATACTAGTGTTCATTTTCTATGTTTTTCTATTATTAATATTTAATAGTATTTTTTTATTTATATTAAAATATTAATTTATTATTGTTATTAATTTATTTTATCTCTATTTTTTGGTTATTTACAATTTAAATTTTAGTTTTATTTTTTAAAAATAATTCTATATAATGGTCTATCATTTAATATAATAATTAACTATATATTAATAAAATGCTAAAAACTATATTGTAAATGAAAATGAAGAAGAAGAAGAAAAATATTTAGTAGTTCTATTTATATTGAAATGAATGGTTAAGTTTATAAAAAGATAATATATAAATTTTCTGTTTAATCCTTAAAATTTAAAATAATTTAAAATTAAAATTTGCTTTGAATCCAATAATAATTTTTTTTTTTTTTAAAAAAAAAATTAATTAATTAACTAATTAATTAATTTTTGTGGTAAAGTTTTTTTTTGTTACCACATTAAGTTAAAAAATTAAGAAAAAAAAAAATGCTTATAGCATTGTAAAAGCCTTTTATAAAAATAAAACATTACTTTTTTACTGGTAAAATTATATTGATAAAATAAAATAAAAATAAAATAAAAAATAAATATTTAATTTTATTTTTCTATTAAAAATATTTTATTTTAGGTTTTTTTTTTTTTTAATACATTATTTAGTAATTTTTAAATTTAAATTTAATCACATTGTTAATACATTTTTTAAAAAATATACTACAAATTAATAAATATTATATTCTATTTATATTATTTTTTTCAGATATCTTTTGATAATTTGCACTTTAAAAAAAAAATAAAAAAAAAAAAAGAAACTAAAACAAAATAAAATAATATATTTTGTTATTAATAAATTATACTATTCATATTTTATTCTATTTTATTTTCTTTTTTTTTTTTATAAATATATATATATTGGAGTAATTTTAATTAATAATTCATTAGATATATATATTTATTATATTTTTTTCGTTTATATATATGTCTTGCGTTATAACTTTTTTTTTAGTTAATAATTTCTTTAGATATTGATATATTCTATTCAATTTGTTTCTTATTTTAATTATAATAGATCTAGAAGAAACCCATAGCACCAGTAAGACCTAAGTCTTGGGCAAATAATTCAAAACCTTGATTATCATTATAAGCCTTTTGACCTTCTTCAGACCAAGCAAAGTGGGTTTCACCAAATTGTCTTCCATATTGTTGTAAAACTGGATTCTTATGCTTAAGGAAACGTTGAGCAAGTCTATCAGCAATACCACGTTCAACGAAATCTTTTTGAATGTACATCTTCTTGAAACCACGAATCATTTCTTCTTCTCCCTTCCATTTTGGTTCATCTTCAGCAATTTGTTGACGAATGTTTGGATCAATTGGAGTGTTATCATTAGATTCTTCTTTAGCAGCTAATTGTTTAATAATATTATCAGTAATTTCTTGAGCTTGAATATTAGCTTCATTTTCATCGACTTCCTTTTTCTCAATTAAACCTGGTTCATTTAATACTAACTTTAATAATTGATGGCAAGCAGCAATTAATAAAGCATCTTCTTTTTCATAACGGTGATCATCAATAACAGCAACAATATCGTCAACCTTTTCAGAATTTAATCCAGTAACATCTATTAAAATATTTAAAATATGTTTTTCTTCTTCTTCACTTAAATCTTCTTCTTTTAATACCTTACATAATGACTTAATAGCATCTTTCTTTCTGTTTAAAGCTAATAATGCTTTAGTCTTTCTGTAATGACTATATATATTTATAATTATTTTTAAATTTTTAATATTTAGAATGTTTAATTTTTATTTTTATGAATATATCTTGGTTTTTAAATATATGAAAAAATACCTTTTATCCCAGAATGGTTTATATTTTAATGAGCTTTCAGCATCAGCAAGAGCTTTTTCATTTTCTTCAAGTAATAAATAAGAAGCAGCACGATTAGAGTAAAGAACACTTAATAATTCTTTTGGTTCATTATCTGTATAAAGATTTTCTTTAGTTAAAATTTCAATAGCCTTAGTATATAATTCAATAGCTTCTTTGTTTTCTTTTTTAATAAAATGAAGGTTTCCTTCCTTCTTAATATCTTCAGCTTCTTTTTCAGCCTTTTCTTGTTCTGGAGTAAGTTCTCTAGCTGCTTTCTTAATTTCTTCCTTTGCAACAATTTTTCCATCAATTTCACAATCAACCTTAAATTGTTCAAGGTATTGGCCTATGTAAATTTTGAATTTTTCGAAATCCTTGCTCATTGAAAAGATACTATTTTTTATGATATGTTTTTATTTATAATTTTGAAGTATATAAATATAAATATTATGATTCATTTGAATAATATAGCTTACTTAATTTTTATATTTAATAATTACTTTGGAATACGAGTTGGACCACTGTTTTCAAGAGGAAGAGCCATAGACATAGCAATAGCCTTTATAATTTCTTCTTGTTCTAATTTCTTACATTCATATGACATTCTTGTCATTTCAGTTTCTTCATCTACAATAATAATTTTGTTATTACCATAAGACATAATCCACTTTTCATCACATTGTGGAAGTTTACTAATTTCTTCATTTGACATTTTTTTATAATTTTCTCTTTCCTTTGCATAATCTTGAGTATCTTGGACAAATTGTGGAGTACGTTGAAGAATTTGAACTGCTTCTTCATTTGGGATGTTTGGATTAATACCGTACTTTTTTAATAAATCCTAATTTATTTTTTAGTTTTTATTATAATATATATTATACATTAAAATTATAATTAAAATTATTATACATATGATTTTTACTTTTATTATATAATTTTTGAAATTTAATTCCTTATTTGTGAAAACATCATTATTTTTGTTTATTTATATTCAATATTTTTAATAATTTTCCATCAATTATAATCTTAACATTTAGTTATACCTTAATCTTGGTTGGATACTTTTCAGTATCATGTTTAAAGGTAACTTCAATTGCCATTTCTATTAAAAATTACTAATTTTGTACTAATATTTGTGTAAAGAAAAAAAAGTGAAAACTATAATTTTTCTTTTAAAAAAAAAAAAAAAAAAAAAAGTATCGGTATACCAAATACAATTCCAGAAATTTTATTGGTCAGAAAAAATTAAAAATTATATTATATAACTTAAATTCAATCAATTATAAAATTAAATATCAATGGATAATATATTATGTAAATGTACTTTATTATTTTAAAAATAAATTCAATCAAATACATTTATAAATGTGATATAAAAAAGCTGTTAAATTTATAGTACTTATTTTTAATTAAAATTACATTTATTTGGATAAAAGGTATTCTAAATTAAAAAAAATGCCTTATATTCAATTACTACGATTTTTATTGTTTTTTTATTATATTACATTTTGTTTTATCTTATTTTATTTTACTTTATTTTACTTTACTTAATTTATTTTTCATAAAATCATTTCCATGCTAATTCTTTTCCTCTAAATTCTGGATAATGTCTTTCATGCTCACGTTTTAAATAAGCATGTATTGTATCAGTTATCAATAATATTTGTGCAATATTAAAAACTAAATTAATAATAAACAAAAAGTTTGCATTTCCTGTTCCTTGCCAAACCCAAAGATTATACATCAATGGCTCAAATGATATTGAATATAAAAAGAAATTTAATGTATAAAATGGATAAGTCATATCTGATTTTTAAATATATAATGTAAAATATATGTATATGATTTGAAATGTTAATACTTCATATGTTATTATTATTATTAGTTTCTATTAATTATTTAATATAAGCCTATAAATTTTTATTATTATTACATTTGAATAATTCCTGATACATAGGAATAAAACTCATATACAATGCTATATCTCCAATTGATGGGTATGTCTTTAACTGACTTATTAAAGATGTAATTACTAGTGTTAAAAATAATGGTTGTTCCCTAACGACATAATATATTCATGTAATCGTATTAAAATATTTTGATAATAAAATAATTATAAATTATAAATTCATTTATTAATAAATGTGTATATAATGAAGGGTATTACTTAAACTTTAAAACAGAAGGGGCAACAAAAATTAGAATATGTAATTGGAATACCCATAAAAAGAAAACTCTAAAATGTTCAAAAATTTCGGTAAAAAAATACCAATAATGACCTATATTTGGAGTTAAATCTGATATTGAAAGACTGGCATTGATATAATATAATAAATTTTATAATATTTTTATATAATCAACTTAGTCTTGGTATATTCAGTTTTAATATAGTTAAATGAATTTTTTTAAAAAAAATTAATATAATCAAATAAATGATTTACATAACACCATAGAATGACTTTATAAATTTAAATGATCCTAATAATAAATACGATATTCCTAATAAGGCTACAGCATATAAAACAAACAATGAAATAGATTTTATGATAATTTTCCTCTATATAATAATAAAAAAAAATTAATAAGAAACGTTTTTGACAATTACTTTTCACATTAATAAATCTCATTCACTTATATATACGCAAATATTTTTATACCTTTTGATAGTTATCATTCTTAGTTTCTATTAAAAATAAAATGCATGGACCAATAATAATAAATGAATACAATGATAAATAACTTGAAAGTGCTGCGAAAAACATTGATAAATTGATATTTTCTTTTTTTAATAAATTAATAATATAAAATAACTGTTAGTAATGAAATCATTCCCAAATACAAATATAAATATGAATAAATACTTTTAATTGCATAATGAATAGCTAAAACGTAGGTCAAATTATTGAATATTGTAGTTGATTTTGATAAACAACTCAAAATAGTAAATGGGTTGATTAAATAACTATTTGAAACAATATTAAAATATAAATATAATTAATAATTAAACATTGAAAAAAAAGAGTGAGTGAGTGAGATAATAAAGCTAATATGATTTATTTTTATAAATTACATTGTTGAAACTAATAATGGATTTAATAATATATCTACTGGTCTCTGTGAAGAAACATCTTTAAATAAAATACTATTCTTTCTTACTGAAGTTTTTGGTTGAGGTTTTAATTCTTGTTCACTCTCTGAATCAATTACTGCATCTTCAGTTTCAGTACTGAAGTTGTTTTCTGGAGCTGATTTTACCCAGAATAATGACAATTGATTTTTTTTTCTATATATTGATATATTATATAAATAATATGCTATCAATCCATCACAAGCTGTATATAAAATTGATTCAAATAATTTTGGAAGATAGCTTAATATATGATATAAAAATAATAACAATGGTGCCTGAGATATGAAAAAATAATACAATAGAATTAATTAATACAAAGCTTTTTTAATTTTAAATTTTGAAATTTCTTTAGAAGTAATACAATTTTAATTTATAAATTTATATAATAAATACCTGTGTAAAAATTCCACCTTCATATGGATCAAGTCCATTCTGAAAAAGAAATAAACCTTCTTTTACTATTAAATATTATAACATATAACATCATTTCAAAATAAAAAATAGCGTTATTAAATAAATTGTTACATAAAAATAAAATAGAAATAAGTTATTTCTATTAATTACATTTATTATATTTATTATTTTAATTCTATTAATGAAATTAATTATTTTTTTCGTAATATTGTCTCAATTAAATTATTTCCTTAAAATTAAATAAAAATTAAAAGAATTCACTTATTTCATATTTATTTAAAAATCATAAATTATATTTTTATAATGAACCATAAAAATGAGTATATATTTTTATTATGTATTTTACATTTTTTTAAGCTTGTTATTGGAGTAGTAAGTTCAAATCTTTGACCTAAAACGTCAGGTATCTTTGTAATGTTCAATAAAATAAGTCTGGCTATTAACAATAATACAATTGTTATTTTTAAAAATTTCTGAAAAGCTACAGTATCATATTTTTTTTTAATAAGAGGTGGTAGTGAATTTTGTTTCATTTTCTTTATTTTTGTTTTTTAAAAAAAATATATATATATATATTTTATATATTTTTTTTTATTTATTGAATTTATTCGTTAAATTCTAATAATATTCTTATTATTTATTTATTTATTTATTTATTTATTAGTTTTTTTTTTTTTACTTTATCTTATTTATTCTTTTATTTATTCTTATTTATTCTCTTTTTTTTTTTTTATTTTATTTTTATTAATATAAGTTTTATTAAAAAAGAAAAAAAAAACCTAATTAATTATTTTCTTTTATTTTTTATAAAATTAATTTTTTTTTATTTTTTAATAATTAAAGATCCTTATATTTCTCAATTTTATTATACAAATTTATTTGGAGAATGTGTAACCTTCGCCACATTTAAACATATTTTATTCAAAATAAACATTGCTTAATCTTTACTTATTTATTCAGAGAATGTGGATAAATTTTAAAATAAAGGAACATTTAAATATGTAATGACTATTGTTTAATATATTTTATAAAAAAAATAAAATATGATTCCTTTCTTTATTTTTATTTTTAAAACTTTTAATATTCCTTTAATTATTTTTTTTTTTTTTTTTTTTTATTTTATTTTTATTTTTATTTTTAATAAAAATCTTTAATTTTTTTATATATTTTATATAATTATTTCTTTTTGTATAATATAAAAGCTAAAGCAATTTTTAATAAATAATTTAAATATAATAATTTTTTTTTGTTATTAGAATTCTATTTTTTGAATACATTTTTAATATGTATAATTATATACAATATATGCTTATAATTGGAATAATAATTCACTGTATTTTGGTAAGAGCCACCATTTAGTAGCAACCTTACTTTCAATATCATCAGTGAAGATACGAATTTTTTCAGCAAGATTAAATATTTCATCATGAGCAACAACAGCAGCTTGTTCTAAATCATTAATAGTAACAATCTTTTCAAGGGTATCACAAAGTTTGTTTTCAAGCTTAACAAGTTCAGTAGTAGCATTGCCAATTTCATCAAGTACCTTCTTTTCTGGAATATCATTAATATCCATACCTAAATTATTGAGTGATACTAAAGTAGAAGCAACTTCCTTTCTATAATCAAAAGCAGCTGGAAGGACATATTGATTAATCATAGTCTTTAAAGTGTTACCTTCAATAACTAAATCTTTAACATATCTTTCAACCATAACTTGGTAACGGCAATGAAGTTCAGCCATAGTTAAGATTGGAACAGTTTCAGTTAATAACTTTTGGTGTTCTAATAATTTCTTGAAAACTTCTGGACATGAAGTAATATTTTCAATACCTCTTCTAGCAGCTTCTTCAATCCATTCTTGAGAATAATTATCTCCTTCAAAACGAATTGGTTTACTCTTTTTAATAAACATACGAACAACTGTAAGTACATCTTCAAGAGAAGCCTTTGGCTTATCACCTTTAACTTCTTCTAAAACAGAAGTAATTTCAAGAAGAGCTTCAGTAACAGCAGCATTAAGTAAAGTAACTGGGAATGATGGTGATTGTTTAGAACCAACTGCACGGAATTCAAATTTATTTCCAGTAAAAGCAAATGGTGAGGTACGGTTACGATCAGTTAAATCACGAGAAATTGGAGGTAAAGTGGCAACTTTAAGATCAAGAACTGTACCACCTACCTTTACAGATTGAATTTGATGTTGAGAGAATGACTTTAATTCACGTTGCTCTTCAACAGCATTCAAAACTTCATCAAGTTGATCACCAAGGAAAACAGAAATAATACCTGGTGGGGCTTCATTTGCACCAAGACGATGTTCATTACTAGAAGTTGCAATACCAGCACGTAAAAGAGTACCATGTTTGTAAACTGCATATACTGTAGCAATGAAGAATAAAAGGAAACGTGGATTACTTTCTGGCTTTACTGATGGATCTAAAAGGTTTTCACCAGCATCGGTACAAACAGACCAATTGCAGTGCTTACCAGAGCCATTAACACCTTTAAATGGTTTTTCATGGAAAAGGCACTTTAATTTATGACGGTGAGCAACACGGTGTAAAACTTGCATAGTTAAAAGATTATGATCAACAGCAACAGATGATTCTTCAAAGATTGGAGCCATTTCAAATTGAGCTGGAGCAACTTCATTATGACGAGTTTTCATTGGTACACCGAGCTTGTATAATTCCATTTCTGTTTCAGCAATAGTAGCTAAAACACGACTTGGGATTTGACCAAAATAGTGATCATCCAATTGTTGGTGCTTTGGTGGAACGGAACCAACTAAAGTTCTACCACAAATCTTTAAATCTGGACGAAGAGAATAAAGACCACGGTCAATTAAGAAAAATTCTTGTTCAACACCTAAAGAAGTATGAACATGTCTAACTTCAGTATCACCAATCATATGTAAAAGACGAACAGCAGCTTTAGAAATAGCTTCATTAGAACGTAAAAGAACGGTTTTTTCATCAAGAGCTTCACCATTATAAGAAATGAAAACACATGGAATATAAAGTACAGAAGTACCATGTGGACCATCTTGAATAAATAATGGAGATGTAGTATCCCAGACAGTGTAACCACGAGCTTCGAAAGTACTTCTAATACTACCATGAGGGAATGAGGAAGCATCTGGTTCAGCTTGTAAAAGCTGACTACCAGAGAATGAATCAATAGCGACTGTACTTTCAACACCATTAACAATACTGGTCTTTAAATTTAAGAAAGAATCATGCTTTTCGGCAGTGGTATCAGTTTGTGGTTGGAACCAGTGAGTATAGTGAGTAGCACCATGATCCATAGCCCAAACCCTAACAGCATGAGCTATAGCATCAGCAGTAGCACGATCTAATGATGTTCTACCTATAATTATTATTATTTTTGTTAGAAATATAATAACAGGTTATTTGAAAAATGGAAATTTTATCAATTTAAGTTTATTTTTTTTTTTCGAAATTTTTTTTTTTTTTAAACTAATTTTTACCTCTTTGCTGTTGACGAAATCTTTGAAATATGGATTTTGGTAAAGTTTTTTCCATTTCATTAAGACTAAAAACATTTTGTCCAAAAATTTCATGTGGGTAATATTGTTTTCCATCTTCATGTTTTGGAAGAGTAATGCTTCTAAAATCTGGATGATTAACAGGATCCAATAATGTGTTAATTCTTTGAGATGCGCTATTCATCTTCCTTTTTATTTTTTAATTATATATTAATTAAAAATGTTAATAATATTTTAAATTAATTATTTTTTCTCATTAATTATTTAAACTAACAACATTATTTTCATTTTTAATATAATATTAAGAAATTGAGAATAATTATAGAATTTCAATATATCTTTAATTTTTTTTTTTTTTTTTAACATTATTATTATAATAAATTTTATCATGATTTTTTTAATAATTTGATTACTTATTTGTTTAAATGATATTTTCTAAGCTTTATTTTTATCCCATAATAAAGGTTAATCAAAATTACAAAAGCAAAAGGTAAATTTTTAAAATTACTCTTAATTTCATATTAAGATTTATTTACTTATTTATTTATATGTTTATATATTTATATTAAATTATTGTTTTATATTAATATAACAATTATTTTTTTTTTAAAGTGAATTATATATTTCCTTTTTGATTATCCGCCTCAATATCATTCCTCACTGAATATATATGGGATTTTTATTTTTATAAATACTATTAAAGAGTTAAATGTTTTTTCCATTTGTAATTTTTTAAAGTATTGATGTTGGTATATTTATTATTACTGCATATACTTTATTTAAAAAATTTTTTGAATTGAATGCCTTTTAATTTTTAATTACTTACGCTTCTCTTATTTCTTATATATTTTGAATTTTAAGTAGAAATAAAATAAAACAAAAAAAAAAAGTACGAAAAATTTTAAAAAATAATTAATATATATGAAAAAAAAAAAAAAACTTTTTTAGATATATAATAAATTCATATAAATAAATTTAAATATATTATACAATATATTATAAACACTTAATATATATTAAAAAAGTTGCATAGATCATTTAAATTTATATATGTAAGTTGAGAATTTGAACCGCATTAATAAATTATATATGTTTATATATAAAGTATAAGAAAAAAAAAAAACAATAATAATAATAATATTAAATTTGAGTTTGGTTTTATATATATAAAAAATATAAAAATAATAATAATAAAAATAATATTTTAAAAACTTTTTTTTTGGATAAATATTTATTAAAGACTTAATTTTTGGTATAACAATATTTGTATATATTAATTGTATACTATATGTATGTATGTAAAAAAATAAATATGAGTTTGTATATATATACTTTGACAATTTTACATATTTTTAGCAATATTATATATTTAAATTAGTACTAATTGAAAATATTATAATATATTAAATAATTATCTAAACGCTTTATTAAATATAATTAAAACGACAAATATATTTATATTTTTTTTTATTTCAAGGAAAAATTAGTATAATAACCTTAAAAAACTATTAAATAATGGTATCATTAAACGATTAATTTTTATATAAAAAAATTAATTATAATTTATATGTTGTTTACAAAAGTTTATATATATCACATTTTTATATACTAATATTCCTATTAATTCCTTGTGTTAAATCTATATTAATAAATTCATTATCATCTTTAGATGTGAAAAGATTCCATAATAAATTTGTAGTTGTATAAGCTAAAGACTGTCGAGTTTGAATATAATTTTGATTATTTGGGAAAAATATAGTATGATTATTATTTGTATTGGAATTATCTTTATGTTTATATATATTTATTATATTTATTTAATAAGATATATGAATATATTTTGTTAAGAATAACCTTTTAATACTTTTAATAATAATAATAATAATAATAATAATATGTTAATTAAAGGATACGAATATGGCACTTTGTTATATTTCCATTTTTATCAATTACCGCTTCAACACCTAATTCTCTATAAATACCTATTTTTAATCTTTAAAAGAATTTATAATAAAATATATATATATATATAAATAATTATATTTTAACTATAAAAAATAAAGTATTTATAATAAAATAATAATAAATTTACAATGAAGGATCAATTTTTAACATTTCTTCTTTTTTTTCTTTTAATTCTAATTTCTTTTCTTCTATTAATAATTCATCATACTCATTTTGAAGCTGCGTAAAATCAGATAATTAATAATTAAATTTTTAATATTTTAAAAAAATTAAGGACTATCAAAAAATACATTTTTCTAAAATTTATAATTTTTAAAAAATATATATATAACTTTTTTTAACAAAAGGATATTTAATTTCTTGTTCTAATTCCGAATTTTCTTTTTCTAATTGATTATATTCCCTTTCTAAATTATTTAAGACTCCTGAATTTCGGTACTCTTCTAATTCTTGAAAAGAACGATTGGCATTTTCTTCAGCTGTTTCCAATTTTTTCATTAAAACTATATGAATGAAATTAATATAATTAAATATGTTACAAATTTAAAACTAAATTCAATTTTTTATTAAAAAATTTTTAAAATTCAATGTTTCAAAGACTCTTTTGAAATTTCAGATTAATAAAACAAATTTCGGATTTTAAATAATATTATTAAAAAAAATTACATAATTTCTCCATATAATTTCTCAATTAATAAAATATTTCAAGTTCATAATATAATTAATAATATCATTTTATATATTTAATATAAAAATATTTAATAATTATTTATCAACCTTCTAATGCATTTTTTGAATTAGCTTTTTGTTTTTCACGTAATTTTTCTAACTCATGAAGAGCATGTTGAGTCTCTTTAATTGCCTGAGTTTCTTCTTTGGTATTAAGAGTTTCAATTACATCATTAAAAAATGAAAACACCTTTTGAAAGGACTGATTACTATTCATTGTCATCGATCCTTTATATTTTTAAAAAAGAAAAAAAAAATAAAAGAAAATATAAGATTTGAATTTATTATATATTATGTTTTTTTAAAAAAGAAAGTTTTTTTTAATAATGGAAATTAAATTAATGTACAGTTTTATTTTTATTCAAAATTATATCAAAATTTAAACATCTTCTATTTTAATTATATTTATTAATTTCAAATATCAATAAATAAAAAATTGTTTTTCATAATAACATCAAATATTTAATAATAATAAAAAACATGTAGTACAAAAAAATTTTTTTAATACAAATAATATTAAAAATTATATTTAAAATTTTAATTTTTAAAAAAGTTTCTAATATTGCTTTGAAAAATTAAATTAATAGCCATATTCAGCATTCATATTATTATATTCTTTATCTCTTTGTTCTGGAGGAAGCCAGTCAACAACATCTTCGTTAACTTTGTTATCAAGTAATTCAGAGGTTTCTTTGTTAATAACACCGAACTTTCTTTTAAATTTTTTTGTTTTTTCCTTTTTTGTTAAAGGTGTTTCTTCCTTAGATATAACATTAGTATTTAGCTGTTTTTGTTTTTTAGTTTCTCTTATATCAGATAAATCTATATCTTTCTCTTCACTTAATCCTCTTTTATTATTATTATTATTATTATTATTATTATTATTATTATTATTATTATTATTATTATTATTTATTTTATTTATTTCATTATTTTCATTTTTTATTAAACTTTCTTTTTCGATACTACTAGAATTTTCATTATCTATCTTTTCTATCTTTTTGGATATATCGTTATTATTTGGTTTAGCTTCATTTTTACTAAATTAATAATTATTAAATAAATACATGTATTAATAATTTATTAATAAATAATGTATATATATAAATATCATTTACCTTTGTTGAATTAAAGAAAATATATCAATATTAGGTCTTGTAATTCTTAACAATTTAATAATTCTTTCTTTTTCCTTTTATTATCGATAAGGCCATAAAAAAATTAAAAGTAAAACAATTGAATTAAAAATTCATTCCTAAAAGATTGCTATATATAATTTTTATATAATAATTATATACCTTTTTTAAATTTTCTAATTCTTTATTTAATATATGAATTGGTTTTATTTTCTTTTTACTCAATGATTCATTCAATGAATTCATATAATTATCTAAATCAATATCGTCATCTACTTTTTGTTGACTTCTTTCGAGTTCTTGTTTTTTAGATTCCTCTATCTCTTGTTGTAATTCTAATATTTGATTATCAATTATTGAACTCTTTTTAATTAATGATTCATGCGTTTCCGCTTCTTCCTTTTTATGTGATTTTTTTTGTTGCAATAATTTCTTTTTCTTTTCAACTTGGCCAGTTCTATCATAGAATGTATCATTATCACTTTCATCATCAGAATCGTGCTTACTTTTCTTTTCTGTTTTTATATTTCCAAAAATATACAATTTTACATTTTGGAAAATAAAAGTATATATTATTTAAATATTATACATTTTGTATTTGATATACATTAAATAAGTTAATATATTATGTTATTAAAATGAAAAAAATATAAAAAAAAATAATAATAATAAAATGAAATATTGTAAATATATTAACCCTTAATTGAAGCTTTAAATCCAATATATTGATCAATTTTAATGCAGGCATTTAATGCAGCTTCTTTCTCAGCATCCTTCTTCTTCAAACCTGAACCCGTTGTAGATACTGGTCCATAAGAATCTTCAAGAGGCAAAACAACTTTTGCTATATATAATTTAGCATGAGAATGTGTTTCTTCTGCAATTTGGAATTCCATTTCAGAACCTCTATTTTCTAACCAATTTCTTAAAGCTTTCTTTGGATCTTTATAATAAAATGCATTTTCATTTAATTTATAGTCTGGTCGAATGTTTTCCATTCTTTCAACTACTTCTTCAACAGCATCTTCGGCAAATCCCCAACTAATTCCTTCTTCTTCTTCTTCTTTCTTCTTTTTATTTAATTCATCTATCTTTTTCTTCTTCATTTCTTGATATTTCTCATACATTTCTTCACTTTTTCTTATTTCTTCTTCATTAGGACCTTGGAAAATGTATATTCTTGTACTCTGACCAAATTTAATCATATCTCCAACGTGTAATGGTATATACTGATTTGGTGGTATGACATTCTTTGATTTTTCCATATTTAAATTTTAAATTAAGAAAATGTTTTTAAATTGATATTATTCTTAAAAATCTTGATAAACGTTTATTTTTTTTTTACCTTATTTAAAAAGGTTCCATGAGCACTTCCTAAAAAATATTTTTGATATACATAATTCAAGAATGATTTAATTATATAATTATCAAGTTTTTAAATAATGCATTATTTATATAATTCCAGCATTGTTTTCTTTTCTTTTATATATATATAATACATATAACAAACTTTATAAAAAATTATTAATAAATAAAATACTCACCTAAATCATATATATATGCCATCCCTTTAAATAATATAAAGAAGGTAAGTTATATTAAATCCTTATCTTTTGTTTAACTAATTATATATATCAAAAAATTTAAAATTACTTTTATCTGAAAATTGAATTACTGCATGATACCTAGATATACTCTTCATTATTATATTGATATAATTAATGTTTAATTAATTTATTTATTTGAAAAACCTATATCAATTTTCTTACTTACAGGATGATCCATTTGAACATCACACAATGGCAAACGGCCTATATTTATTAAATATTACATTTAATATAATCATTATAAATACAATTGTAACGAATAGTTAATTTTATTTAATAAAATTTTTAATATTTTTCAATAACCTAATACAATAAATTCTTCATTTTTTGGTATTTCGATAGTTTCAAGCATTACACTTAAAAATATTAATATTAATAATAATGATATACATAAAGTAACATTTAATTAAACTAATATTAGCAATGGTTAAAACTATACTTAATTATATTAATTATACCCATTCTTTATAACTTCCATTATATAATTTTCCTTTGGTAAATCACTCCATTCTGGCTTCTTATATGGTAATTTTAGTACTAATATTTAATTAAGGATATTTAAAATTTTAAGTAACAATTAGTACTTTATGAATATTTATGAATAAACCTGCAAAAAAAATGGAATCCTCATTTTCAAATTTCAGTTTATTTTATTTTTAATTTACATATTTATTAATATAAAAAACTAAAAACTAATATTAATAAAAAATAAAAACAAAATAAAAAAAATTAATAAATAAAAACCTGGAGTTCCATTCGGTGGTTCTTTTTTATTTGTTTCTTTCACTGGACTTGAAGGATTGCTTTTTACTGGTAATTCAGGAACCTTAAATTCGTTATTACTCATACTATATATTAATAATATACTTTTAACTTATCAAAAAAAATTATATATTATATAAAATAATAAAAAAATATTTTTTAATAAAATGTAAAAATTTTTTTCATATATATAAAATTTTCAAAAAATTTTATTAAATTTTGTACATAACAAATATCATATTGATATAAGTATATAATAAATAATAACATGTTTTTACCAAATTAAAGAAAATTATAAATGACAGAAAAACAAAATTTAATTCCAGATAAAAATTGTATCTCTAGGGATATTATATATGACGGAGATATTAAATTAGGTAAACAAAAAATAAAAAATAAAATAATAAATAAAATAAAATAATAAAAAAAAAAGACAATAAAAGAAAATTATAATATGTTTATTAAATGAATATATTTTATTTCATTTTATATAATTTAAAAATAAAGGTAAAGGGAATATTATTCATCCAAAGGCATATTTCAAAACTTTAGGTGGACCAATTATAATTGGTTCATATAATATATTCGAAGTATATTAATTATAAAATTAATAAAATCATTTAATAAAATTAGTAGAATTTTTATTAATTTTAATATATATTATTGTTTAATAATCTTATTATTAGGAGAGAGTTGTAATTATTAACGAGTAAATATTTATAATTTAAATATACAAACATTTATATTTATTCGCGCATTAATCTCTTATTTATTTTATTTACTCAAAAGGCGAAAGGAACCTCTAATTATTGGTGATTACAATTTATTTGAAGTTGGAACTGTTATTCAAAGTTCAAATATAGGAAATAATTGCAATTTCCAGCCAAGAGGTAAATTAATAGAAATCAATATATCATATATATATAATTTTAATAATATATTTATAAAATAATTTAATCTATAATAAGCAACATTATTAACATAAATAAATAAATAAAAAAATAAAAAGCAACAGCCGAAGATGGAAGTAAAATTGGTGATAATTGTATTATTGGACCAAAATGCTACGTTCCTACAAAGACAGAACTTCCAGATAATACAACATTATATGGAGCCAATAAAAGAAGAAAGTACATTCCAATCAAAGATGTAAATATTAAATTTTAAAATAAATATAAATAATAAATATTATTCTTTAATAATGTAATATTAATTAAAATGAATTAAAAAAAAATTAAAATTATTATAAGATGCAACAAAATCTTCATTTAAGACACCTTAGTTATCTTCATGAATATCTTCCAAAACATAATAGATGTATGAATTTATGACAAGAAAAATTTTAAGTGAAATGTCCTCAAAAAATAATTGTATCAAAAACACAAAGTAAAATGTTATTATACCCAAAATCTATCTTATTACAACAGTTGTTTTTTTCTAAAGAAAAGAAAAAGAAAGAAAAAAAATTGTTATTATAATCAAATATGATTTATTTGTTTATTAATATAAGCATATTAATAATTATTAAAGTAAAATAAAATAATAGAATACTAAAAAAAAAAAAAAAAAAAATTAATATACAATATAATGTTATTTTAAAATAATAGTTGTAAATATTTTAATTTAGCGTATTATTGATATTTTGTTATTACAAATGATTTTTAATATTTTTTATATATTTCCTTTAATATATCTTATTATATCTTTTTTAGATTGTTGTTTTATTATGTTTTATAACAAAAAGCAATTATATTATTTAAGCATAGAGATTTATTTCTCCTTCAGAATTTCCAAATAAGAAAAATTTATTATATTTTAATATTGCTAAAGATGTTATTGGTGTTCTTAATTTTATTTTTGATGAATAGAGTTTATACTATTATTGTAATTAATTTTTAAAAAATGAAAATAGCAATTAGTGATTATATTATTATATATTAAATAATGAATTACTAAGAAACATACGTTATCACTAATAGAATTAATTGTAATCCAATTATTATTATTAATTGTTATAATATTATTCTCGACAATTGAATAAGTAGGCGTTTCTAATATATCTATTTATATTTAAAAAAAAAACATAATAAAATAAAATAAATCATATTATTTAATGGTATAAATTAGTATATTATATTATATTACTTAAATATACCTTTTATTGTTTTTACTAAATGATTATTATCAGTAATATTCCATAAACAAATATGTTTATCAGTATTTGAAGCACTTATTAAGTATTTTTTATCGTAATAACTTAACTACATTAACAGATTAAGAATTTAATAATATAATTAATATTCCATAATAATAAAAATGTTTATGTTATTTTATAGTAATTCATTAATATTACATGTGATATTTCATTTTCATGTGCTTTCCAATTCGAAAGAATATTTCCAGTTCGTGAATCCATAATTGAAATAATCCCGTTTGAAAAACCGACAGCTAATATATGATTTTCTGAGCTAATGGCTAGGGATTTAATATCTTTAATAATAATATAAATTTTAATTTCATTTCATTTCTATCTTTAAAAAAAGAAATAATGAAAACTTTACATAAAAATAAAATCTTTATATTACCACAATTCAACAGTGAAGTTGTAGGGAGTTTCCAATTATTTGCTACTTTCCTTTGTTTTTGGTCTAAAAATCTTTAATAATAAAATACAAAAATAGTAGTAAATAATAATTAATAAATTGTTTATTGTTTTATTAATTTTATTAGCATTTACTTACACAATCTCATTATCTGAAGAAACACCAATAATATTATTATTGTAGGGCTTAATCATTTCAATTTTGCGATTTATCTTATATTTATGAATATTTCTTCCACTTTCTAAATTATTATTATTATTATTATTATTATTATTATTATTATTATTATTATTATTATTATTATTATTATTATTATTATTATTATTATTATTATTATTATTATTTATTTATTTATTTATTTATTTATTTATTTATTTATTTATTTATTTATTTATTTATTTATTTATTTATTTATTTATTTATTTATTTATTTATTTATTTATTTATTTATTTATTTATTAAAAAATACCTGAATCCCAAATCTTCGCGTTTTATATTTATTTTTTAAATAATAATAAAATATTGTTAGGTTTATAAGTATATTACTTTACTATACTCTAATACATATTAGTCATGTTATAACTTACATGAACATTAGAATCAGATGATATAACTAAATTGTTGTTGAAAAATACATCAGAAATATTATGATGATGTCCTTGAATAAAATAAACATTAAGGGTATTAGGTATAAATTTTTCATTATTAGCAATATTATATTATTATTATTATTATTACTATTATTATTATTATTAATAGACATACTATTGTAAGTTAATAAGCACCCGGTATATTCATTTTCTTCTTCTATATCTTTATAAAAATCTAAACTCCATATTTTAACTGTTCTATCTCTACTTCCTGAAGCCATCAATCCTAATGTTTCATTTGCAGCCATAACATTAATTCTTGCATTATGTCCTGTTATAATTATATATAATTAAAATATATAATAAAATTAGTATTATTATTGATAAAATAATAATATAAATGAATCACTAACTTGAATATGTCCTTAACTTTAGATCTTGGAATGATAAATTATACGCTTCCTTTGAATATTCACCTTAAATATATTATTAATTATATATTATAATTAGAAAATAGTATAAAAAAATAGTATATACGTATATATAAATATTAAAATATGAATAATTAAATTTTATTACATGTTGTTGATAATAATTTGTCCCATGCTCTAAAAGAAGAATATATATATTAGAATTTGATTTTTTTTTTTTTTTTTTTTTTATAAAAATTTTTATATCATCATATTATTATTAAAAATGTTAATTTTGTAAAAATATAAAAATATAATAATATTATTAAATAATTACAATTTATCACTTAAAGCATTCATTTTTGGCTTAAAAAATCGTTGGAATCGGTCGCTCTTATTAGTAAATGAATTTGGAATAAAACTAGGATCCTTGGAAAGTTCATTATTAGATTGTTGAAGGGAAACAAGACTTGAAGAATTAAAATTAGATAATCCAGATACTTTAGTATTATCTAAATGCGAGGAATTATATACTTTTTTAGAGATATTTGGACAGGAAATAGATGCACTCAACGTTATTGGGGATTCTGGAGACACCATTGAAAATTGTTGCAATACAGGATCCATATTAATTTCTTGTTTCAATGATTCAACAGGTTTATTTTCATATACTCCATTGTAATCTTTGTGTGATTTTTTTTCTTGGAATTTTGAAACAAAATATCTATCTTCATTATTACTATTATTCTCGATTATTTCTTCTTTTGGTACTTCCTTATTATCTGTAAGACTTCCGCGAGTAGATGAATATTTATTTGATGAATTAATATTTTCATTTGATAATGAATCCTTGCTCATTAATTTGGTATCATTTGAATGAAATAATGATGATTCACCTTTGTATGAAGTATGTAAACTTTGGGTTGATGATTTCTTAATTTTATCTAAAATATAAGTTATTTGAATTAAAATAAATATTATCAATAAAAAGTTATTTTTGATGAATTTTTAAATAAAATAATATATATTAATAAAATTAATACCACTAATGGAAGTTATATTATTCTCAATATAATTACTATCATAACTTCCAGCAGAAAAGCTACTATTATAAGGATCCTGAACCAATGTTAAAAATTGTTGTGATACTTTTCTTTCATTTCTCTCTTTCTTGTATTGTATATATTCATTAATAGTAGAAGATTCTTTAATTTCAAGCAATAAATCTTCACCTAATACACTTAAAGCCTTCTCATAGCTATCATTTTATTAAACATATAATATATATTAGAAAAATAAATATTATATTCTAATAATTATAATAAACTTTTATTATGCATAATGTATTTTTTTTTCCTTACATATAAAAAATGACATCGTCAGTATATATAGCATTTTCTCCTTTTGATTGAACATCAACTTCACCAATACTATATTTTTTAATGAACGCTGTAACACCAATGAAATATTCTTGAATAATTGAACATACCTATTTAAATATTTATATTTAAGCATATAATTAAATTCAATATGCATTAATATTATTAAATTATAATTACATTAACAATAACATAAAATAATTTCTGCTAATATATACATATAATTTAATATCATTAATATTTTCAATAACCGTAGCTAAGCATAGAAGTAAAGAAAATGATTTAATAAATATAGTCATTTTTTCATTTAATGACCATATACAATTAGAATTCGCTAAATATTTAATTAGAGAACTAATTAATGTTGATATTTCTTTTTGTTCAGATGCTATAATTGAAGAAGAAACATGGAATATTAACTAGATATAAATACAAATATAAATATAATAATTAATTAATTAATTAATTAATTAATTAAGGAATCAAGGAATCAAGGAAAGAAAAGTTATTATTAATTGTTTATTATATTAAAAAAATAAAAAATAATTTTTCTTTACTTGTTCAAACAATTCTAAGGTATTAAATAACACAATTGGTTGAATTTTTGATAAATAAAAACTTTTGAATTTATTTAAAGAGTCCTTTAATATTGGGAAGAATTGTTGATAAATAAAAACTTCACCAAAGTATTTTCCTTTAATTTAAGAATACAATCAAATGAGTATAAAATATTTTTATAAAAATAATAAAAACATTCTTTAATATTTCCTTTTTACCTATTAAGACAATAGATTGTTGTAGCCAAATAGATGACATAACATCCCTTAATGAGACTTTCAATAATGATGAAGTAATATATTTCGAGGTCAATATCGGACCAACACGCATACTATTTAAATAAAATTTATTATTATTATTATTATTATTATTATTATTATTATTATTATTATTATTATTATTATTATTATTATTATTATTATTATTATTATTATTATTATTATTATTATTATTATTATTATTATTATTATTATTATTATTATTATTATTATTATTATTATTATTATTATTATTATTTATTTATTTATTTATTTATTTATTTATTTATTAAAAATCTTTATAAATTATATCTAATGATATAAATGGTTACCAAACACTAATAATAGAAATGCAGGAGCTTTGAAGTAATGTTTGATTTTGATTTTGAATTTCATCAATATCAACTACATTTTGTTTATATTCATAAGCATTCTTCAATATTTCTCTACAAGGAGCTTTTTTTATTTCAGTATTAACCTTTTTAAATTCAAATAAAGCTGTTTGTAAAATATCTGAAACATAATAATTAAGTAATTTATCCAGAAAAATATCAAGAGAAAATGCTTTATGAAAAACTGAAACATAATATGGTGATAATAAAACTTTATATATGGTTTTATCCTTTGACTTATAATAAATATAGATAAAAATAAATAAATTAATTTATGTTAATAAATCCTTTACACTATAATTAGAAATATAAATTACATCAAATAACTGAAGTAATGGTTTTAATAAATGTTCCTTGGACTGTTCGGGACCCAATCTTAAAGAAAGCTTTTCAAACAATACTAAGGCATAAACTCTTGTTTCTTTATTAGAATATAATGACAACACAAATGGTAGTACAATATTAAGCATCTATATATAAAATTAATATATAATACATTAATATTATTGTTAAATTATTTTTTATCACACTGAAAAACTTATTCTAAAACATGTATATATAAATATTACTTTACCTCATCACTTAAATTACAAATTCTTTCAATCCATTTTTTTGTTAAATTTAATCTTTGCATCCAAGATCTTATTATATAAAAATTATAATATGAGATTTAAATTAATAAATTATATATATTATTACTATTATTATTATTAATATTATTATTTTCTTATAACCATAGAAGAATATTATATAGTATTATATAAATAATAGTTACATTTGATGAAATTCTTTCAAATATTTATAAATATTTGAAATATAAAGGGAATATGGTAAAGCTAAAGAATTATTTTTAACTATTGGTTTTCTAGAATTTTCAAAAATGGTATTTAATAATGGAATATCATTCCATTTGCTTAATAAAACAGAATGTAAAATATTTTTCAAAGAATGTGGTATCTATTTATTTTAACAATAAAAATTTAAAATATTATATATACTTAATATTATAATATATATAATTTACCTATTTTTTTAATAATATATTAAATTTTATAATTACATTATTTAGTAATATTTTTAATTTTTCTTCTGTTGGTTTATTGCTTAGATATTCATTTAAAATAAATAAATTAATATTTTTATCGGAAACAAGACTGAATTTTAGTACTAAAAGGCATAAATCATAAATATCTTGAGTCATTAAGTATATATATGACATTCGTTCTTTATCATTATTTAATTTGTCTAAAGTACTATGAAGTTGATTTGGCTCCTTATTATAATGCTTATCTAAAGATGATATGTGAAGATTAGAAAAAGTAGAAATTTTTTCAATATTATCTAATTTTTTTAAAAAGGTATCATTAGAAAATTTATCTGGAATATCAATCTTTAAAGGACAAGTATTAACTAGATTATTAATAGGTATATAAAGATTTTCATTATTTTGAAAATAAGGATAATTTGGGGTATCAGATAAAATGTCATTATTTCCTATTTTTATTTAAAAAAAGATAATTTGATACAATTTGTATTGTTATTAAGTTAATAATTATAAAAGATAATACTAATAATAATAATATTATTATTATTATTATTTTATATATATAAAATTACCTTGTTCACTAAGCTTTTTAATAGTTTTTTGAAGTTGACTTTCATTTTTTAAGTATATCATAGGATGAGAAGATAAATTCTCAGTTGGTTCAATAGGTGAAAAAGTTTGATGCAATAATTGTTTTCTATTAAAATAGTATTTGGCGAAATATAATTCTTTATCTATAAATTTAACAATACGTTGAGGATGAGGTTTTGTAAATAACTGTTTAATACCATGTTTCATAAATTTCTGATCATCTGCTACTAAAGGCAAAGCTACATTTTTAGCTTTAATTGCTTCTTTTCCTGTCAACTTATAACCAAAAGTTAGATTAATCCATAAATGAATTCGAGAAGAAACATAATCACTTTCAAGAGCCTCTCTATGTTTCTTTATAAAATCTTCAAAAGAAGAAGCCCATTTTGGGAGTTGTAAATCGCACATATCTTCATGAATGGATTTAAAAATTGAAGGATCTGTATAAAATTCTGGTATACATTCATCTGGAGTCCATTCATACAATCTTTGTATAGATGTTGGATATTCATCCGGTTTATAACGAGAACGAACAAAGTTTTTAAGTACAGGAACAGATGTTTTTCTTGCCAAATAAACATAATAGGTCACATCTGATAACATGTTTGTAATATGATGTGGGAAAACGCTATCATTCCATTGAAGATCAAGTTGTTCATCACCTATAATCGTGCATTATTTTGTATTTATTATGTTATTAATATAATATACAATAAAAAAAGTATTATTCACATAAAAATATATATATTAATAATTGTAAATTATTTAAAAATTATTTAAAATAATCAATATTTTATTAATTTTTATATAAAATAAACAAATTTGTTTTTCTTTTTTTTTTTTTTTTTTTTTACAGACCTTTATTAATACGAAATTTAGATTTTGTTAAATCTCTCCAACTACTAAATTGTGAATCACCGTTAAAATCAATAACCCAAGGTAAAATGGGATGAAAATTTGGATCACCAAATCTTCTTCCTGCTAATTTATTTAATTCCATTATATAATCATAATTTGAAATATAACCTTCAGTCCATTGACTAACAAGACTAGAAAAATAATCATTCGATTCATATTCATTGACAGAAGTAATTGAATCAGTAAAAGAATTATCTTGATATTTAATTGAAGACTGTTTAGGTACCTGGTTTATGCGTTTATTATTTAATCCAAAACATATACCTTTTATTCTAATCCATAAGGACTCATCTACAAATATATTTGACATTTTTAAATTACCATGAATAATACCATTACTGTGAAGCATATATAAAGCATCAAAAAGTTGATATATGATAAAGGCTTTTTTGGTTTCTGACTTTTTTAATAAATGAGAATTGAAGTTTATCAAATCTTCCACTGTATTTTCATAATATTTATATATAAAACAATATGCTGAAGGTGTTTCAACCATAAAAAGCAATTCAACTAAATTATTAGATATATAATTTAAATCAGAAGAATCGTTCTTTTCATCTTCATTTATAATTAATTCCAATGCATATTTGCCATTTTTATCAGGATAGTATTTTAAAATTCGAGAATTTTTATAAAAAACTGAAATTATTTTATATATAAAACCCTGTTTGTGTTTTTATTTGTTTATTCATTTATAAAAATTTTTATTTTTAATAACAGCTATATATAATGAATCAACATTGCTAATAAAAAAAAAAAATGAATATTAAAATGTATGTATTTATGTTTATATTTACTTTGGATATTGTTCCTGAATCAATATTAAGACCACAAAGTTTTGGGACAAATTTATCCCATTGAATTTCTTTAACATCTTTTACTTCATTATTTTGACCATTTGATTGTAATTCTCGAAAAAAATCTAATACTTCAACATTATCTCTATCTCTTTTATTATACCCTTTTATTTGCTCAAATAATACTGGACTTTTTATTTATTTTCATTATTATTGTTTATAATACAATAAATATTAGTATTAAAAGAAAATTTAAAAGATAAAATATGAAAAAAAAAAAATAATAGTAAAAAATACCAAAAATTATAATTTATTTCTTCTTTTCTAATAATATTAACTGAAATTAAATCCGGAATGGGTTCATTGATTTTTTCTGAAAATAACTTTCTCCATTCTTCATCAGCCTTTTAATATTTAAAATTATTTAATTAATTACAAAATTTAAAAACGACAATAGTAATGGTGGTAATGGTAAAAGAAATAATATGAGGATTTAAATTTTTAAAATGTCTTTTAAAATGGATTTCAATATATATATATAAAAAGAACTTACTACACAATAATAAACGTTTTCTGTATGACTTGATTCTCTTTTATATTTATAGGCAATATTTAAATGAAGTTCATTATTAATTATATCAACATTATATAGGTTATTATGATCCATTGTGTATATATTTAATATTTTGATATATATATATATATATATATTTTTTTTTTTTTGTTTTTGTTTTTGTTTTTGTTTTTTTTTTTTGTTTTTTGTTTTGTTATGTTTTATTATGTTTCCTGAAATTTTGATAATATTTGAATGAAAAAGCACTAAATTATAGTGCTGGAAATAAGTTCTTATTGACTACTATATAATAAAGGTTTTATCTTTTTAAATAATATGATATTTTTATAAAAATAATATATATTCATTTACGAAAAAAAAAAAAGTTAAAATTGATACTATTACCTATTTAATTAATTCAAAATATCAAGTAATAATACTAAATATTATAATAATTATAAACATTCATTCATCCATTATCAAAATAATTACTCATAAAGTCTAGTTAATAAAGTTTTATAAAAAAATTAAAATATTCTTATCTTAATTTTCATTGATATTAATATTACTAAAAAAATATATTAAATAATAAAAAAAAGGATAATTAATATATCAAATTCAAATTAATTAATGAAAAATTTTGTGTAATGTGTTATCCACAAAATTAAAAAAGATATTATATAATTTTAATAATAAATCTAATAAGTAACAGAATATTTATTTAATGGTATATAGCTTTCTTAAGTTTTTTGATAATAAAATATAAAATCTATTACTTCATAATAGTTATTATAATAGTTATTCACTGTATATTTAGAACATAAATTAGAACACTATTTTATTAAAAATAAAAGTTATAATTTTGGTATAAGAATTTCATAGCATAATAGTCTATTAAATTATAATCTCTCTCTAATTAATAAGGATGAGTCATTAAATCATTATTAAGGAAGAAAAACGGTTTCGTCAAATCCACAAAGATCAATATACTATTATATTTATTTATATCTTTTTACTAAAATTATTTAATAAAACCAATAGATAGTAATTTGTAATTTTCAAATTATCATTTAATGGATTAGGTATTATATATTTTATTAATATTATATTTAAACAAATAATATGAAAAGTAGTTACAAAGTACTTTTCATATAACCTATTGATGATTTAGTAAATCCTCGCAGCTTTTTTTTTTTTTGGGGGGGGACCCTTTTGACCTCCCTCTCGGACCATTTACTAAATCCTTAAATATCAACTCTTTCACTATTAATTTACTTGTTAATAAGAAATATGAAATAAAAACTGTAATAATAATTATAAGATATTTCTATATTTTTAATTAAAATAAAAATATTAAAATTACTTATTTATTAGTTGAATTTATTATTGTTTTTAAATTACTCAATATCAATAATAAATTAAACTTAAAAAATAAAAAAAAATAATATTTAACGGCGGTAGTAAATATTTTTGACCCTTTATATATATATTAAAATAAATTTATTAATATAATAAATTATATGAATATTATGGAAAAAAAATGAATAAAATCAGTTATAACTTTATTTTTACATCTCCATTGTAGAAGTCAATAAAATATATTTTAATATAATAATTATATTTAACTTCCAATAATCAATTTTAACAATATCAAAGTTCTTTTCACTTTCTTGTATTATTTTAATATTTCGCCAAGATAAAACTTTAATATGTTTTTACATATATTAGAAATATTAGAATAATTATATTCATTAATAATTAAATAATAATTCAAACTATCATGATATATATAAAACTTCATTATTATATATATATATATATATATATTTAAAAAAAAAAAAAAAAGTTTTATTTCATATTGTAATTATAACTATTATTGACTTGATAAAATATGAATGTTATGTATTTAAAATACGTTTTATATTATTATTATGATAATTATAAATAATGAAAATAAATTAACATTAGGTGGTTAAGAAAATTGATTATTTATTATTAAAATTATTATCATTGTCTATGTTGTAATATAAAAAATTAATATTTCTCATTGATATTTAATTTTTTAATATTTATAACTATTATAATTAAAGTCATTATATTATTCTATCATTATTTTTTTTAATTATTTCAATTAAAAACTAAAAATATATTATTATTTATATAATATCAACATAAAAGATATATTATACATTTTTATTTATTACTATATAAATATATAAATCTATAAAATTATTTAAACTATTATAGTTTTTCTATTTCTATTTTACAATTCTAATTTTTTTTTTTTTTTTTTTTTTAAAAAAAAAAAAAGGGAATATTATGAGAAAAGAAAGAAAATGAAAAATAAAAATTACAATTTTTCATCTCACGCACTAAATTTTTAATGTGTAAAATATAATACATTATTAATAAAATTAAAGAAAATTTATAATATAGATTTAATGAAATTTTTAAAGAAAAAAAAAATATTGAAACTTTAAGATGGATTTAAAGATGGAGATTGGCATGGTGAAGGTTGTTGTTGTTGTTTTTGTTGTTGTTGCTTAAGTTGATGTTGATGCTGATTCATTAATTTGATTTTTTCATTTTTTATTCTTCCTAGTATTATATTCACGGCAATTCTATTATTTTCTGTACTACCAGAAATGGTAATTAATCTATCGGAATTCTTACCATTTTTACGATTAACATCAGCAATTCTAATTTGAGAGCCCGATTTATTGCGAATCTTTTTTATAATTTCACCCTGCTTTCCAATAATACATCCTATATATTCATTTGATACATAGAGTTGAGAAACTTGAATAGGATTAGATGTTGCCTTCATTGTAGATTGATTTGAATTAGAATTAATTGGATTCAAAAATGAAAAAACTGGTGATGAAGGTGAAGATGGATTTATCGTAGATTGACTTGTATTATTCAAAGAAGGAAAACTACCACCATTTATTTTACTTTTTATTGGATTTAATGAAGAAATATTTGATGGTACTCCATTAAAATTTGGTGTTAATGATATATTAGTAATCATATTTTTATTACCAAAATAGGATGAAGATAATGTTGGAGGTGGTGGAGTGACAGGGGGTGACATGATATGAAAATCATTTAAACCTGGAAGGGGTAAGATATGTTGAGAAGAACTTATTATACCAGGTATACCAACTTTCATATTATAGTTACCAATATGATATAGAGGAACATCTAATCCCATATTCATGTTCATATCTACATTTTGAATCATTAAAGGTGTATTTGGGTTAGGAGTCATTTCCATTAGTCCAGGTCCCTGAGGAATTGTTGGTGATGATGAAAAAATAACAGAATTGCATGGGACTTTTAAATGATTCTTATTATGAGGATTTTTAGAATGTTGAGAATTATTATGACGATTAGAATTCGGTTTAGAAAATGTTGGTTTATTCTTTTTATTACTATTAGAAGAAGATGTATTAGAATTCGCGTTAACATTAAAATTTGAATTTAAATTATTTTTATTTCCTTTAAAGGTAACAACATTAGAACTATTATTAAACTTAAAATCAATTGTATTAGGATTACTGTTATATTTAATAGTTTTACTAATAGTATTTTTTATATTGCTGTTGTTGTTGTTATTTTTATTACTGTTATTATTATTATTATTATTATCATCATCATCATCATCATCATCATTTATATCATTATTAGTATTTTTACTATTAGTATTATTCGAATTACTAGTAGTACTTTTTTTATTTGCGTTATTTGAATTATTAATAGCACTTTTACTACCAATATTAGTACTATTTATAATGCTACTACTAGCGTTATTATTTTTATATGATTTATGAAAACTTTTTGGAAATTGATGTTTTACATTATACTGCGGAAAAGAACTAGAAGGATCATTATTGAACGGTGATATTATAGGTAGTTGTTGATATGATCCTAATGGTATTGGTAAGCTTGAAGTTAGTGGAGGTGGTGGTGGTGGAATTACGGGTGAATTCAAAAATGAATAACCAAATGGAGGAGATGATGGATCAGGTGGTAAAACTGGAGATGGTAGTGAAATAGAAAAAGAAGAAGGAATAGGATTCTGATGAAAAGACATTGGTATAGGTTTAAAATATTTGGTATAAAAATGTTTATCTGTATTTTCTCTTAATATATTGCCAATATTATATATAGCTATTCTTATGGCCTCAACAGTTCCATTAATAGTCAAGACCTTTTCAGTTGAATTTGGTAAAATATCTTCTTCAGCAATAATAGTAGCATTAGATTTTTCTTGAATTTCTTTTATTCTAATGCCACCTTTTCCAATAATTGAACCTACGCGAGCATCAGGCACTAATATTCTTAAAGATAACACTTTTTCTTCATAAAGTTCTTTAGGATCATTATCATTATCTTCATCTATATTATTTTTTTCATTTTCTAATTCCATATCTTGAATATTATCATCGACATTTTCACTTGTAGCATTTTTCATTATTGATATATCTTCATCATTAATATTCGTAGCATTCATAGTGTTTAATACAGTAGTAATATCATCATTATTCAGATCCTTTGAACTTACTTGAATGTCATTAATTTCTTCATGATCATCTCCATGTGAATTTATTTGATACCAGTCATTATCATTTGTATCCTGATTATTATTAATGTTATTATTTTGAATAGTAGTATCATTAATTTTTGATGATGAAGAATTTGAAGGTTTATTTTTTTCATTAATAGAAGAAGAATCGTTGATGGTATAATTATCATTTGAGTTGTCATTATCAATATCATGATCTTTATTTAAAGCAGTTAATTCAGAAACTTTAGAAAATCCAAGTTTTTCTTTTTCAAATTCAACAACAACACGCTTTGTAAGTAAATAAAAAGCCTTCACAACCTTATCAATTTCACCAGATACAGTAATAATACGATCCAAAGTACCTGAAACATGTTCAGAAACAGTAACTTTAGCACCACTTATTTCACGAATTTTCGATACATTTTTTCCTTCTCTACCAATAATAACACCTGCTTCCTTTGTCGTAACCATTGAACGAATTGATACGGTTGGGGCTAAAACATTAGAAGGGGAGGAATGATTTGAATTAGAATTATTTGTACTAGAAATTGCATTAGTTTTTGAATTTACTAAATAATGACTCTTAGTATGGACCAACTGCGGATTTGATGAAATAATTGATTTATGTATTGATAATTTCTTTGATCTTAAGTCTTTATTTAAAGATTGTATTACTGTCATTTTAGTATTTGGTGATAAATTTGTTTGATTTACTGCAGCCGCTGCTGCCATAATTGATATTGGTTTTATCTTATTTTTCGAAATTGTATTTTCATTTTTCTTTAAAAAAGAGTGTTTCTTTCTATTTTGATTTGGTAAATCATTTCCTCCTTGGGGAATTTTATTAGCATCAATTTTTTGAATTGAATTTGAAGAATTACGAATACTCCAAAATCTTGATTTTTCTGAATTATTATTATATTTTTTTTTATTAAAGCCATTATAGTTGTAACTATTACCTACAGACTTGTTTGCATTGTTTATATTTTCATCATTACTATCATTGCAAGTTGATTCATGAATTAATTTAGCATTACTTTTACTTTCAATCTCCTGGTTAAAGTTGGTAATATCAACACTATCATATTTTAAAGATGCTATATTTGTAAAATTACTACCATTCGAGTCATTTTTTGATATACTTCTTTTTTCACTGTTAGATATTGATTTTGAACATGCTGGAATCTGATTTAAACAAATATTATTTATATCATGATCACCCTCAACATTGAGAGCTTGGCGTTTTACACGATGAATTCCATCTTTATTATTATAATCATCAGTGTTGGTATGATTATCATTTCTATAACGTTTCTTTTTCCTATATATTTTCTCATTTTCATACTCTGAATCAGTTTTTGATGCTAACGATGTTGAAGATATCTTGACGAAAACATTATCATTATCTATTTTATGATTTTTGCTTATAATTGAATTATTTATTACTGAAGGCGACATATTTATTTTATTATTTGGCATGATATTGGTATCTTGAAAATATATTATATATATAATATACAAAATAAATAAATAAAATAAAATAAATTATGAAATAACGCGAATGAAAAGACGAAACTTGATTAATATATCTATAATAATATAATGAAGAGCACATAATTAGTAATTTAAAAAAGATTAACAAAAATATATATAACAAATTATAAAAAATATAAAATATATAATATATCCAAAAATTAATTACTACAAATATTTTTTAGTTTCTTATATACATATATTATTTCAAAACAAATTTATAATTGTAAAAATTTTTGCTTTAAAAAAGTATTATCATTATCAATTTCTTTATCTTTCCTTTTTTCAAAAAAAAAAAAAAAAAAAAAACTTTTTCAAAGCCAATAAAAATTCAATTAAAATACCTTTTTGAATATTAATTACAATACTTTTTCTTTTTAACAATAATTTTATTATTTATTTCATTCTACATTATTTTAAAAGTATTAAATATATATGAAGAAAAAAAAAAAAAAAAAAAAAAAGACTACAAAACAAAAAGTTATTTACCATATGTCCTGATATATGAAGTTAATTTAATTCAAATTGCTTCTTATAAATAACACTTTTTTACAGTTTTATCATTATCTATATTAAGTATAAAACAATGACTTCTATATATAATAAATAATAAAATATTCTTTTTTAAAAAAAAATATCTTTCGAATTCTTTTAATTAAATTTAAAATTGAGGGTTTTTTTATAAAAAAAATTGTTGTAACAAAAGCCCTTCTATTTATATATACATTAATATATAAAAAAATTATGATTAAAATGAATATTAATATTTAAAATTTCTAAAATCTCATCATTTTAATATAATATATATATTTTTAAATATATAATTATATTATTAATATATTTACAATATACTTAGAAATAGGAAATAGATGTAAAAAACATTTTTGATTTTTTATCAAAAAAATAATTCCCAATATAGTATTAATATATTTTGTATTAATTATTTTATTTCCTTTCTTGTTTTTTTTTTTTTTTTTTTTTAATATTTAATAATACATTAATTAAAAATTAAATATTAAAATAAGATACAAGAAAAAAAAAAAAAGTATATAATAAAAGTAAAAAAGAAAAAAAAAATGAAAAAGCGTATATATATATATAAAATAAAGAATGAATGCATAACTATTAATTGTATTATTAACATAAATAAAACTAAATAATAAAAAAAAAAAAAGGTATTAAATATTATTATTCCTTCAATATAAAACCTTATAATTTTTATTAACAAGATTAATAATATAATTTAATAATATATTTAAAAATTCTATTAATGTCAAAAAAAAAAATTAGTAATAAATGAATTACTTTACAAAAATTAAATAACACATAATTCATTTTTTAATTTCAATAATTATTTTCTTTGTCTGTTATATAAAAAATGTTGCTTTTTTTTCAATTACTTTAAGAAGCATATATCATCTTAACTATTAAAAATGTAGCCATTAGAATTAACTTTATTGCTATTAGCTATTAGTATTATAATAAATGATTAATAGTAAAACTTCATTGTTCTTCACACACTTTTTCCTCTTCATTTTTAGAATTCTGTGAATTTACTTCGATCCTTTATTCTACATATAAAAATAAATTAAAAATTATTTTATATATAAAATTAAGTTTTTATTTTTTTCTATACAAACTAAAATGTACATGGCTTTAAAGATTATGATGAAATTTAATTAAAATAATATTTAATATACTACAATATATAAATAATAAATAATATAGGCTTTTTTATATCATTTTATTAATTTGTCATACCAACAATAACTTCATTTTTTATATCAAAAAAAAAAATAATAAATAAAAATAAATGAGCCAACTCAAGAATTGGAAAAAAGATAAATCAAATATACTAATATTAATATATTAATAATACTAATGAAATAAAGAAGGAATCAATAGCTAAAAGGCATATTTCCAAAAGCAATTCATACAATATTCATTTCAAGAATTTATTTTTGTATGCTTAAAATACTTTAGAAATCATTGATAGTGGTAATGTAGTTCTGTATTGTTTATATATTATGTAATTTACAATGTAATATATTATGATATATTTGAGATATGATTATTGTTATAGAAAGATATTAATTAGTAGAGTAGATTTTATTAATTTCTTTTGGGTCTCAGCAACACAAAAATATATATTAAATAATATATTATTCACAAAATATATTAGAGTATATTAATCAAATACACAGAATTTTAATATCTAATTGAAATATTATGACTATGATTATAATTTAATATATATAATGATAATTTAATTTATTTGGATTTATTTGGATATTTTTGGCAGTTTTTTAAATTGATTTTAATTAAATAATATATGGATCATTACATGTAGTAATTAAATCTTAATAACTTTATTCATATATAATTACTTTATGTATAGCTTATATTATAATATATGCAACAATATATATAATATTGAAAAAAATAAATCAAATGAAATTAAATAATATATTAGGTACATATATTATAATTTGAAAATTACCAAATAGAATAAATATGAAAAAAAAATTTTAAAAATGACATATGTATCATACCACAAATAAGACTTTAGAATTTTTATAGCATTTTGATACTAAAAGCTAAAACCATTAGCACAATTGTAACATTTTTATGGTATCTCTGAATTGGAATGGAAATTGATATATATAAAATAATAAAGTTACCATTGAAATTATCATTTCTATATATTCTAGTAATAAAGAAAATTATATATATTAATATCTATTAAAAACAATATAAAAGAATATTGTTTAGTAAACTATAAAATAATACTTTGATAGAATACAAGCTAAAAAAAACCTTTTCCTTAGAAATTATGAATTTTTTTTATTCATGGAATTATAAGATATTTTATAATATACTAAAGCAATAATAATAAATCTATTATGGTATGAAAAAGCTACCTTTTTAAAAAAAAAAATCATTTATTAATTTTAATATATTAAATAAAAAATACAGAAAATGAAAAAAAAAAAAAAATTAAAATCTTATTTTTTAAAATTATACTAGGTCATAATTAAAATATTATTTAAAATTAAATAAGGTTCATAGAATATATATGAATAATAATATCTAACCATTATAGTATTATAGAATCATTATTAACTCACCAATAAAATTATATTATATAGCTTTTAAAGCACTATGCTATATAAATAATTAAACTAAAAATAAATTATAAATGATATGAAAATAATGTAATATTCAAAAGTAAGATCTTATAAAGATATTGAATGTTGAATGATATAATGTTGTAATGAATAAATAACAATTTGCTAAAAATAACGGAATAAATTTATAGTAGCTCTTTTTTCTGTACATTAGTAAATAATATAAAAAAAAATTAATACTCCAAGTAAGATATTATATATATTGAATGTTGAATGATATAATGTTGTAATGAATAAATAACAATTTGCTAAAAATAACGGAATAAATTTATAGTAGCTCTTTTTTCTGTACATTAGTAAATAATATAAAAAAAAATTAATACTCCAAGTAAGATATTATATATATTGAATGTTGAATGATATAATGTTGTAATGAATAAATAACAATTTGCTAAAAATAACGGAATAAATTTATAGTAGCTCTTTTTTCTGTACATTAGTAAATAATATAAAAAAAAATTAATACTCCAAGTAAGATATTATATATATCTAAAATGTATCAAATAATATAAATGATATGATATTGAAATGAATAAATAATTATTTGCTAAAAATAATGGAATCAATTTATAATATCACGTTTTTTGAATCAGTAAATAGAATATTATTAAATGCTCGAATAAATACATATATTTTAGAGTATTATAAAAGTATCATATTCATATCTTAATAAATGTATAATATTTATTAGCACAAACTATATTTCTATTAAGAAATATTATTGAAAATTAAATTAGTTTACAAAATATTACTTATTCATATTTAAAAAATGCATATTCTTTTGATATGAAATTTTTTTATCTAGAATGATGCATCAAAATTTTAATTATTAATAGTATTTATAATTTTTCCCAGAAATGTTTATATATATATATACAAAGGTAATAAAGTCGTTGTTGTTGTTTCTTTTGTAATACCAAAACATTTTATTTTAATTTTATTCACTGAATATTATAATATTCTTACTGATAACAATGGAGTACTAGTGATAAATATTAATAACGATAGCCAAAAAATAAACTTTTTTTTTTTTAAACATAATAACACATAATACTCAAATTAATTTTTCAATTTTCAATATTGTATACTAAATTTAATTTCTATAATTAAAAATAGAGCATACTTTCAGTAATAATAATACTTTACTTTGAAAAATGGGATATAAAAATAATAAAAAAATAAAAGCATGTTTTAGTATGTTGTTAGATAAAATAGATGTAATATTTTTATAGAATATGCATATAATACTATTATTATATATTATTAAAAGAAATAAAAATCTTTCTGCTTTGGTAAACTTCCTTAATAATAATTTATTATATATATTAATTACATTTTAACATTCAAATAATATAGAAAGAATTCATATATGTATTATCAAAGAGTCAGTTTAATATATATATCTAAATATATATGGTATAACCCTATTATACTAATCCTTAATTTTTCTGCAATATTCATTTTTATTTCTATCTTGCATAATAATAATATAATCAAATAAATTAAAAAGTATGATTTTTAATTCTTTCATAGATGTAAGGTACATTAGAATGAGCCTTAGGAAAAAATATGAAATTCAAAATATTGATAATAATGACAGCTACATCAACAATACATAATCTTTTAAACTTCTTATATATCATTATTATATTATTCAAAAATAACTTCAAATATTTTAAATTTTAATAAGCTTATTCACATATTTTATTTTTTCTTCCTTTTTTTTTTTTAAATTTGAGCTACATTAAACAATTAAATTAGAATATGAAATATTTAGCGTTACCTCGTTCAATCACCACATATATCTTATTATCATTAAGACAATTAAATTAGAATATGAAATATTTAGCGTTACCTCGTTCAATCACCACATATATCTTATTATCATTAAGACAATTAAAATAATGTGTATATAATCTTTTTTTTTTTACTTTTTAATACTTAATCCTTCCAATCCTTTTTTATATATGAAATTTACAAAAAAGTATATTCTCTTTGAAATATTCTTTTAATAAATGAAAATAAAAATTGAGTATATTTTATTATAGGTATTAGTAATTACCAATATACGTATCATCTTCATAATATAAACAATAATAAATATTTTTCTGAAAATTATAAGAAAGTAATAATAATTTTAAATACTTTGTGGTCAATAGCAAAAGAAATAATTATATTAATAAAATTTTGGTATTAGTATTATAATTTGATTATAATGCTAATACAAAAATGAACATAAGATATTGAATATATTTTTTTATATTTTAAAATATAAATTTTCAGCTTACTCAAAAGATATTTAAATATATATACTTTTCTATTTTATATATTTTATATATAAAATATTCAAATAGAAATAGTATTTACAAAACAAGTAAAAAATAATAAATAATATTAATATAAAAATTCATTTTAATTAATCTAATAAAAAATTATTAATAGATATAAAAAAAAAAAGTTCAAAATTGGTCAACATTCTTGGTTATTTCTTTATATCTCATAAACATTAATCATTGATCACTCTTCATCAATAACATAAAACATGAATTTTTTTTTTTTTTTTACAAAGTTACTATTAAAAAGTAAAATATTTGAGTTAATTTGACACATAGCAAAGTTATTTTCATCCTCTTAAATTATTATTGTCAAAACTTGTTCCCACATACACACACACAACACACAATAGAAAATTTAAAATAGTTTTATTTTTGCAAACACAAGAATATGTACACATAGATAGTACAACATATTTAATAAAATAAATAAATATATATATATATAATAGCATAGTATAAATTAATAAAAGAAAAACTATATAATAAAAAGGGCTCCCTCTAACATTTCTCATTAACAATTTCTTATGCATTGTTATTATTATTCAATTTTGTATCCGAAATACTTTTTTTTTTTTTTTTTTTTTGTCTTATTCTTTCGACGTCGACGTTCTAAGTAACGGCAGTTGATCCAATACTATATACCTAGGATACCTATACCAATCGATCCTTTTTAACAAAAAAATACAAATCATAATCGGTAGTGCATTAGTAAGGAATTTAATATAAGAATATGAAACGAAAGACTTTTCGAAAGACTTTCTCCCTTTTTTTTTTTTTTTTTTTTTTTTTTTTTTTTTTTTAACGGCATCAAATATTTTAAACTTTATTATTAATTTAATTAAAATTATAATACATGTAATATAAAAATTAAAATAAAATAAAAATAAAAAAAAATATGTTTAAATAAACACAAATGAATAAAAATTGGGTATAATGTATTCTAGTAATTTTAATTAAAGTAAGAAAGCCACTATCATACTAAAGTATAATAATTGTATTTGACTTCCAATGGGACACCGAGCCAAAGATCAAAATTTTATCATGGGACAAAATTATGATCTCCATTGGTTGCGCTGGCCCTCCTGGCCTGTCTTACTGTTTCTTCAGCATTGACGCTCTTGGATGTTGCTTCAAACCTTTTGAACATTGACCATTGCTGGCCAATAGCAAAAGGCATGATTTTGGTTAGAAGTTCCGCGGTTACCGTCAAGAATGGTGTTCCTTCGTTAGTACCAGATTGAATCTGACGCTTACAAAGTTCTTTCCATTCCCTTGAATTGTAATTAATATTGTTAAAACTTCTTCCCCCAAGAAGGAATTTAAATATTTTACTGCACACACTAGAATAATCATACACATTAATATTCACCGGATTATTAGAACTATTACTATCATTAACTAAATTACTATCTAAATTAGAATTATTATCTTCACTATTGCTATCATTACTAATATTATTATTTCTATTACTACTATTGTTATTATTACTATTGTTACTATTACTATTGTTATTATTACTATTGTTACTATTACTATTAATATTATTACTATCTCTACTGATATTATCAATTTCATTATTATTGATAGGACTATTGGAATTACGTTGACTGAAAAAATTTAATAGCTGGACTATGGAATCATAATGTTTAATACGGATATCTCTAAATGTTGGACAATCTAATAACCAATGTTTAATACTTTGATCTCCACACTTGCAACATGGACAGTAGTTAGGACAAACTGGATCAACAAATTTGGCAGCTTTGGCAACTCTAGCATCCAACTTGTATCCGCTTCTTGCTTTCAATAGCCAGTAGAAGCCATAGGCAAACTCTGGGTACTCATAACATAATTTAATAAAATCTTTAGTATCAATAAACTTATTATCATCATAATATTGCGCTTTGATTGAATTCCCTTTGAGATCTTTCCAATAAAAGTTTTTAACTGCTTTAACATCTCCATGTTTCTTTAGTTTTTTATCAAGTGTCCTACTTGATTTGCACCACGTGTATTTTCTAAATTTAGGAATGTAATTGACAAGGTGTGAGATAATACAATTTGAGTTTTTCCATTTGTTAAAACATCTAACCTGAGCTAATGCACATTTGGCTGACAATGGAGGAATATTCAAATCTTTTGAGATAGAGTATAAAGATATAAACGATACAGCTTTATGAACTCCGGCAACCCATCGTATTCCTTTGTTAACATGCTTCTGTGCAATCCTAGACCTGGCTTTGTTGGATCCAAGTAATGGTGCAAAGTATGAAACTCTGCTAATCACTTGTGAGTTAAGTACTAGCTTTTTGAAGGGAATAGGAATATTAGGATTTCTTAAGAATTTACTGACTGAGAAAAGTCCTTTCAAAACCTTGTTATTAAGAGCTTTAATAACTGGTTTAAGGGACAGATTCTTATCAAATGGAACACCAAGATAAGTATAACAATCAGTAGTTGGAATGGGTTGTCCTGCTAAGTAAAATGTTGGATCTCTCTTGTTCTGATTTTCTATTGATTCAGGACGAATCACCATCGTTGAACATTTCTGGATACCAAATTCCATTTCATTATACAAGGCCCATTCATTAACTCTTCTAAGCATCTTTTTTAAGCATCCTCTTGTTGGAGCACAAATAACTATATCATCTGCAAAAAGTCCACCACAGCATCGAGTGTCACCTAAACTGACTCCGAGATCTTCACACTCTTTAAATATATCATTAATAAAGAGATTAAAGAGAATAGGAGAAAGAGGGCATCCTTGACGGACTCCTTTCTTCACATCAAAAGATTTCGAGAATTGTCCATCTAATTTGACATTAGCCTTAGATGTTAAATATAAATTTTTGATGAATTGTAAACTCTTACCTCGGATTCCTAAACAATCTAATTTATGGAGAATATTACCGATTGGGACTGAATCGTATGCTTTCCTGAGATCTAAAAAGGCCAAATATGTCTCTTTATTATCTAATTGACGTCTACGGCATATTTCTTGGATTGAAATGAAAAGACTGATACTTTCTTCCTTTTTTCGAAAACCAAATTGTTCAGGTCTAATGAAATTATTCTTTAGACCATATTCTGAGATTCTAGTGGTGACAATTTTGGAAATCAACTTAATACCATTATTGATAAGTGATATACCTCGATAGTTATCACAATCTGTCAAATCTCCCTTCTTAGGAATAGAAACAATACTGGATTCATTCCATGAGTTGGGGAAGTCTCCATCCCAAATACGGTTGTATAATTTAAGAATAAAATTTAAACCATAAGAATCATTATCTGAAGTGGTATTACCGGAAGAATTATTATCTGTAGCATTATTAGAATCATTACTTGATGGAATTAATGCTTTGTAAAATTCAATTGGAATACCATCCGGACCTGATGCTTTATAATTCGGAGTAGAGAGGATAGCTGACTTGACTTCATCAATACTAATATCTTGGTTGATATCCCATTCATCAAGCATAGGGAGTGAAAAACGTTTATTCGTTGGTTCTTCATACCAATGCTCCAAATCAAGACTTACGCCACTTGGATCTGATGCAAGATTTTCGAAATGATCATGCCACACATCTAGTTGTTCTTCCGTAGCAACAACTAACTCTCCATTTTTATTTTTAATTGGTTGAGCAATAAAGAAAGAATCTTTTCCAATTTTTGCAGTTTTCTTGATCCATTTCCAGGCCTTCTTAGGATTATGACTCTTCATATACTCACATCCTGTTTTAATCCAATGAAGATATTAAGACTTTCTCCCCACCGACATTATGTTTAAAATTTCAAATAAAATACCAAAAACAAAAAAAAAAAAAAATCAAGGATTTTAGTCATTAAACCCAAATTTTTAACTTACATTTTATTAAAAACAAACCGATTTCTAAAGAATATTGTTGATGATACCTTATACAAAATGAGCTATTGACAAAAAAGAAAAAATATTATTCAAAATGATCTAATTTTTGAAACTTTCCTAAATACTTTTTTTTTAACTTAATAAACAAATAAATTTAAAACTTCTTAAAGAAATTTAATGTTTTTTTCACACACACACATTTTAAAACCTTCACATCCATTAAATATTATTATTAAATAATTTATGAATTTTATTATTTTTTCTTAAAATAAAAAAAATATTTCTTTTTATGTTCTTTTTTTCTAATATTTTAATTTAAATTATAAACGACTTATTTCGTATATAGATTACTATTTTATGTAACATTCCTTTTTCCTTTTTTTTTAAAAAAAAAAATATTTAATTTTATATAATTACAATTAAAAAAAAAAAAAAAGTTTCTTCATTTTTATAAATGAAATTTTATAATAATGAAAAAATATATATGTTGTTGTATAATATATAATTATTATTTATACTATTTTTGCTTTTTTTTAATAGATAGAATATTCTTTAAAAAAAAAGAAAAATATTAATAAATTTAGTAAGTTGGGTTGTATTGCTTAGATTCAATGTAGCTAATAAGCTTAGCTTCGTCGTTGGCTTCAACAAGAGCAATGACTTCTTGGTTCTTAGCAACACCTTCCTTAACGGCTTCCTTAATAACTTCAGCAGCAATCTTAGTACTGACTTCACGAATTCTACATAAACGTGGGTATAATAAACCAGAAGCTCTTTCTTCATCAGTAAGAGTGTTAGCTAAAGCAACAGAAGAAGTGTAAATCATATCATCACTAATGCTAGAAGCTTGAGCAAGGATAGCACCAAGACCAATACCTGGGAAAACGTACATGTTGTTACCTTGACCTGGGTAGTAAACCTTTTGGGTAGCTGGGTCAGTGTAAGATGGGAACATAGTACCAGAAGCGAAAAGAACTCTGCATTCAGAATTTTGCATAGCAGCTTCGAAAGTACATTCGGAGTTCTTTAATGGGTTGGAGAGTGGGAAGATAATTGGCTTCTTGTTTAATTCAGCCATTCTGTTAATAATCTTTGGAGTGAAGACACCACCTTGAGTACTTAAACCAATTAAACAAGTTGGCTTAACGTATTCTAAAGTAGATTCTAAGTCCTTGAATTGTTGACCGTTGTTGTCACTACGAGCGAAGATAGTCTTGTGTTCAAGTAACTTGTCTCCACGATCGAAAGTAACAAGACCCTTAGTATCGACGAGCCAGAAGTGGTCACGAGCTTCTTCAAGAGTCATGTTACCAGCCTTAATAAAGTGGTCACGAATTTGACTAGCAACACCAACACCAGCAGAACCAGCACCTAAGAATAAAACTCTGTGGTCCTTAAGTGGAATACCAGTTTCACGGAAAGCGTTAATTAAACCAGAAAGAATAACAGCACCAGTACCTTGAACATCATCGTTGAACATACTGTACTTGTTTCTTTGTCTGTTTAATAAACCGAAAGCGTGAGTACCAGCGAAATCTTCGTGTTGAATAATAAGGTTTGGCCACTTGTCAGATAAAGCATCCATAACTTCATCAAGGAATTCATAGAATTCTTCTTCTCCTGGTCTGTTTTGTCTAAGACCAATGTATAATGGATCTTCTAAATGAGCTGGAGTGTTAGTACCAAGATCTAAAGTGATTGGGAGGGTACGGAGTGGGTTGATACCAGCAGCACCAATGTAAAGGGATAACTTACCAATTGGAATACCCATACCGTTAATACCTAAATCACCAAGACCAAGAATACGAGAACCATCAGTGACAACAGTGATATCTGGATCTGGGTATGGCCAGTTATCTAAGACCTTACGAACATTACCCTTATCCTTAATAGAAATGTATAAACCGTCACAGCTAGATGGGTCGTAAATGTGAGAGAACTTAACACAGGCTTCACCAACAGTTGGAGTGTAAACAATTGGAACTAATTCTTCGAAGTTATCCATTAATAATCTGTAGAATAAAGTGTTGTTGCTGTTTCTTAAGTTAGATAAGTAAATGTATCTTTCAAGATCAGTACTCTTTGATCTAACTTGTTCTAAGCAACGAGCAGTTTGTTGTTCAAGACTTTCAACAGCAGTTGGAATAAGACCATAGAGCTTGTTGTTAGTTCTTTCTTCACTAGTTTGAGCAGTACCTATTTTAAATAAATATAAATTTTCATAAACATAATTAGTTAATTATTTACAAATATTTTAAAATTTTTATTTATACATATTCTAATATCTATAAAAATTTAATAATTCATTTTCTTTAATAATATTAAATAAAATATTATTCATTGGTATAAATATTAAATTATTTTTTAATTTTTAATCTATTTCATAAATTTATAAATTTCGCGATTCTACTTTTTTTTTTTTTTTGATTTACTTTTATTCCCTTAAATAAATTATATTTTCTATATTCTATTTAATAATAATTTTCTTTATTTAAATTCCATTTTTGTTATATCTAAGACTTCCAAAATATTATTTTATCATCGTATGTACATAATACATTCAAAATATAAGTTATTTCCATCTACATTGAATATTTATTTTTAAAGTTTTTCTTTTAATATATATTCTATATCTATCTTTAGTTATAATATTAACCTCTATTAGTGAGTGGGTTTCTGATTAAGTTAACAGTAGACATCTTGTTAATTTATAATACAATTATTCTCTTTATTCAAAAAGAATACTTTATTATTTTGTGTAAAAGTGAAAAAAAAATAGAAATTTTGTTCTTTTTTTTAATTTTTATATTATTTTTTAACCTAAATATTGTTAAATTATAAACTTTATTAATTAATAAATATTATTATAAAATTATTAATATTTATTATTTCATTTTATTTATAATACATTTTAGTCAAATAAAAAAAAAATGATTAATATATATTGCAATAATATTTAATATATGAATTGACCATTTATTAAATCTAATAGGTTATAAATTACTGATTTTTTATTTGAGGATCAAATTAAAAGGTTTCTTGTATTAAAAACAATATATAATTATTATAAACTATTAGTAATTTATATATAATTATTATATGAATAAATCTATTAACTGATTAATAAATATATTATTCTAAAATAATCATATTGTTATAATATATTATTATAAATTAACCCAAAAAATTTTGTTCTACATTGATCTACATTATTATCAATATATATTGAAAAGAAAAATATAAATATAATAATATTTTTAAAATGATATAACGTAAATAATGTATATAAAAAAATATTGAATGTATTAATAATATATAATTCATTTATATATATAATATACACAATTGATAATTTCAATAATAATAAATATAAATATATAAAATATATTATTTAAAATATAATTATAAATCATTCTATCAAATATATATTACTATTAAAAAACAGTTTATAGTCAACATAAAAAAAAGAACAAAAAAAAAAATATAAATATATAAAGTATTCTATAAAAGGTATAAATTCTATATATTTTCTTTTTTCATCTTAAAAAATATCTCTAAGAGTGAATAATAAAAGCTTTTTTTTAACTATTTAATTAAAGAATATATTTTATATATATAATTAATTTGGTATATAGTTTAAATAATAATTTAAAGTATAAGTTTATATAATTATGATAATTTATAAAAACGTTATAAATAAAAAAATTAATTAAAAAAAACTAAAGTTTAAAAATAATTATAATTAAGAAAGAAAGAATGCATAAATGAATAAGAAGGAATAAACTATTCATTTATAAAAGTTTAATAAAAATATTAATTAATATAGAAAAATTGTTAAAAGTTTTTTTGTTATTTGTTGGTGTAAAAATTAACAATTGCAATATATTGAAAAAATAATTTTTTTCTGGTACTTTTATATGATCATTCTTGTTGTTATATTTTTAGCTAATTATTCATTATTTTCTCTAGTACTCTATATATAGTTGTATAAGCAATGATTAAATTTTATTTAAAATTATACATTCTATAGTGGTCTAATTATATTCAAAAAATAATAATAATAGATTAAATTTACATATAAAAGTATTTAGAAAGTTTGAAATTTAATTAAAAGTTTTTTATTCAATTATTAAACTTTAGCAATTCAAAATAATTATATTCTTTATATAAATAGTAAGTAGCACTTGGATTTTTGTTAAATAAAAAACGATTATAAAGTGTTTTATTTTATATAAGAATAAATAATGAATATTTAATAAATAAGTTTAGTATATTCTTTATATAAAAAAGAAATTGTGGATAGCACAACCAAAATTGTATATTATAAATTTAAACATGAAAAGTTTTATTAAAAATAGTAACGTTACTTTAGTATTAAAAAAAAATTAATAAATTTTAAAAAAAAAAAAAAAAAAAAGAATGAAAATGTATTAATTATTCAATTAATTTAAATAAACATTCATTTATTTTAAATTAATACCAAACACTATAATAAACGACTTAATAATTATACCATGATTTTCATATAACTATGATATTCAATTTTCACCAGCATTCCTTTAAAATTTTTCCTTTTCTAAAAAATTAAAATTTATAAATTTATATTAAATAAAGTTTAAAATATAAATGTAAAATCTATTTTATTAATTAAATCTTTTACATTTCATTATTTATATATAATAATTTATTTTAATTTTTTTTTAAAAGTTGAAGGGATTACTAATAAATACAGCAAGCAGGTACTAGCACATCACTATTAAAAAAAAACTATTGATTTTTATTATTTTATTTCTTTTTTTTTAATCAAAAATAGTATTAATATATTATTAATAAGTATATTTTTAACCAATAGAATACTAATTTTTTAATATAATATTATTATTAACCAATAATTATATTACAGTAGTTGGTTTTTTTTAATACTGATTACTAAACTTTATTTATAATAGTTTATTTAGTAAAAATTTTGATAAGAAGAAAGATTTTGATAAAGAAATGCCATACAAAATCATATTTAGCCATACGTTGCTTTAATATGATTATATATAATATTTTATATAAAATATTAACCAGATATTTATTAGTAATGACCATAAAAAATTACTTGAGCTAAATTTAATTTTAAAATAACCTTTTAAAGTTTTGAAACACTCAATAAAAAGAAACAAAATCATTAATTCTTGAACTTTTATTGCCATTTGCATTTGCTATTAATATTGATATAGTTGTTTAAGTGTTCATTAATAGTTATTAAAACATTTTAAGTAAAACATATTATTATAATATAAAATAAAATATATAAATATATTAATAAAAAAATAGAAGCTTAACAATTATATATTTTGTATTTCATAAATTCATAAAACTTTTAGTTTTTTGAAGGATTTCTCCAAAAACAGTTGTATTCTGAGCATGTGATATGATGTTACAGGAATAATTCAAATATATCCAGGATTTATTACTAATTTATTAGGGTTATGTTATGAATGATGATTAAACTCTTTTTTTGAAAACTATAAAATTTAATATAATTGATGGCTTTAAATTAATTAATAATAAATGGATTTTTAAGATCCAAAAGGTGGAGCTACTTTCCACCTTTTTATAATACAAATGATATGCTTTATGAAATAACTTATTATTTTTAAAAAAAAAAAAAAAAAAAAGAGCATATAAATTAATAACAGTTTAAAATAGATAATAGGTTAATAAAAACTAAAAGTATTATATTTTAATACTTAATAATAAGAGACTTAAGAATTCATCATCAATTGATAAATAACTAAAAAGAAATAAAGTGATAACGTTTTTAAAGGCCTAAAAGAAATTTTATACTTTAAAATTACTTTTAAAAAAAGAAAATACTTTTTAATATTTATTTTTAAAAAGCACAATTGAATTTCATTATTTTATACCATTATTTATTATTTATATTAAGATTTATAATTAATTTTAAAAATGTAAAAATTAAGGGTTAGATATATAATAATGATAAAAATATATTTATCAAAAAATGTTTGGTATAAGAAAATACTTGCTCGTATTTATTCTAGTTTGCTTGAAATAAAAACTATATTTTAAATATCAAGTAATTAAAGTTCAAATAATACTTATTATTAAAATTTAAATTGAATAATAAAGTTAAAAATTAGAATTTAATTCATATTACTTTTCTTTTTTTCTATTATATATTACTAATTATTCTTTATTAGATTTAATAATTCTTATTCTTTTTAACAAAACATAACAATATCTTTTAATTTTTTTTTATTTAGTTAAACCTTTGAATCTAATAGAATTTATTATTAATATTAAATGTGTTTTACTCTAAACTCTTTCATGAATTCTTAATAATTTTTATTTGTTGAATTAAATAAATTACTCTACTTTTTCGGTGTATGTGTGAGTGAGATAATATTGAACTTTTTGTACAAAACACAATCCTTTGTCCTATCCCTATATCATCAATTCTTTTACTAAACTTATCAAAAAATAATTTTTATGGATTGCTTTAATAAAAAAAAAAAAAAAAAACTCAAGATTCTTATACATACTGAACATAGAACTATGATGATAAACAATTTTTTTTTTTTAATACTATTTATACTATCCATTCAGATGCTTTTATTTTACTTTACTGATTAATAAATCCATAAGAAGGTAAAGTTTCATCATTAAGAAAAAACGTATTAATATGATGATAAATAATTCTGTATTGCATAAAAGTAGGTCATTTTAGATTCAATGATAAAATGTTGTAATATGTATTATTCATCATTACTACAACATGATTTTTTTTTTTTTTTTTAGACTAAGAAGAGAATACACTTCTTCTTGTATTTATTTATTTAATTTGAGATATTACATTATATATTAGGTGATAATACATAATATATATAAAAATATAAATATAAATATAAATATAATATAAAATAATTATTAAAGTTGCATAAAAGTTCAATGAACTCTACAATTCGTACTGTGTGGGATTGTTCCCTACCTGATAAATTTAAATGAAATAAAAAGTAACATCAGTCATGATAATATGGTGCCCATGAGCTCATAATGTTTTCATTCAAAAAAAAAAAAAACAAACATTGAACTCTGTGTACGGAACATTAGGAATGCTCCTTTACCATATCGGTACGACGTCGATACTCTTGATTAAGTTAGGTGTCTTACTAAGCCTATCAAAAAGTAGCCTCATAGAGCTACTACTGATAGGGATTGTTTTAGTAAGAAAAGCCGTGTGACCCTCTACATATGGAGCATGAGACCCCAATGAACTGTAAAGGTGTTCATTCAAATGTCTTTGTTCCGCCTTATCGATTTATAGTTCATCCTATGCTAAAGTTCCACCAAGAAGGAACGTTTTACAATTCGTACTGTGTGGGATTGTTCCCTACCTGATAAATTTAAATGAAATAAAAAGTAACATCAGTCATGATAATATGGTGCCCATGAGCTCATAATGTTTTCATTCAAAAAAATACAAACATTAAATCCTGTTTACATCTTAAAAAAACAATCAATAATGAAATTTCTAGTTATTAGATTATAACAAAGTAAAAATTATAATATATTTTTTTTTAGATAGTGTTATTCCACCCGTACCATATTTATTAACTACAAAATCAACATAATTTCAAATTAAAATGCCAATCTTTTTATATTTTTTATCCCATTTTAAATAACTATATTTAATTATAAAAAAATTTATATTACTTTTGATACAAATAATATAAAAAAATGAATTGGTATAAAAAAAATAATAACTCTACATTTTTTTTTTTCTAAAAACAACTATTAAAAATAAAATAATACTATAAATATTTTAATTATTATTTTCCTTCAAAATATTCCCTATAAAAAATCTAAATAATTTAATAATTAAATATAAAATTAAGTAAAAATATATTATTGTTATTATGTACAATTGTTGCATAAAATTTATTATTTTTGTTTTTGCAATTATTATGAATTATTTTCCAAAAAAAATTTGCTCGATTATAATTTAAAAGATAAGGAAAAAATATCAAAAAAATAAATTATTAAAAAATAATTGTGTACTTAAAAGTTATTGATAAATAAAATACATAAGGTAATTTATGAATTTTTGGTGTTTAATATATTTTATTGTATTGTGTCGAGTATATGAACATACAATATAATTGATATAACTTATGAACGTGGCTTTTCCTTCTTTTCCTTGTAAAGAGCGAGAAGGGAAACACCAGAGACCTTAACAACCTTGAAACGGACACCTGGAATATCACCAACCTATTTTATTCAAATTAATATTAGGTACATATTTTAGTTAATTGATCTTATCACTTATTTATTATTTATTTTTATTTTAACAATACTTACAGCACGACCCTTACGACCGAAACCAGAAATAAGAACTTCATCGTTTTCTTCAACGTAGTTTAAACAACCATCGTTTGGAACGAAAGCGGTGATCTTCTTACCGTTCTTAATAAGTTGAACACGAACACACTTACGAATAGCAGAGTTTGGTTGCTTAGCTTCAACACCACTATTAAATTATTTTTTTTTTATATTTTATTAATTTAATTTTTAGAAATTTCAGTTTTCAATTTTACTTTTTATTTTTTTTATTAAAATTTTAACTTACATCTTTTCAAGGACAATACCCTTAGCATGAGAAGAACCTCCGAATGGAAGGTACTTGAAAGCGGTACCTAAAGCTCTTTTCTTGTATTGCTTATCAGCCCATCTTTCTTCACGACGGTGAATACGTAACTTACGAGCGCATCTTAAACCACTTGGCTTTCCTATTTATTTTAATTTTTATAATCATAATTATTTAGTATTAACTCACTATTAGCCATTTTTAATATTTCATATATACTACATGATATATATAAACATGTAATCATTTATTAAATATTTCATAAAACCATGAAAAAAAAATTATATTATTTTTAACTTTATAATTATAATATTGCCAATTTAACACTTTTTTTTTTATCCTTTTAAGACTATAAAACTACATTTTTTTTTTAAAAATGCTATAATAATATCGATACTGGACAATTATTTAAAAATAAAAATTCAATTGCTTGAACTTTATTTACGGACCTATTCATCAATTTAGAAATGAACAGCTTTAAGACTTCTCATAAAAATAGCTTTTTAGTATAACCTACTACACACAAAAATCACTAATCATTACAAAAAACAATATTATTTCTTTTTTTACACTCATCCACTAATTTACTTTATTTAATTTGATTACACGTTTTCATTTTCTTTATTGAATTTTTTTTACACTTTTATTTTAAAATTCATCATCTCTTTCATTAACGCTCACCTTTACCCATCTTTATATAGTGTTCGTTTAGAGAGAGAGGTACAAATATTAACTAGGAAAATTTCCAAATAATACTCAATAATTTAAAAATATTCCAATCAATTCATTTTTTTCTAAAAAACAGCCAATCATATTACTACCAAATAATTTCAATACTACAATAATTTTTACAAAAATAGCAATACTCTATTCTTGAAAATTTATTTTAATACTAATTATTTATTTTAGTTATTAGTTATGGGTTATGAATAAGTTAATTATTAAATTTTTTTGATTAGATATAAAAATTGGTTTCTTATAAATAATAAAAATGTTTGTTTATTTAAATTCTTTCAATAATTTATAAATATTAGAAAATATTATTTTTAAGGTTTTTTTAATTTTTTTTTAATAGCATATATTATGTTTTTTATTTTTGAATTTAATGGTACTTTATATAAATCTAGTAAATTATATTAATAATGCACTTGTTCTTGCTAAATTTCTTACAAGTGCTATTCTTATGACGTTTATTAAATTCTCTAATTCTTCCTCTGATTTTACTTTTTTATTTAATGTAGCTAAATATTCATTTTTTCTATGACTAGTAGTAATTTCTTCTAAACATCTCATGAGTTCATATGTTTCTGATGAATTAAATATAATTTGTTTGTTTTCCAATAATGGAACAGCATCAATAAGTATGATATACCAAAAGTTTTTTGGTGCAATTTCACTGGTTAAAAGTTGAATAAGAAGTGATCCAGCTTTTTTGTATTGTTTCTCTCTGTATAATTCTTGGAATTGTTTATATCTTGCTAAGAAATTAATTTTGGAATTATACAAACTATTTTGATTTAATGATTCAATAAAATGAAGTTGTGATAAATCTCCATTTTCTATATATTGGGATATTAATTCATTACATATTAAAGAAATTCTATAAGAATCATCAATTTCCATGTAATGTTTAATGGCTTCACCATAATTACCTTTTTTATATTCTTTCATTCCAAGGGTTTTATGAATATCTATAATTACGTTTTTTAAATTATATTTTTTACAATTTAGAATAAGTTTTTTTACCTTATCTTCTGAATTTAATGGAATATGATTAATTAATTCAGTTTTTAAAGATTCTTTAATGTCATCAGGACATGTGCTAACATATCCTAATGCAATCTCCCAATTATCATTTTGTAAACCTAATGAATCAGCGTAGTTAATTTTGAACCAACTGGCTAAATCACAATTATAATCTTTTAAACCTTCAAATTTATAGTGGTATGAGATCAAGTCAGATATATGTGTTACTAACCACCAGAAATCATATTTTGAACAAAAAGTAACACAATTATTTAAATCCTCTTTAAATAATGATGATAAAATAGAATCTAATAATGTGCCATTAGTTGTATCTTTACAATGAACAAATAATGTTTTAATATCGGAAACTTTTGTTTCTGGTTGATGGAAATAAATTAATGAAACTATAATTTGCTTCCAGGAATCACAAGAAGAAATAATACTTTCCATATTTCCTGACAATATACCAAATATCTTATGACAATAATTTTCGATGTCAAAGTCAAAAGATACATTACTTGGTACCATGTAATTTGATTCTTTAAATATAATTTTTACTTTACTTTGCCATCTGATCCAAGTTTTTTTATATTCATCATATTTTGAAAAATCTGTTACAAGTGGCATTGAATTAATAATTTCTATTAACTTTTCAAAAACAGAATTTTTGTTGTTATATAATGAATTATTAAAACAATACTTTTGAAGTAGATTCAATGCTTTTATTCTATATTTATTGATATTTAAAATACATTTTAATAATAATTTCCAATCTTCTTCATTATTTAATGGTTTATTTAATTTAAATATTTTGTCTTCATTAGCGGTTATATTATAAAAATTATCAGTTAACCATCTTGCTAATAATTCAGAAATATTATTATTATCATTTTCACTTAAATATAAAACTTCATATAAATGAAAAATACTATATATTTCATTATACATTTCTCTTTCTTTTTCATCATTTAAGCTATTATTTTTTTCAATTTCTATCTTTTCTCTATATTCTTTACTATATTTATTTAATATATTAATTTTGTCATTGATAATTTCATTTTCAGTAAGAGTTTTATTGTTATGGAGATCCATAAAAATTTCAAAAGTACTAGCTATGAATGATCTTCTTGATTCTGGAATTTGTTTCCAGAAACAATTAGATAATTTATTCTTAACTTTTTCTACATTATCAATATCAGAAGCATCTTTTGCACCAATAGTGAATACTCCAGATTGATTTGATGGGTTAAATCTTCCTAATATTATTTGATTATTATTTGTTAATTGTTGATTATTCACATTAAATCCCAGATTATATGAATTCATTTTGTTAAAATTTTATATATATTTGTAATGAAATATTTTGAGGAACAAAAGAAAGAAAAAATAATAATATTTTAAACAATATAAATTAAATTTTAAATTTAAAAATAATTAAAATAATTTTGTTAATTGTTTTAAATAAGTTGTATAATTTAAAAATTTTATTTTATTTAAATGAAATTTATTAATTATCACAAACAAACAATTATGTATACTCCAATCAAATTAAATAAATTATGTATATAATAATATTCATAGCTTTTATTATAATTGAATTCATTAAATAAAAAGAAAAAATGATAGTTTGATATAAAGATGGAATTTATATAATTTATATAATTCATAAAATTAAATAAAGTATGTAAATATGTATTTTTAATTAATATGTTCTATTGATGTGATACTTATATAATTGTATACTAGGTTTAAAATGATAAATTAGCAATTACTTTCTTAAAAGTAATACAATTATTGAAATGATAATTAATATTACTTTTTTTTTTTTTTTTTTTTTTTTTTTTTACAAAACTATCAATGAATTTAATAAAAAATAAAAAATAAAAAATAAAATTAATAATAAGTTATATATAATATAATTCTTATTATATTGTATGTATCAAATTAATTATAATTTTCAAAAACAATGTCATATGTTTTAAGTCCTGATAAGGACTGCTCTTTTCTTAGTGAAGGTGCTGATTGACATCGTAATGAATCATTGTCTTTTGAAATCTTTTCATTTATTAATACATATTTAAAATATGTGTTATCATCGTCATTGTTATTATTTTCAAAATTAATTTGTTTTCCATTAATAAACAATTGCTTATTTCTATTTGATAAATTGCTTTTTATATCCTTGAAATTACTGAATGATGAACTTGTTATTTCAAAGGGAAAATTTATTTTAAATAGGTTATTTGAGTTATTTAACGGTTTCTCACCTAAAATTTTATTTAATGTTTGATTACTCGAAAATGTTGAAATTACATTTGTATTTTTTTTCGTTGGTGTAATATTACTATCTAGTGATTCATATTCACAATTATTAATATCAAATGAAAGATTTTTGATATTTGCAATAGAAGTATAACTAGTTGAACTTGATAATGAATCTGATGAATTTATTTTTTTAATATTATTAATTTTATTATATAAGGATCCTTTAAATTTCTCATATAGATTATTTTCATCCTTTTTATTAATTTTATATCTTCCAATAAAGTATCCTTGTTTAACTTTTTTCTTCCATAGAATACGTTTTCTTTCTTCTTCTTCTTCTTTTTCTTTCTTTTTTCTTAAATATTCCAATCTTATTTTTGTTGCTAATGTATTTGTGTTTAGAGTTTTAGATGTTACTTGAATAAAGCTTTTATATTTTTTCATTTGGCCTTCATTATCACAAGGATAAGCTCTGTAATAATTTCCTTTATTTTCATTTTCATATATATTTTGGAATTTTAAAATTTCATCCGTTGTAAATTCTTTTTTGGTTTTTATAATATACATAAAATCATGTTCTTTAAATATATCTGTATTTTTTTTTAAATTTTCATTGTTTTCATCATTATTATTAATTGGTTCACTGTTTTTTGTATCATCATTATTAAGTGTTTCACCATTTTTTGTATCATTGTTATTATAATCATCTCTGTCCTCATTTACATTTTCAATTTTATCTATTTCTATATTATTTATATCCCTATTTTCTTTATATTCTTTTTCTTTTTTATCATTATCATTATTTTTAACATTTTTTTTTATATTTGAATTACTATTTTTTTTATTTTTTCCTATTTTTGGAAGAGGTTTACCGAGATAAACTTCAGAGGCTAAGCTATTGCTAATATGATTATCAATAACTCTTTTTTTTGTTTTTGTTTCTTTATTATTTTTTTTCTTTTTTGATTGATTATTTATAGAATATGAATTTAAGTTGTGAGGGCCTTTTAATTTAGAATATAAAACAATTCCATTTAAATCTTTTACTAAGGACTTATTTTTATCCATTAATGTTGATATACTATATTGACCTGAATAATTATTTTTTCTTTCTTTCACATCGTCTTTTTTTTTCTTCATTTGAGTTATATTATCTGTATTTTCAATTTTTGGTAATTCGTTTGAATCTACCACTTCATTTTCATTTGATAATTTTTTAATAGAAAAGGTAGAATGTCTTTTCCCTTTTTCATTTGAATTGCATTTTATTTTCTTGTTCAATTTATTCATTAAAAGATTATCAAAATCAATCATTCTTAAAGCGTTTATAATAACACCTCTTTTTATTTCGAAATCTAATACAGTATCACATGTGAAGCTTGGAGAATGATTTACTTCCTATTATATAATTATATTAGTGAATAATAAAATTATTAAAATAGTTAATTCCAAAAAAGTAAATTTATCTTTATTGTATTTTATTAATCATTTTGTTGTAGATATATATTAAAATAATTACAGACATAAATTAAATTGTTTATTTATATATATTACAGATATAAAATAAAATCACAGTAATATAATTATTTTAATTTTTATTTATTATTACATACTAATATCCAAGCCTTTAATTTTGAATCCAATAAAATATCAAATCCCAGTATTTCGAAACATGGTGAAGTAGATACTTTTAATCCATTATGGTATGTACTACAAGATTGACTTAACATTGGTTGAATAGTGACTAATGTTTTTATTACTACATCTGATACTTTACCCCATAATTCATCTACTGTTATATTATATTTTTTCATAGACGATATTTCTTTAAATACATCAGCAATATATCTTTTAGAACCTTTTCCTTCACCTATTTCTTTATCAAAATTTTTACTCTTTTTATTTATCGCATAATTTGTTAGGTGCATTTTAACATTTTTAACATTTGATTGATTAGGATTAGAGTATTTTTCAGTGGCAAACCTAGCTAAACCATCTTTATAAATGTATATTTTTAATGGATTTGCAGATAAGACTAGAACATATACTCGTAAATCAAATTTCATTCCGTTAATAAGTAAAGGGGATGCTATATATGTTTGAACAACAACATTATTAATTATATTATGATGTTTTGCATTTGTTACAGTAAGAAAAATATCTTTAGGACTTTTAGGTATTTTTTTAAATAATAATATTCCTTTTCCTTGACATCCAGCATCTGGCTTTGCAATATATGTATTCTTTTTAGAACTTTTTTGCTTCGCATATGTAACAAAGTCATTCCATTCTTGGGGTAATACCCATGTTTTAGGATGGAAATTATATTCTTTTGGATATACTTTTGCTAATCTTCCAAGATTACGAGCTAGACAATCTTTACGACAGATTTCATTCATTCCTGGGAAGTGATTAATCTTCTGCCCAGGCTTCATTGACAGTACTCGATCGATTGAAACGCCTGTGTCCATCCAACAAAGTGTCCATGAATCATCATTATCTTCTTCTTTATATTGCTGATAACCAAAACTTTTGGTACAATATTTGACTACTTCATATTTACAATTACTATAGTCTACTTTTAATGTTTTTTTTTTATCTTTAAATAGAGATTTTATTTCATAATTATTATTAATTAATTTTTCTTTATTAACAAATTTCTTTATTGAAAAACGTGCTTTAGGAGCATCAGGCATTATTATCTTTTGATATATATTTAATAAAAAGGAACAATTATTATATTTAATGATTTAGTGTTAAACTGTTTAACAATTTACAAATTGTTTTATATGATATATAAAAAATTATATAATTATTATATATATATATATATATATATATGCTTTAAATATTATTTCTCATAATTTTTTTATTGAATTAATATTGTTTAATCATTGAAATTTTGAATTATAGTTTTTTTAAAAAATTTTTTTTTTTCAAACTCTATCATAATAAATATAATTAAAATTTGAATTGATTCAAAAAAAAAAAAAAAAAAAAAAAAAAAAATAAATAATAAGCTCTGAAAAATAAATAAATAATCAATTGAAGCAAATTAGAACACATATATTATATTAGTTAAAATGTTAAAAAAAATCTAAAAATTGTTAAGTTTATTATTCTTATAATCACATTTAAATTTATATTATTTACTTTATATTTATAATTAAATTTATTTCATTAGTACTTTTACATTAATAAATATTATTTATATAATTTCTATTCTTTTAAATCCATGCTTTTTTTTTTTATTAATAAAAAAAAATATATATATGCTATTGGAGTAAATTTGATTTTAGTTTAATAACGTAGATCCAATTATATATTTATTAATATTTATTAATCAGTTGAGTTTTTTTTGTGTAATAAATATACAAAATGTAATTACGTAATGTATTAAATGATACATAATAAAAAATAAAGTAATTTTTTTTTTTTTTTAATTTTTATTTTCGAATATATATTTAATAGTTAAAAATGTGGGTATATATGTTTTAAATGTGAAGAATACTTGATTTTAAATAAATATTTATAATTAAAAAATAAGAGAACATCAAAATATAAAATAATAAAATTATTTTTAAAGTTTATTGTTATATATATAAATAATATATATTTATGATTATTAATAATATTTAAAATTTTATGATACGAAATGTAATTATATTAATAAATTAATAGTATATAAAATGCCATCCTTGGAATCTGAGGTACATGATATAAAGAAAGCCTTACAAAATGCTTTGAAAGATGAAAACATGAAGGTTCTTATTTATTATCATAATGATTTTAATATATATTTAGAAATTCATATTAAATTTCTATTATTAAATTTATATATATTCTAAGACTGTTAAAGATGTTTTAAAACAACTATATCAAATTAAAGCTACAACTTCTTTATTACAGGTAATTAATAAAACCCAATAAAAAGCATTATTTTTAAATTAATTTTATATTAATAATAATATAGTAAATTAATAATTCTGTTTTTATTAATAATAAAAGCAAACTCAAATTGGTAAAGTTGTTAATCATGTTAAAAAAAATCCAAATGTTACGGATGATATTATAAAGCTTTCTAGAAAGATTATTTACAATTGGAAACAAGATATTGAAGAAGAAAATAAAAGTATTAATCAGATTCATGTATATAATTATTTAATTAAAATAAGTTTTTATTGTTAAAATTAAAAAAAAATATATATAATTAAATAATTGAATATGTTGAAGATAAATCTGAAGCAACTAAAAAGTCACTATCACGTTGTAAATATTAAAATATTAAAATATGCTAGATATTATAATTTATTAATGATCATAAATAGAATATGAATTGTTGGATATTAATTTATATAAATATAATTTAAGCATCATCTCATGATTCAGTATCAAAAGATTCTGTTAATAATGCAAAAGCAACAAAACCAGAATCTAAAGCTAAACCCGAACCACCAAAAAGAACTTCAGTTACTGATGGTATTAGACTTGTATCAACAGGAAATAAGGCTCGTGATGGATGTGCAAATATGTTATATAAAGCTTTAGCACTTTATGAAGGTTCTAGTAAGTAATACCATAATTTATATAATACTTAGTAATAGTAAAAAGTTTCATAAGTTATGGCTATTTATTAAATATAAAATAGAAATAATGTTAAGGTGAAGGAATGAAATATATTTAATGCTTATATATATTTTTAAATATTTATATTAATAGGTCCACAAATACTTTCTAAAAAAGCTTCACAAATCGAAAATGAAGTTTATAAATTGTTTCAAACTGTTGATAGCAAATATAAAACAAAGATAATGTCTTTATATTTAAATTTAAAGGATAAATCAAACCCACAATTAAGAGAAAAAATTATTAATGATGATATTAGTGCATCAGAGTTTTGTCAAATGTCCCCAACTGTAAATTATTATAATGAATATTATTAATAGTAGTACTATGTATAAATGCGATGTGTAAATAATAATTTATTTTTATTATTTATAATTATTATATAGGAAATGGCTTCAGAACAAAAGCAAGAAGAATTAAAAAAAATTAAAGATAAAAATTTATTTTTAGCTAGAGGTGCTGAAAGTCAACAAGCTGAAACTGATCAATTTAAATGTGGTAAATGTAAATCAAGAAAATGCAAATATTATCAAATGCAAACTAGAAGTGCTGATGAAGTAAGATTAATTTTAAATAAATAAGCATTTATTATTTTACCGAATAATAATTTATTTTTTATTTTAATATAATAATATTTATCAATAAACAATTATTAAATCAATAGCCTATGACTACGTAAGTATAAATAATTTCAATTTATAATTTTATTAGTATATTAAGATTAAAAATATATATATATTAAATATTTATTTTTATTTTGTTTTATTTTTAAAAATTAGATTCGTAACATGTTGTAATTGTAATAACCATTGGAAATTCTGTTAATTTATTTTAATTAATTAAACTATTTATTTATTTATTATTATTATTTTAAGTATTTTTTTTTTTTTTTTTTTTTTTTAATTTCTTTCTTTCTTTTTTTTTATCAATAATTGATAGTTAGTATAGTTTTTTCATTTTTTAAGTATAAAATAAAATTTTTATTTATAATATTACTCATATTATACAATTATTATAATTAAATAATAATTATAAATTAATGTATTTCAATTTTTATTAGTATAGTTTAATAAAGTAAATATATATTGAAATAATATATGTAATTGAATTTCCTATAATCAAGTATTTTTAAATAGTTTTAACTAGTTAAATAAATAGATTTTCATTTTGCACTATTTTAGAGAAAGTTTTCTTTTACAATAACAGAAAATAAAATGTATTAAACATATGAATTAATGATAAATGATATTGGAATAATAACCTTTCTTCTTTCTTTGTATTAAGAATTCCATATATATTTTATGAATAAAAATTGTGATAGGTTTGTTTTTTAGCATACTAATCTTCATTTAAAATTTGTTATAATTTTGTTTGATTTTATTATTACTTTATTTTATGGATGTTGAAAAAGTTTTACCAGCAATTGTGTTTGGTAATATATTTCTAGACCTATAAAGGACATTTATATTATATCACGTGAATCAAAATATGATATGGGCTATTTTTATGTAGAAATAATTTAACTTTAAATAATATTTATTCTATTATTAACTTTATTAATTATGTTTCAATATTTCATATTTCTATTCTGTCTAACTACTAAAATGTTTATCTTATTATTATTTAACTAAAACAAGAAGTCTCTTTTAATAATAATATTCTCTAGTCTATTTATATTAATGACTTAACAATTAGTTATCCAATTATAAGGCTGGAATTAAATGTATTATAAATTTACATTATTCTTTTATATTACATTTAATTTCTTATACATTGTAGAAATAATTAATATAATAATTTATATATTTATTTTTTCCTAATAAATCTAATATATAAGGAAAAATTACTAATTTAATTTTATATTCAAGTCACATATTATTATTACATATATATGGAATATGTTATTATATAAATTATTATTTTATGAGAAAGAACGATTGTATATATTAGAATTTTTATTATAATGTCATAAATAGAAATATATAGAAGAAAAGATAATATTTTTCATTGTATTGTATTTATAAGGGTAAAGATATTTGTTAACTTCTATTGAAATGAGAAAATATAATTTCCATGTAAATAATTAATTAACCAACAAATTAATAAATTGATAGCAGAAAGTTTTTTATTGAAGAAGTAAAAAAACTACTATTTAATATTATTAAAAAAAGAATAAATTAAAAAATATATTATATGTATTATACATATAATATATAGAACTTATATATAATATATTATATTCTAAATTAATACATATATAAATAATATATGAATGTATGTTAAGTAGTGTAATTTACTAATAAGATAAAAAAAAAAGGTGCTAAATAAGTATAAAGTTTATTTAGTGTGTTGTCATTTGAAAACAGAAATGGAAAATTTAAATCATAACATTATAATTTAATAATAATATATAAAATAAATATTTTATGTTATTTATTTTTAAATATAATTAATAACTAATATATTATGATAAAAGAAAAATAAGTAGAAATTGATTAAAAATAAAATAAAATAAAATTAAAAAAAAAAAAAAAAAACATATGTAAGCTATATAGAAAGTAAGCAAATTAATTTAAAACAATAATATTTATACCAAGAAATATTATAATATAAAATATGATCTGAAATATAAAATTAATTTAAAAGAAGAAAAAAAAAAAAAGCATTTTAATAAATGATTTTATAACAATAAATTACCATTAGAATTAATTCTATAAAGATGGTAGAGGACAATCCTAAAGTGAAATCAAAACTGAATTTAAAGTTAAATAAACAAGAGCAAGTCCTAAAACGTAAAGATTCTGAAAATCTTGAGAGGTATTTTTTTTTTTAATTGATGTATTTCATCTATATTCTTTTCCAAAAACTAAATTATTTGTTTGAAGTAATATCAATAAAAGAAATTGCATTAAAGATTTAGGTAATAAAAATGAAAGTAGTGTTGAAAATGAAAATGAAAGAAGCAATAAAATAACAAAAAAAAGAGGTAATTTAACTTATTAATTCATAAAAACTTCTTTCTTTATAAAAATTCTTATTATTTTTATTATTGTTATTTAAAAAACAATTTATAATTAATTTTAATAAATTTTAAAAATACTCTTAATTAAAAAGGCCCAAGGTCAGGCTTTTTAAATGAAATGGTTAACAATAGAGTTAAAAAAATTTTGACAGATTCAAATATACCTTTTGAAATTAAAAATGGCTCTATAGTTTTTAAAAATAGTACTGATGACAATATTATTGAAGGAGTAAACATTAAAGAATCCGAAAAAGAATTTGAAATTTTACAGAACAATTCAATTCATCCCCAAGTTTCAAAAGGAAAATTAAATGAAGCTGTTTCGGACATATTTGATGATAATATGAATAGATTACAAAATTTTTATAATATGTATTTAAATTCTTATAATAATGATGTAAAAGAATATCATAATACCCATGAAATTTTGTCCTTTGATGAATTCAATGAAATATCTATACCTTCTAGTATTAAATTTAAAAATACACAGAAAATAAAACTGTCTGATCAATCTTTGATTGAATGTACCTCAGAACTTTTACCAAATGTTGTTCATTTGAATTTTAACATACTGACAGATTATTTTAAATATGCACATAGTTATTCACCAATTATACAACCAACTGTCTTGATTTACCGTATAAAAAACAGAACACTATCACCTGGTCTACTTTTAGCAATATATGCATTAACATTTTTATTTAGTCCCAATCAAAATAAATTACTAGCAGATTTTTATTTTGATAAAGCAGAACAATATTTAACTTGTAATATTAGTTCATCTGATATTCAGAATGTTCATACCGCTTATTTATTATCTAATTATTGTAAGTACTAGCAATAAGATTAATAAATAATAATTTGTATATAGTAATTATTAAAAACTGTAAATATGTTTTTTTATTCCTTTTTTTTTTTAACCTCATTTTAATAGGTCCTGGAACTAATAAAAGTTATATATACTCAGGTTTAGCAATGAGATTATTAAAAGTTTTAAAATTATATGATAATTTGAATTTACCATTAAATATAATGTTTTATGAAGAACGTATAAAAACTGTTTGGTGTTGTATAGGAAAAGATTTTTTATTAAATATTACATCCAATCGTTTGGATAGGCCTGGTTGGTTAGACCAACCAATTCCACAAAGTTTTACAGATTCATTAACTATTAAAAATTATACTCCTGAAAGATTGACAGTAGTGTTTATGGCTGTAGTAGTATCATTAACTAAAATCATAAGACATGCAAGAGAGCGGAGAAATAATGTATTTGATAAAGGTGAATTTAAATATTTAATACAAGAATTAGCTTTAATACAAGATCATTTAGAAAAACATATATCACTGAGTCAAGAGATAATTGATATAAATTCATGTTCTCAATTATCATGTGTAATTTATCTTTATATTTTATTTTTTACTGCAAAACTAGTTTTATTCAATTTTGAACTATCCCCATATATTTACTCAAATACTTTAATTAGATCAAAAAAATATGTCGAAATGAAACATAAAGAAGTAGAAATATCGTATATATTGAATCAAATAAATAAGGAAGACTCGTCAATTAATAATAAATCTTTTAATGAATTAAAAAATAAAGAAAATAATAATCATTTTGATAATATTAATAATACTTCCAATATAACGAAAAATACTGACAATATAGATTTATTAATGAATCAATCACAAAATAAAAATATTAATTTTAAAAAAGACGATAAATCTTCTCTATTTGAAAACTACGAATACATTAAAATGGAAGATGAATATGTTGGTGAATATTGTATTCTTTCAAAGTTATCACCAATAACATATAATTATAAACTTTTCGTTAAAGATAATAATAATGAATGCACTAATAATAAAGAGAAAGCATTTCTTAAAATTCCTCAAGTTATAAATAATTTAGATTATGCTAATTGCTTTAATGTTTGTTTCGATATCGTTGAGCAAATTACTAGAATGTTAAAAATTTTTGTTAAATCTTTTAATAATTCACAAATTAGATATCAAAATTCATTATGTTGGGCATTTTATTATATTGGTACTTTTTATATGATGATCTATGCCAATTTTAAAAAGGAAGATGCTAAAGAAAAAATCGAGTTTTATTATAGCCAAATAAGGGTAATGTATAAAATCTATCCCTTTTTGTCTTTATATTATTCAAAATTATATGAAGAGGCTAAATTGGAAGCATATGAAGCATTTTCAAATAATTCAGTTGTATTTTGTCAAAAGGGACCATTTTAACATTATTAAATAATTTAGAATTATGCTATTAAAATTATTCCATTAAAAATTTTTTTTAAAAATAAAAATTTTAATAAAATATCTGTAATAATTATTGTAAATGAAGATTTCCAAATTAATATTAATAATAAATAAATAACTAAATAATATAAATAATATAATAATGTATTACTATTTTATTTTTATTTATTCTCATATCTTTTTATATATTATTTATTTATTAATATAAAATGCATCAAATTCAAGTTATATATATTAATACATATTAAATAATACTAAATCTTTTATAACATTTCATTAATTTTCTTTTATCATTTGTTTAGTATATTCCCAAATCATTAATGCACCACTGACATGCACATTTAATGATCTAATAGTTCCAAATTGAGGAATTTCAATACATGCATCCAATAATTGTAATAATGGTACTGGTATTCCTTCCTTTTCTTTACCTACATTATTAATAAAATAATGTATATTTTGATATATTAGATAAGATCTATATTTTTTTTATATTTTTAAAAAATTTAATATATTTTACCTAACAATAATACTGATTTTTCTGGGAAATGGAATTTATTAAGATTAACACTATCATTTGTTTGTTCTACACCTAATAATGCGTATCCTTGTTTTTTCTTTTCAGCTAAATATTCTGGTAGATTTTCTTCTGTAACCTAAATTTAGTAATACAATTTTAATATAAATAGCATATAAAAATAATAATAAAATGAAAAATGAATTTACTTCAATCATTGGAACCCATTTATCTGAGGTAACTGCTAAAGATTTGAATGTCTCATCTTGTTTGATCTTTAAACTATTAACAACTAATGTTTCAGCATTGAATATTTCACAAGTTCTAAAGTTATATAGTAATATTAAATATTATGAACAAACCATTATTAAACAATAATATCAATATTTTGGTTTAGTCTAGTTATTATACCTGCATAAACCACCCAAATTTGGTGCTTTAGATACTAAACTAGCAATGACAATTAATGAATTACGTGATTTCTATTATGCAGAGTAAAATATTAAAAAAATGTTTTTTTGTTTTTTATTTAATATATATTATATAATATATATAATAATTTTATATTATTATTATATATCTAATTACCTTCTCACCAATAATAGTTTCTCTTGATAAATCGATATCAGTTTGCATCATAATTTCCCATGGAATAATTTTCTTTTGAATTGGTGTGCTTTCAGTTAAAGCTTCTCTCTTGTTTTTATCATCATCATTTGATTCAGTTGGTTTGTAGCTATACAAAGTAATAATAATAAAAAAAAAAGTGTTAATATTTAATATAAATAAATATTATTAATTATAGAACTTACGAAACATCATAAGCACTTGGATGATATTTAATATTCTTTTCGGTTCTATATGGAACAAGAGAATATGGATTTACCATGACTTTTTCAAAAGCATGCTATTAAATTTATAATAATAACTTATTAATAATGCTTGATTATATTAAAAAATATACAAATATTTATAAATAAAAAAAGTTATTCATACAGCTGATATTCTTTCATTTTCAGCAATTCCACTTATGGTTGGTAAAATTCGGAATAAAAAGTCGACAGAAAAATCTTCATTAATATCAAACTTTGAGAAATAATATGAGGATTCGAAAATTTTTTCTCTGAAACGTTTACATTCATTATTATTTAAGATGAAGCGATTAATTGCAGTGTGCCATTGTGAGTGCTTTAGATATTGAGAAAATTGACTAAATATTGATAAAAAAAAGGAATTAATAATAGTTTTGACAATATATTAAATAATAAAAATTAAAAAACAAAATAAAACAAAAAAACATAAATTATTGATAAATATTCACTATAAACACAACAACTACTTACGGTAAACAAGAACATGTCAAATAACTTTGGCTAAATGCCCATTGAGCAAATAAACGAATTGTAAAATGATTGCTACTAATCCATGGTGTTAATTTAAGGAATAACTAATGTTATTGAAAAATTAATAAATTATTCTTTTATATTATTTAATTATATATTATATATTATAAATAATATATATAACTTACTTTAGAGAAGAAATCAAATTGAACTTCACCTGGAAGGTATTTTCCAATATTCATAACAATTGTAATATAAGATGATATTGCATGTGCTTTTTGATTAAAACTTTCTAATTGACTAAATCAAAATTAAAAATGAAATACGTTAGTAAATGAATTGAAATTTTTATTCTTGATTCTATAATATTTACTTTAAAATTAAATCAACAAATTTTGGAAACTTTATCAAGATTTTCATTAAGGCAATCTAATTTAATGATATTAATTATATAATTTATAAGAATTTGTATTATAATTTTGTTTTATTTTTAATTTTAACTTTCTTACTTCCATGTAAAATCTTGTTGAAAGCATGCAATTATCATTTGATATTAATTCAATAATCTTATTAATAAAACTTTCAGCAGTATAAACATCAATGAAATGTAATAATAAACAAATAGATTCCCATAAACGAATCTTTTATTTAAATATAATAATATATAAATATAAATTATGAATATAAATATTCTTAATATCATTGATAAATAATAATTATAAGTATATAAGAGTATGATTATTTACTTGTTTACGGTGTTGTGGTGTGTTAATATATTGTGTATAAAATTCACCATGGGGTTTAGTATTTTCAATATATAAATTAATCATATAGTTCAATAATTTTTGAGCAAATAGTTCATCATTTCTATTATCAATAGTAGATTGTTGTAATTTTAATAAAACAATATTATGTTGAACACGAACAGCGTAATCTTTAAGACTAAAGTTCCATTCAGCAGTTCTATTTTAAAATAATTAAGAATAATAATAATGTTATATATGTGTATAAGAATACACTGATTATTTAATATCTTATATTTACTCTTTTATATCATCAATTTCGTCAATTTCATTAAACTTTTCATTATCGTTTTCTGAGGTTTCTTTTTTCTTATTCATTTCATTATTTTCTAATTTTAATTTTAATGCAATAGCAGCATCTAATTTTTGATCTTCCTTTTCACGTAATGGGCCATAAATTAATAATTCAACTAATTGTTTCATAAAGAATTTTTGACAATGTTCTTTAGAATTTACTAAAGTATTAGGTAAAGGAACCTTTTGTTTTAAAGTCTTCTTAAAGTAAACGGTATTACTAGTCCAATAATTAAAAAGCTTTGTTGACATATAATTAACAATTCCGGTTTTGACATTACCTAATAATATAATTTTTGAAAATATCTTTTAAAGTAAAACTTTATTAATTAAAATACTTTATTCTATTATCATTAATTTTATATTGAATAATTTATTTTAATAATATATTTAATGAATTACTTTTTTAATTGGACCATTATCTTCGTTAAGTTCTGGTAATTTCAACAATCCAGGTTGGAAAACAAAATCAATATATTTGCTAATCAATGGATTAAACCATTTAGAATTTGATACATTTTCTTCAATTATTTTATAACCATTTTCAAAACATTTTTCAATCTAAATTATTATATAATTTTTTATTATTATTATTTAATAAGAAATTTATTATGTAAAATAATTATGTATTATAAAAAGTAACAATTAAAAATATAATATTTACCAAATCAGATGTCTTTTCCCATTCCATATCTACTAAATCCTTTAAAAATTCGAAAATGCTTATAGCAGATCTATAGGTAGCATTTTCTAATTCCTCAGTGCAATAAACAAATACATCTTTTGGAGTTATTGAAATATTTATCTCCATTTTTTTAGATTTCTAAATGATTAATTAAATCAATATTTTATTTTATTAAATATTAATAAAATATAATATGTGTAATTTTTTTTTGTTACTATATATATATTCTCTCTTATCAATAATACCTCAATAGAATATTTTAACATATATTCAATGCATTGCCAACGTGAGCTACATAAATAATCAATGATATTTCCCCAATTTAAGCGTCTTTATGATAATTATAATTTTTAAATAAATATGTATTATTGTTTGTATAAAATAATAATAATAATAATAATAATAATAATAATAATAATAATAATAATAATAATAATAATTAATAATAATAATAATAATAATAATAATAATAATAATAATAATAATAATAATAATAATAATAATAATAATAATAATAATAATAATAATAATAATAATAATAATAATAATAATAATAATAATAATAATAATAATAATAATAATAATAATTTTTTATGCTTATTAATTTATTTTATTCTATAAACCATTCTAATTAACACTTTATTAAATTTTATAATAAAAATCTATACATACCTAGCTTCATATGAAGATGTAATTTTTTTAATTTGAACATCTTTACATAATTCATATATGAAATCATTGGATATTAAATCAAATGTGAATATTTTATTTATATATGCTGATTGATAAATAACTTTATGTAACTGTAAAACATTAATTTTAATGAATTGTGTATTTAATTGATCTTCATTATCTATTAAAAAATAAAAGTATTATGATTAGTCTTTATTTTTGAAATCTATATTTTTTATTAATATAAAATATATATATAAATAATTTTCATACTTTTGATCTCATCCTCAATTAGTTTTAATTCATTGATTTTTTCATTTAATAAACTTTCAATAGTATTAATATGCAAAGGATTAGTAAATTTGGATTGTTCTCCATTATCAAAATTATTACATAAAAAGAAGGTTAAAATAATAATCATCTCCTTTGAGTAATTAATATCTTATATTATTTTAATTTAAATTAAAAATTAAAAAATGTTAATACTTATATTTTATTTAAGTATATAATTAAGTATAATTATTATGATTATTATCAATACAAACTTGAAAGAATATTATTATTGAAACTTGTTAAATTACTAAAACAATAATTTATAATATTTTGAATTATTGAATCGTTAATATTCAAAATATTTATTATATCTATTAAATGAATAAATTTTTATTAATGATTTATAAATTAATACTTATAAAATATATAAGGTTTTGAAATAATTTTATAATAAATTTTATTATTACCAGAATTGTTATTATTTTTAAGAATATTATATAATAATATCATTGATTTTTCAGGTAAGCCTTTTTCCATATATGAATTAACATATATTTTTGATAATTGATATAATAATGGTTGAATAATAATATTTGAAATTTCTTTTTTATTTAAAGTAAACTTCATTATTGAACAAAGTGCTTTACTTTCTTTTTCATATATATCTAATGGAATATCTACATTTATAATTTATTAAAATTGTTATTAAGAATAATTATAAAATAATTATATATATAGAATATTCATTACTTTCATCTATGCTTGATAATGATAAATATTCATTTAATGCAGTTGCTAAATTTTCTTTGAGCTGAATATATTGTATATTATAAAAATTTTTTTATTATCGATAATATTGAAACATATTAATATTATATGGCTATTATAGTTAATACTATTATTTCTTACTTCTTCTGTGGTATAGAATTTATTGATCCATTTTTCAGTCATTTGATATTCTTTAGAATTTTCGTTTAAATCAATTCCATCAAAGATTATAGAAAGTGTACTATTTATGAAAAAAAAAAAATAAATTAATAAATAAATATATATTTGCTTTAAACAATAACTAAATATCTTCATACTTAAGTAATTCAGAGAAGGTGATGTTTTCCTTTTTTAAATATTTAATAATAGATAATAAAGAATACTTTCTAATAATTTTTCTTGAACTTGTTTTACTAATTTATATATAAAAATATTTAAAATTAATAAATTTGCAAATAACTATTGATATTTTAAAATCAAATTAATACAAAATATTCACTGGAAATTTTTATGGAATTCAATAATATTTCTTATTGAAGAAAGTTCTTCTGATCCCCAACAATAACAATTATCTTTAACACTTGCTAAACCATGCATAATGAATATAATTGGTATATAAAAACCTAATTTAGGGAGCTTTTTCATAAGTTCACATAAGAAAAATTTCTAAATTTTTTAGATATATAAGTATATAAGTTTATTTATAATTAATCAATAATGTATTTATATTATTTGCATAAAATTGTAATATAAATATATATTTACTTTATCTGCTTCATCATTGAAAGCTTCTACAATTCTTTTGATAAAAAGGTGTAATGCTTCTCCAAATGGGGAAATGAATGAACCAAGACCAGGAACAGAATAGAATGAAGCGGTATCTAATACATTTAAAAAGGAATCTTTTTTTTTATTTATTTAATTATTATTGAATAAAAATAATTATTAATATTAAATTATTTAATTAGAATTAAAAATATTATTATAAATCTTAATTAAATATTTATATTAACCAAAGAAGATAGTAAATTGACTAGCCAAAGTTCTTAATCTATCTGGATCATCAATATCAATTATATATCTTACAAATCTCTTTCTAACAGCAATAGCATCATTCTGAAAACCTCTCTTTAAAATTACCATTATCCATGATATATCTAATTCATAGGATTCATCTTTTATTTTTAATAAAAAAAATATAGAATAAATATAAGTAATAATTTATTAACATTTATATCAATAAATTTATTTTTTACTTTTTCCAGTTGGAATAATATCTAAAAATTTTGGAAGGATTGGCTGTTAATAAGTTTAAAAAATATATTGTTTGTATTCATACTCGTTAATATATATAAACAATCCACTTTATTAATTAATATATAATTATTAGATACAAAGATTTAAATAAAAAATTACGTCTACAAGGTGAACATATGTTTCTTGAACCATATCATAGAGTAAAAAGAAATTTGTCCAACATGAAGAACATTCTTTAGCAACATTTTTGTCAAAGCTAAATAAACTTGAAATATAAAAAAATTAAAATATTTTATTAAAATATATATAATTTTCAATATTCTTGTTTAATATTTTTTCAGTTTTTTTTTTTTTTTTTTTTTTTTTTTTTTTTTTAAAAAAAATAATCTTACGTTGGCCACTTTAAATTTGGATTTTCATTATGCTTTTCCGAATAATCAACAATTCTTTTTAATATGTAAACAGAAAACTTTCGTGATAAAGAATCGGTTTCAATTAAACCAATCTTTAAAAATTTTATAAATTAAAAAAAAAAGGTTGTTAATATTCAATTAATAAATATAACTAAAATATTAATTAATATCTAAAAGTGTAAATATTAAAATTTTATCAAGCTTATATATATACCAAGCTTATATATATACAATGCTATTATTCCTTATTTATATTAAAATTAATTTTGTAATTATTACTTGAATAATTTCAAATAATCTATTTTCATAACATAGATTATATAACGGTTCAGTATCTTCTTCAATTGACATATAATTATTAAATAATTTAGCAATAATACTTAGAGAATCTGATCTTAAATCTTTTGAATAATTGAACATATCATAAACCTTATTAAAAATTAACTATATATTTTTATTATTTATAAGTAATAAATTTTTAAATTAGTTATTTTATAAATTTATTTAATTTTTAAATAAAATAAAAATAAGTTATTTCAATACTTTTAACCATTCTTTATTTTTCAAATTATTGTTACTAAAAAAGGCAGGTGTAACATTTCTCATCACCAGTTGTCTTATTGAATTATTCATATCACTAAAGTAACAAACTAAGAATATTAAAATTGTATTTTGATATTTATTGTAGTTTTCATTTGTAATATATTCAATAAAAGACTTTAAAATGTCAAATAATGTTAAACAATTGATATTATTAGCAATTTCCCAATATTTTTGAGAAACATTTTCAAAAATATTTATATCGATATTTTTTAAAAGTTCAGCTGTAGCAAATTTTTTATGATATTCTGAAATAAGATTTTCATTTAAATTAACATATAACTTTTTTAATAAAGTAATTAAAAGAGATTCTCCAAATTCATTGAAATTTTGGGCCATATAATAACCTAACGAATTTATTACTATTATATAGTTTGTATTAATAATATATTTATATAATTTAATTAAAATATATTAAAATATTTATAATAGTTGAAGAAATAATAGTATGATGAAAACCTTCAATTCTAATGTCATGAACAATTTGTTTAGTTTTTTTGTTAATTCTTACATTTCTTGAAAAAGTTGGAACAACAATTTTGTTTAAGAAATCATTTAAAATATTTTTTTTCTAAAAATAAAATTAATAGTAAATAAATATAATTTTTAATTATTAAAAAGGAATATTATATATGCCATTTTTTTTGTTTTTTTTAATAAAAAATAAATTATGTATATTTTATATTTTATTTATAAACTATTATAACTTACTGTATTAACATCTTCACTTGTACATAATGTTTTAGTTAATGTTTCAATTGACTTTAAAGTTTCAATATTCCACTGTTCAACAGAGTTTTCTAATAGTGTTGAATATAAATTATTTAAAATAACAATACTATTATCTTTCCCTGTCTTAAATTTATTGTTTAGTATAAATAACATTTTAGAAAAGATAAGTATTAATGATATTATATAAATGATTTTTATTTTATTTACATACTTTAATAATAGAATTATAAATAATATTATCCAACATTTTCTTATTTTTACGAAAATGTTCAAATGATTATTAAAATATAATATAAATCACAAAAATTGTACTAGAATTAAAAAAAAAAAAAAAAAACTATTTCTAAATATTTTTTTAATTAAATAACCAATCATATATTAATATAGATCAATTTAAATTTAAAATTTTAAATCTTCTTTTACTCAATTACATATTTTATTTTTTAAAATTGTTATATATAGGTAATAATTCTTTATTAATAAAAACTCATATTTAATTTATTATCATATTTAATTTATAGAATTATCAAGTTTAAAATATCTTTTATATTAATATTTTTTTTAAAAATTTGATATATTTAATAAAACTACAAATATAAATTGATAGTGGCTTTCTTATTTTAATTAAAATTACTAGAATACATTATACCCAATTTTTATTCATTTGTGTTTAATTAAACATTTTTTTTTTATTTTTATTTTAATTTTAATTTTTTTATTACATGTATTATAATTTTAATTAAATTAATAATAAAGTTTAAAATAGTTGATGCCGTAAAAAAAAAAAAAAATATATATATATATATATATATAAATTATGCTTTTAAATAAATTATAATAATTAAATATAATTACTATTTTCAATATATATAAAAAAAGAAAAAAAATTATTATAAACTAAATACTTATTTACTTTACTACTGTATTTTCATTTTTTAAAAGCTTAACTCTTGGTAAATTTTAAAGTTTTTTTATTGGCATTTATTAAAATTTAATTTTGAATTAGTATTATATATTTTTTGGTAAATTCTTTATAAACCTTGTTTTATATATATATTCTAATGGTAAAATAAAAATTATTATTTGCTTAATAATCCATTTATTATTTTAATTTACATTAATCAATTATTTATTTATTTTTTAATAAACCTATTATATGGAAAGTAATATTTTTTTTAATAAAAAAATTATAAATGTTTTAAATTTTTGATATAAAGAGTATAAAAATAAGAAAGTAGCTTTAAAATAATTATATATTCTTGAAATATAAACATAATAAACATAATAAACATAATAATAATAATAATAAATACAACAATAACAACAATAATAAATACAATAATAATAATAATAAATACAACAATAATAATAAATCATTTCTAATTAAATTTGTAATATTAAATAATAATAAATAATAAAAGATTACATTTTATATTGAAAATATCTTTTGTTTTAATTAATTAATTATTATCTTATTATTATTGTTTTATTTGTTTATAAATTAAATAAAAAATACTTTATACAACATAATATATAACATATGAGATAAAATAAAAAGATGGATAAATCAAAAAAAAAAGTAAGAAGAAAAGTAACTCAAGCATGCGAAAAGTAATATAATTCGTTTTCAATTATCATCATATATATATAAAGATTTTTATTTATTTATTTTTTTTTATAATATTTCCATATCTTTCACTTTTGTTTTATTTTGTTTTATTTATTCTTAAAATCTCTTTTTTTTTTAAATTCAAATATATTTATATTTTAATATTCTTCACTCCCCCTTTTTATTAATAGTTGTAGAGAGAAAAGAGTAAAATGTTCCGGTGGAAGACCAACTTGTGATAGTTGTCGCCAATTAAACATTACATGTGTTTATAATGCTGTAACAAAAAAAAGGGGTACATATTTTACATATTTTATTTTTATATAATAATATTAAATAATATACAATGCAATGTTTAATTTTATTATAAATAAAGGTCCTAGATCTGGTTATATTGAAGAAATTGTTTCTACTAGAGTTCAGAAATTATTTGAAAAGTATGTTTCAGAAGGTTTAATATCAAAAAAAGATATCTCAATTTTAGCTAAAAACAATGTAGATATGTTTAAATCAAGCGAAATATTAAAATGTTATATAGAAGGAGAAGATAAAAAAGAAGAGAATGTAGAAAATAGTAATTTAAATAATAATGTAAATTTTGAAGGAAATACATTTTTAAATTCAGAAAATGAGAAGAGGGAAGAATTTCTATCCAAGTTATCTAAAATTAATAAAAATAAAGTTTTAATAGCTAGTACGGTGAATAAAGCGGAAAACATTGGTTGCTCAATGATAAATATTAATCTTAGTTCTTGTAATTACAATATAGTTACAGTTAATTATGATTTAATTGAATCATACTTTGAATATTCTCATAGTCACTTTCCAATGTTAGTAAAAGAGGTTTTTTTGGATAGAATAAAGAAAAATACAATATTACCAGGATTATTATTAGCAGTATATGCTTCAGCATTAATATTTAGACCAAATCCTGACTATAATGCATCAAAAAAATATTTAAGACTATCACATATTTATTGTAGTATTTATTATCATTCATCAGATATTCAATCAATTCAGGCAATATCATTGTTGGCTAATTGCAGTAATTATATATTTTTTTTTATTAAATAATTTTTTTTATTATTAGTGAAATTATTATTATTATTATTATTATTATTTAATTTTGCTATTATTAATTATAAAACTATTATTTTCATAAATATCACTATAAATAATAATAATAATATCCTTTTAAATAATAAATTTATTATTCTACAATATCTTTAAATTTTTTTATTGCAAATAATAATAAAAACTTCTAAATTTATAATTAACATAAAATATGATCAAAAAAGCTTGTGGTAGTAATTTTAGTTGGATATTGTTTGGTATTGCATTAAGAATGGCATATTTATTAAAGTTAGATGAAGAAGATAAAAACTTAAGTGAAATATATAATGAAGAAAGAAAGTTTACATTTTGGTATGTTATATCCAAAGATATGTTATTAAGCGTTATTACCGGCCGTTCATATAGATATGATTTATATAGCTTTTTATGTTCACCTACAATAAAATCAATTTTGTTTAATTTCAAACCTAAAAGAAGTTATTTTAATTTGCTTTTTCAAATTATTTTAGCAAATTTATTACAAAAAGTAATTCAATATGTTAGAAGAAGGAATTCTAGATTAGAAGAAGTTGATTTAGTAGAAAAAGAAATTGATTATTGGTTTAAATTACTTGAACCTGAGTTTAATTATCAAAAAAGTGATAATATTGAAAACACTTCAATAGGGGAAATTATAGGCAGTATTCATTTTGATATAATTTTTTCCACTTTAAAAATAATTTATTATAGACACAAACCAACGTCAGTTATTACTACTAATCGTAAAAACCATTATCTAGAAAAATTAATAAGTATATTTTTAAAATTAGATAAAGACCCTATGTCAGAAGAAAATGTAGATATTCAAAGTGATTTGAACGATGATAAAAAATATCAATCATATCCTTATGAATTTGAAGAAATTGATGGTTTTAAACATAAAAAATCAGGGAAAATAAAATATGACTATTTTTTAAAAAAGGCTTATGATATCTTAAAAAATAAGAGAACAAATTTTAATAGAAAAGACATTGAAATTAAATCCACAAAAGGTAATGTATTTTATTGAAATACTTTTTAATTATTTATATATTTATATTTATTTTATATTTATTAAATTACATAATTTATTTTGAATATTTAATATTAAAGTATTATTAAAATATCTATATATTTATATATTTATTTTTTTAATATTAAGATGAAAAATATCGTGCTAATTCTTCCGAAAATATACTTAAAATAAATACTATAAAAAGTAGTATTATTCCTTTATCATTTAAAATCAATAATTATCTTTATTTCAAAAAAAAGCCGGAGGAATTATTAGTAGTTGATTATAACACTCGTTATATGGAAACATTAGATGTTTCTGGTATTTATATCGATAAAAATATTGATACAAGTTTAAAGGGCAATAACTTGAAATTTAAATTTACTTCAACAAATGTTAATGATATTAAATCAATACCAAATCCAAGTGATTGTTCGAAAGAACAAAATAATTATTATAAAAGTACTTTAAAAAGAAGCTATAGTCAAAGAATATTAAATTCTGAACCAAATGATATTAACAAATTGGTATCATCAGCTAAACGTTCTAGATCAAATAGTTCCTCAAGCGCTATTAATATGGAAAAGAAAAAGGAAATGTTTATAAATATAGATCCATTTAAAACAAAGAATAATTATGAGAAGAAAGTATTTGATAGTTTGACATTTTTAGAAACCAGTAATAATAATATCCAATCACCAGATGATAATTTTATTGATTATATTGATAAGCAATCACTTCACAATTCTACAAAATTTAATAAATTATTAGATACCAATGTAGAGCCAATCTATATACAAAAGTCTTGTGAGACGGAAAGTACAAATTACAGTGAATTTTTAAAAGGAATTATTGATATACCTAAGCCAAAAAACACAATAGATAATATAGACTTATTTGTAGATTTAAAATACGATACATCTGATGAACAAAAGTTTGAGGATGATGATTTAAATAATTCTATGAGGAACTTAAATGAGTGTTATTCAATTGCAAAAACAAATACCAAAAAAATTAAAGAATTACTTAAATATTTAGGTCCTACTATGACTTTTAATTTTGTATTATGTTGGTCTTTCTATCAAATTGGTGTTATTTATTTGATATGGTATGTAAACTATTGTAAAGAAGAAGATCATCAAATGATTAAATTTTATGAAAGTTTATTAGAAAGATCATCAAAGAGCTATGTAGCAGCTATACCTTTTTTATCAAAATTTCGTGAAATGATTAGTGAGGCAGAAACTTCTGTAAAAGATGGTACTAGAAAACTTGCTATTAAAGATTTTTTCTAAGACATTATAAATATAGATATATATATGCATATATGCTTTAAGAGTTTGAAAAAAAAATTTTTTTTCCTATTTTATTGTATATTAAAATATAATGAAAATAACCTATACCTCTTTTTTTCTTTTTTCTTTTTTTTTTTTAATTCATTCATTTATTTATGGTTCATTGTTATATAAAATGTTTATTTTTATTTATTTATTTATTTATTTATTTATTTATTTATTTATTATTATTAATATATTTATATTTATTTCAGATATAAATATGTAAATAAAAATTAAAAATTAATCATATAATATATATGTATATATATATATTTAAAAATAACAATTAAATATTCTCAAAATTTATAGTAAATATTAATATATAAGTTAAAGAGAAGCAAGCAAACAACAACACCATCAAAAATATCAATATATATAATATTGATTTTCTATCTTTTTAAAATTTATTATTTATTTTATAATACTTTCAATTAATATAAAAATTAAATAAAGTACAATTAAATATTACATTATAATGAAGAAATATAGTAACTTTGGTCTTTGTAAATATTAATTTTACTAGTATTAGATCTAATTTTCTTTTATTAACTAAATACTTCATTTATTATTGAAATAAAATAATAGTATTATATTTCATTTATATATATAAACAAAAAAAGACTTTTAAATTGATGCTTAAATATGAAAATAAGTAATAATAAATATCATAATTGTGTGTTTAGAAAATATTTATCATCAATATCATTAATTAATAATAGAATATTTCCTCAATTAGTGAATAATATTTAGTAATTCTTTAAAGAAAAAGGTTTAAACCTTTAAAAAAAAATTATATATTAAATGATTCAGTATATAATGAATAATATTTTTTATATATTATATATAATTAATAATTAAAATATTAAAAATATATAGTTTTCCAAATAATATTAAACTTTCAGAATAAAAGATTTAATTAATTTTATAATGGATGATATTAAAAATTTCAATTAAATCATATTTTAAGAATTAAGTTGATTAAAAGGTTAATTAAAAAATATTGTTGTTTTAATTAACCTTTTATTTTATAAATGTTAAATAATAATTCTGAAGTATATATATAAATATTTATACTTTTCAAGCATATATTTTTATTTAATAGTCAAAGCTTTAATTATCGCATTATAGGATATTTAATTGTTTTAATATAAAACAGAAAAAACACAAAGTAATAATAATAATAAAAACTATAAATTAAATAAATATCATTTATGATTTTGTATTATATTTCATTATTTATTGTAATTTTTTTATATGCTATTGGTTAGATTTTTATGATTTTTTTTAAAAATAAAAATAAAAATGGTTTATTAGAAAATATCATAAAGTAATTAATAAATACTGATAAATTTAGAATATTCATTTTATTGGAGTTGTAGATTTAATATTTTTCTTTTTCATATTTGAAAAAGAAAAATAATATATATAGTTAACAATTTAGTTTAAATCATTTTAAATTATTGTTATTTATATTATTGATAAATAATAATAAATGAAAAGTAAAACAAAAATAAATTATATATATATATATATGTATATTAAATATTTAAATTAATTATATGTTAATGCATTTTATGTTTAAAATTTTAAGCATAAGTTACTGGCATTATATCTATATTATTAGTTTTTGTTTTTGTTTTGTTAGTATCTATAATTTTGGATTTCTTTGATTCTGGTTCTATTGAAGTAGAATTTTTATTATATTTGGTTTTCAGAGTTAATTTTCTTTTGCTTGATGTGACTTTAGTAGCAGCTTCAATTTTATTATTTTTATTATCTTCTGTGGGCTGACTATTTGAATTAGAATTACTAAAATTAGTGTTTTTACTTGTATTATTTAAATTTTTAACATTAGAATTAATGATATTTTTGGTTTTTGGTAAAGACTTTTTTTCTTCTTTCATCTCTCTAGAAATTTCTTTTTCAAGTTCTTTCATAAAGTCATCTAAATTAACACCTTCTGATTTTAACTTTTCAAGATATAATTTTTCTTTCAATTTCATGACTCTCATTTCTTCTTGAAGCATACAGATGTATTCGTAGGAACGTGTAATAATCATAATTTTACTAGGATTTTTATCGAATATTGACGGTATAACAACTTTTAAATTTTCAAAACCTTGTTTCAATGAATCTCTTCTTTTTTGTTCAGCATTTTTATGATTCATTTTACGTACTTCAATACCAGAAATCAAATTAGGATTTAAGCCTAGCGATGTTGTTTCACCTCTTAAAACATTCTGATAGTTACTTTTTGATGCTAACTTTAATGCATCATCCATAGAAGTGATTTTATTAGGAAGAAGAGGAGTTATACGTGAATTTGAAATCGTTTTATTTATTTTTGATGCTTTGACAGGTTTCAATTTATTAGGGCCCTTATTTACTGAAGTTATAACAGTAGATGAAGTAGTAGAAGGAATTATAGATGGTGGATTTGATGGTCCGAATAAATTATTTTCAGATTTTGGAGTTGCTATAATAGAAAAATTTGGAATGTTATCATTATCTTGATTGACATTAATATTAGAGGCTATAGTAGGAGGTGGTAAACTTTCAAATGAAGCTTCTACTTCCATTGAGTCTGATTGTAGTAAAGAAGATAAATTAATTGTCAAATTATTAGTGGAAGGAGAAATAAAATCTTTAATCTCTGTAGTCATTTTATCGATATTAGGTAATGATTTTGTGTTAGAATTACCTGTGGTGATAGATATTGTGTTTTCTATAAGTTTTTTACTACTACTATTATTATCTTGCCCTATACTATCTTTTTTATTTAATTTTTCTTTTTTATTGCTATTGCTATTTATACTATCAGATGAGAGAGGATCACTCGGAAAAATACTTGGTGAAATTTGATGAGATACATTTTCAATAATTTCTGAAGGTAATTTTCTATTTGTAGGTCCTTTAGGTGATATGATCGAGGATGATATTGGTGATTGAGATGAATTTAAACTTATTGTATTTACTTTTAAATAATTGGAAATATCATTTGCATTTTCAATGATAATATTTGGGACATTTAACAATTTATCATTAGATGTGCTAATCTTTTGATTAATATTACTATTTTCATGAAATTTTTTATTGGATGATATTAATTTATCAATTGCTTCTGTGATCTGATTTTTATCAGAAGTCTTTATTGGTTTTATTACTTCGGTTTCAGGTCCATGTCTAGAATTATAATTATTGAAAATTGTTGAAACTGAAATTGGAGTGTTTAGATTATTTATTTTATTTGACTCTCTAGTTGCATCTGTGGCTGTAATTGAGATATCATTACTTTGATTGCTACCTAATAATAGTGTATTATTATTTAGTGATGAATAAACTTGTTTGTCAAAATCAATCTCACTGCCATCTAAGATTAAGGGCGTCAACAGTGAATTGTTTTCTATTATTTTATTTTGACTATCAATAGCTTTATCTTCAATATTATGATGTGATTGAACATTCATTTTTGAAGCATTATTATTTTCTATAATATAATTCATAAATATAGGAGTTGTAACGGCATCATTTTTCTTATTTGATTTTAAATTACTACTGTTTAATGATGAATTAATATTATTTATTGAATTGATATTGGAATTAACATTCATTTCAGATAATGCAAAATTGAATGAACTTTCATTAAGCATCCTTTTCATATTATTAATATTAATATCAATAAGATCAACATTAGTAGGTTGTGCTTGTTTTATTGTTTTAGAATTATTCGTGCTATTAATATTAGGATTATGTATTAATGATGATGTTCGATGATTATCTAAATGCATTAAAACAGACGGTGTGATTGGAAGTATAGATTGAGAAATTGATTTAGTGGTGGGCGATGATTCAAAACAAATGGAATCAGTAAGCATAGGTCCAACTAAAGGACTAAAGGAATTATTGGCATGTTCTTTATTACTATTACTACTATTGTTATTATTTGAAAGTATAAATGGCGAAGCTAATGAAATATTATTACTTTTATTTGGTTTAGAATGAGATAAAGTATTTACTTTGTCAAGAATATTATGACTATTTTTATTTTCATTAACGTAACTAGTGTGGGATGATATAGTTGTTATTGGCATTATAGAGCCAGGCAAATTGTGGTTTTTAGATATTGAGGAAATAAATGTTGGTGAAGAGTTAATCGATGAACTTGGTAAAGTGTGTAAATTAGATACTTTTTGGGATACTTTTGATATTGAATATGATTCATTTTTATTATATTCTGGAACAATAACAGGAGAAGTTAAAGGATTGAACTTTTCATTATTTTTTGAATTAATGTTTTGGTATATAATATTTGGGGATATGGATGGGGAGATTAATGATTGTATTAAAAAAGACTGAATTTTAAATATAATGTATTTAAGAAAATTATAATTAATATATATTATTAATAAGTTATATTTATTAAATAATATTTATTATTAATTTAATTTTTAACTATATATAATTTAATAAGTATGACAGAAGTTAATATTTATAGATTAATGTTGTTCTCATATTATATGTATATAATTAATTTTTAATAATATAATTTATGTAAAAACATTTACTTCATCTTTTTTTATTATTTCATTGTTTTCATTAATAGATAAATTATCAAATATAATATTATCTTTTTTTATATTTGTTTTAAGTTGGCTTACTAATGTAGAAGGAATTTTTGTTACATTTGAATCCAAGATATATTTTTTTCTAACATTATTTGTATTTGATTCTTGAAAATCGGAATTAGTTAATATATCTTTTGAAACATAAGGTTCTGGTAGTCTAAATACAGATTGAATGTTATCTATATCAGAAGGTGGTATAGTAATGTTTGAATTTGCTTCATTAATTAAAGAATGGGTTGGTGTTGATATAGCATTATTTCGGTTTACATTGGGAAAAGAAATAATTGGTGAAGTGAAAATTTCTTTATTTGAATTTAATAAAATGTTTGTTGTATTCGTCTTATTTATTGAATTAGAATCAGTAATTGAAGATAAAAAAGATTGTTTATGAGTATTAATAAATGAATGTAAATTATGTAAGTTTGTAATATTTTTGGAATTCATTTTTTAAAGGTTTAAATAAAATGTTAGATTTTTATTTCTTTAGTAAAAAAAAAGAATTAATTTATATTCATTATATAATATTGGTTTTAAATAATCGTCTTAATAAAAAAAAAAAAAAAGGTATATGTTATTATATAATTATATTCTACATTTAATTATTGATAATTTTAAAAAGAATATTTAAAAATAAAATTCTTTTTATATAAAATTTTATAAATTATTAAAAAAATAATATTAATATAATATTATACAATTCTTTGAATTCTAATGTATCTAATTTTTAAAGTTATATAATTTAATAAATGAAGAAATTTAAATTTTCATTTAAAAACTTCATATTGATAAAATAATATATTTCAATATATTAAAAAGTAATATATTATATTACTAAACTTTATTTAATTTATACATAGCATTATTTTAAATGTTCCAAACTATAGTTTCTGTATTTATGGTTATTAATATTGGTTTTAGCTACAAAATATTGACCAATAATTATTACACGTGCAGATAAAATAATATTTTGAAATCTATAATATATATCTACATATATTTATGTATTTTTAAATAAAATAAACGTGTCTCCTTATAAATATATGATAAGCTTTCTACAATTTGTTAAAAACCAATTATTATAACATGTGCAAATACAAAATTCTTTAAATATAAAATAAATACTAACATATATTTATGTAATTTATACATACATAAGCAATAATATATATGTGATTAAAATAAATATAAATATTTATTTTAAAGATATATATTATTATATTATTTATTATTTAATAAGCATTCTATTATTTTATTATTACTATAATAACAATGATAATACTGATAATGTTTATTATAATAATATTAATAGTGGAATAATGTAATTTCTATATCTATATAGCTAGCATTATTTTTTTTCAATATTATTATTTTTTACATATATGAAAAAATAATAATAATAATAATAATAATAATAATAATAATAATAATAATAATAATAATAATAATAATAATAATAATAATAATAATAATAATAATAATAATAATAATAATAATAATAATAATAATAATAATAATAATAATAATAATAATAATAATAATAATAATAATAATAATAATAATAATAATAATAATAATAATAATAATAATAATAAATATATATATATATATTATTTATTTTTTATATATAAAAATCCAATTAATATTAATTTAATATTTTGAATTTTTTATATGTATTTTATTTTAATTATATATAAAAAATGTATAATACATTTATTAAAAGTTTAAAAAAAAAATATTAATAATTTTTTAATTTATTATAGATTTAAAAAAAAAAAATTGAAGCAAACCTCTATTTTTATATATTTGTAAAAAAGAAGATAAACAACAAATGTCTGATAGAAGAAAAAAATTAGAAGCCTTAGCTAATAAAAGAAAAAATGAAGATCTTGAAAAAGATATAGGGTATTTTTAATACTTGGAATTTAAAATTAAACAAAAATTAATAATAATAATAATAATAATAATAATAATAATAATAATAATAATAATAATAATAATAATAATAATAATAATAATAATAATAATAATAATAATAATAATAATAATAATAATAATAATGATAATAATAATAATAATAATAATAATAATAATAATAATAATAATAATAATAATAATAATAATAATAATAATAATAATAATAATAATAATAATAATAATAATAATAATAATAATAATAATAATAATAATAATTAATAATTAATAATAATAAAAAAAGTAAAAAAAAAAAAAAAAGTTTTAAATGATACTTTTCATAAAGATAATTTATTATAAAAGGAAATTTTAAAATAATTTAAAAAATGTTAAATGTGAATTGTTTATATGTTTATACATATATATACACTTATATATGTTTCAAATTTATTTTTTTTAATATAATAAATGATATACCATTTCAAAATATTTTTTTTCCTAAAGTAATAATGATATTTAAACATATGTATATATTTTCGAAATTAGTATTACTTCAAAAAAAGTTTCAAAACAATCTGGTGCATCTTCAAGAAAATCTAATGCAGCCCTAGAAAAACAAGCTAGACTTCAAGAACTTGAATATGAAAGACAGGAAAGAGAGTTAATTAAAAAAGGAAAGAACTTAGATACTTATGATGATGATGATGGATTTGTTGTTAATTCTGATGAAGAAGAAGAAGAAGGTATTATATATACATAACCTAATTATTAATAATTGGAAATTTGAAAATTTAAATTATAAAAATTTTTCAAATTAGTATATTCATTAAATTATATAATATATTTTATTGTTAAATATTTATAAAATAATAGTTTCATCATCGGAAGAAGAAGAAGAAGAATTAACAGAATCTGATGAAGATTCTAGTTACGATAGAAAAAGAAAAAGAAAATCAACAAAAAAAGGTAAGGGATCATCCGGTAAAAGCAAAAAGCCATCAAAGAGAGCAAAGAAAAGTCATTCTAGTGATTCTGAAGATGAAGATGATGAAACATTAGGTAAATCAAAGAGAAAGAAAAACAAAATCTAAATATAATAATTTGAGAGAAAGAATTTACTTATTGTATTTGAATTATTCATGCCTTTATTTATATATTCTTTATATACTATAGAAAATGAACTTGATTTCCTTGATACTAAAAATATTATTTCTGGTGGAAGACGTACAAGAGGTAAAAAAATTGATTACTCTCAATTTGGACCAGATGGCTCAGATGAAGACTAAAAATAAATTAATATAAGATAAAAAAAGTAATATACATAATTTATTCTATGTTTATATCTAAACATTTAAACGTTTATTAAAGAGTTATAATACTTTACTAAATTATTTATTCATATATATTATTCTTTAATTTTTTCAACACTAATAAAATTAAATATATATAAAAATATTTAAAAAATTGTTCATATAATTATTATTAATTATGTGAAGTGTATGTAGATAAAAATAAAAAATTTTTATTAAAATAGCTTGTATATTATTATTAAATAAACAATATATAAACTTTAAGTAATTATACTTGTTTCACAAAATTTTACATTTTTTTTTTTTTTTTTTTTTTTTAAAAAAAAACATATTTAAACTCAGAATTTCTTTTGTGTATTTATATTTTATTTTAATATAGTATATTTAATAAAAATAATTATTTTAATAATTAATTCTTTGAGTTTTTAATGATTATTTAAATATATATAATTCATATAAGTAATAAAAGTAAAAATAAAAAAATACTAAATTCCAAATTATTTCTAAAAAAAAAAATATGGAAAATTTTTATATTATTAACAAAGCTGGAAAAGTTTTACTTTCAAAAAATAGTAATTATTTATTTTTTAAAAATTAAAATAGAAAATAATTATTTATTTTAATATTATTTTATTATTATATATATTTTAGTATCTGGAAAGAAATTAGATGAAAAGTATGCAAATATATATTCGATTATTTGATTAGTAATATTAAAATAGCAATATTAATAATTATAATTTGACTATTCAATATAAGTCTTTTTCTTGGATTTTCATCATCAACATCAAATTTTTGTCAATCGTTGTTTGAAGAAAATATTAAAGAAGTTATAACATCAGATAGTAAAATATTATTTAGAGAAGTTGGAAATGTAATATAAAATAATATTTATTATAAAAGGCAATTATAATTAATGTTTTTACAGTAAGAGAATAGAGTATAAAAGAGTAAAAGTATCAATATATTTTTTTATATAAATGATAAAAAACAGTATCTTTTTGTTCTTCATAGTTCATTAAATATTGGAAGTTATGTTTTAAAAACTATTATAAAAGATATCGAAGAATTGTGCGAGGTTTTTATAAATTTCGATAATAAAACATTTATTAAAATATATAATAAATATTTTAATAAAGTTGTATCTATTATTATATATATATAATAAAAAAGTTTATTTTTGGAAAATCATCAGAATGGAATAATAGCTTTACTGATTTTAATGGAATACAGGTAAAATTAGTATAGAAGTTAACATATTAATATTCTAAAATATAATCACCAATATTTAATAATTAGCGAAATATATATATTTATTCATGAAAATAGGACATTTTGTGTAATCAAATGCTAGAATTAAGCCCAACGATTATTGTTAAAGGAATAAAAAAAGTAAATTAATATAGTAACTTCATTTATTATAATTGATCTAGTATTAATATTGAATAAAAATTAATAAAGGAATATAATTATTTTATTTCATCACTGTATAAATATAATTGCTAGATTTCAATAGAGGAAAATGTTCAAGAAAGATTAGATAAATTATTGTCAGTATTTGAAAATCAAGATGGAATTTGTAGTAATTCTTCACTTATTATATTAGGGGAATCTATACTTCATAGTAGATTTTCATTACATGAATCAAGAATGGTCATTTTATAATTATAATTATTTATAATATTATATTATATTATAAATAATCATATTATTAACAAATGTTTTTCTATATATTGTTATTAATAGATTTTACAATATTATAAAGCAAGACCTATTAGCACCCAAAAATTTTTATATATTCCAGTTTATTTACAAGAAAATTGGTGTAATCTCTATTTTGTTAAAATGCAAAGTTATATATTTGTTTTTAAATCATTTATAGATAAACCATTCAGCATTTTTAAGCAAAGTGTTGAAGAATTTAGAATATCTTTAATTCAATCTAGACTTGACATCCCAATTGAGGTTTTTACATTTTCAAATATTTGGATTTTTAATACTATAAATACACACACAAAAAAAAAAATAATAATAATGATATTTATAAATTATATATAAATTAATAATAAATGTATTTATATATATTATATATTATAAATATAATTGATTAAAAAACAAATCAACAAATTTTAAATAAACATAAATAATAGGAACCACCCGTATTATTAAGATTATTTGCCAAGAGAGAAGTCTTCGCCTTATTATATATAAATATTAAAACAGGAAATACAATATTCCCAAAACTTCGCCCTGGTCCAGAAATTCAACAAAGAGAAATTATAAATATATTTTGGAACTTTTATCATCAAACATGGTATAAAAATCATATTTTACATCAAAGTTATTTTAATTTATTACAAAATTAAATTATATAATATATATAATATATAATATAGTTCACTTATAAAAATTCCAGGTGTTAATGAAATATCAATCACTAAAGATCAATATAGGTTTTATGCAAAGTAAATACAATAACTATATAATTAATATCAACATATATAATTAAATATATATATAATTTTAACACAAATATGATAAATATAATATATATATTTATTAGGACAGAAAATATGCATAGAATTTTCATACTGTATCCTTTTATTATATAAAACATTATTATAATTTTATTTTTTTAATATCTGTAATTTAAATTATTCTCAATTTATTAAAAATATAACTATTAATACTTAGTTTTTCAAGTGAATATATTAAACCTGAAAATATTGATACCGCTACAAACGAAATTCTAAGAAACATAAAGTTTTATAAATAAATTAAAATATAAAATCATTAATATGTTTTACTAAAATTCTTTGGTATAAACATATTAAAATATACCAATGTTATAATTACTATATATAAATAAATTAAAATATAATTTAACTTTTTATAAATAAAAAATAATTAATTCATAATTATTATATAAATTTGAATTTATATGTATATTAGTTATTATTATTATTATTATTATTTTTTATATTTTGTGGGTTACATTTTGAATTTAAGTTTTTGTAATACCTTTAAAATAATTCTTTTTACATTTTGTAACCAAAATTTATTAAATATTTCATTATATCAAAGAAAATATTCATATTATTTTTAAACTCCGATATGCATAATTTATGTGCCATTTTTTAAAATCTTTGAAAAATTTACTACTTTATATTAGAAATTATTTTATTTAAACTATAATACTTTTCAAAAAAAAAAAAAAAAAAAAAAAAAAGAAAATGTACATTTTTGTACAATAAACTTATTAATATTTTTGTCCATAAACAATAATAATTAAATAAATAAAAAAAAATTATTATTTAAATTTTTAAGAGATATATAAAATAAATATACAAAAACTCTAATATTCAATTATACAATTATAAGCAGGTTGTCTATAAATTTTATATAAATTATAAAAAAAGAGAAAAACATAAATCTAGATTTATTGAAAAAAATTAATTACATACATAAAATATTTAATTAAAGTATTGATTTAATGAGGGCATTTTTATCTTGGAGTGATACTATTAATGACCATGAAGGAAATCAACAACCTATTTATGATATTGCTTTTTCTCCAGATGGATCAGAGATATTAGCAGCTGTAGGAAATCAAATATTAGTTTATGAATCAAATGAAGGTAGCTTAATACAAACATTGAAAGCTCATAAAAATACTGTGTATTGCTTGGATTATTCTCAAGATGGAAAGCAATTTGCTTCAGGTGGTGCAGATAAAGATGTTATTATATGGAATAATAAATATGAAGGAATATTAAAATATCATCATAATGACCCAATTCAACATTTATCTTTTAATCCAGTTTCAGGCCAAGTTGTTAGTTGTACCTTGTCAGATTTTGGACTCTGGTCTGCTGAACAAAAATCTGTTATAAAACATAAGGTAATAAAAATTTATTAATATCAGTAATATATATACATATACCCAATTTATAATATTAAAAATATTCAAATTAAAATATTATATATTTTTAATAAAAACTTAATAAAAATAAACAAAAAAATAAAAATAATTTAAAATAGGTTCCATCAAGAATTTTATGTTCGTCATGGACAAGTGATGGTCAATATATAGCACTAGGTATGTATAATGGTCATATATCTATAAGAAATAAATTAGGGGAGGAAAAAATAAGAATTGAAAGAAGTACATTACCAATATGGGCATTATCATGGAATCCAAACCCACATAATGATCAACAAATATTAGCAGTTACAGATTGGTCAAGGAAATTATCATTTTTTCAGATAAACGGTAGGCAAGTTGGTCGTGATAGAGTTTTAGATTATGATCCATGCTCAATTTCTTACTTTACAAATGGAGACTATGTTGTTATTGGTGGTTCAGATAATAAAGTTTCATTATGGACGACTGATGGTATTAATATTGGAACATTATGTGAAAGAAATAGTTGGGTATGGTGTTGTAAAGTTCGCCCAAACCAAAATTATGTTGCAGTAGGTTGTAATGATGGTACTATTTCAATGTATCAAGTTGTATTTAGTACAGTTCATGGCCTTCATCATGATCGTTATGCTTATCGTGATAATATGACAGATGTTGTTATACAACATCTTTCTACAAATCAAAGGGCAAGAATACGCTGTAGAGATTATGTTAAGAAGATTGCAGTGTATCGTGATAGATTAGCTGTTCAACTACCAGAGAAAATTATAATTTATGAGCTCTTTCATGATGATGCTACAGATATGCATTATAGAATTAAAGAAAAAATAATAAAGAAATTAGATTGTAATTTATTAGTAGTTACATCTGAACATATTATATTATGTTTAGAAAAAAAATTACAAATGTACAATTTTTCAGGTGAAAAAGAAAAGGAATGGAATTTAGAATCTTTGATTAGATATATTAAAGTAATTGGTGGTCATAAAAAACAAGAATGCCTTTTAATTGGTTTGAAGAATGGCCAAATTCTAAAAATATTTTTAAATAATACTTTCCCTATAGAAATAATGAAATTAGAATCTGCAATTCATTGTCTTGATCTTAGTTTATCAAGAAACAAATTAGCTGTTATTGATGAACAATATATTTGTTCCGTATATGATTTAAGAAACAATACTTTATTATATCAAGAACCTAACGCTAGTAGTGTGGCATGGAATATGGAAAATGAAGATATGTTATGTTATTCTGGAAATGGTTCACTATATGTAAAAGTTGATGATTTTCCAAGTTATGAGCAAAAAATGCAAGGATTTGTTGTTGGGTTTAAAGGAACAAGAGTATTTTGTTTGCATGTTTATTCCATGTCAACAATTCATATTCCTCAAACGGAGTCATTAGAATGTTGTATAAGGAAAAAAGAATTTGATAAAGGTTATGGTATAGTAACATTAGGTGTGACAGATGATGACTGTGAAAAATTTGCATATGAAGCATTATTAAATTTAAATCTAGATATTGCTAAAAAAGCTTATATTAGAATAAGAGATTTAAAACATTTAGAATTAATACAAGTTATTGAAAGAATGTTAAAAGAAGGAAAATATAATAAATATATAATAATGGGTGAAATTATTGCATATGAAGGAAAATACTCAGAGGTAAAAATATAAAATTAATTATATTATTATAATATCTACAGTGATATTTAGTAGCATAAAATTTCTATTAAACTAAAAAATAAATATTAATTTGATATTTTACTTTTTATTTTTTTAAATTTCTTTATCTTATTGAAAATTCATTAAATTGTGAAGGCTTCTCAATATTTTGTAAAAGGTGGTGATCCACAAAGAGCTATTGATATGTATACTTCATTAAATAAATGGACCGAGGCAACCAAGATTGCTCATGATGCAAATATTAATATTGAAAGTATATTAAAAAAAAAGGCAATTATGCAACAAAGTACTAATGACGATTTAGCTGCAGCTTCTACATATATTGAAGTTGGTGATTATATAAGAGCTATAAATATTTTAGGATCTAATAAAGCATTTGATAAATTAATTGAAGTTGTTCATTTAATTGACAAATCAGAGAAAAAGGCTTTAAGCTTATGTGTTGATTATTTTAAAAAAAATAATGAAACAAATTATGCAATGGAAACTTTAACTAAAATGGGTGATATAGGTCATCTTCTTAATTTACATATTGAATTACATAATTGGGAGGAAGCTTTTAATATTGCAGAGACTCATCCTGATATTGCTCATCAAATTTATTTACCATATGCTAATTGGCTTTCTATTAATAATAGATTTATTGAAGCGCAAGAATATTTCAGAAAAGCCAAAAAACCAGAAGAAGCTTATAAGGTTTTAGAACAATTGACCATAAATTCTATTATTGAAAAACGTTTTGATGATGCTTCATATTATATTTGGATTTTATCTCAAGAACATCTTGAAAATATACCAGATCATCTTTCGTATGATGAATTATCAAATACTGATAAAAAATCATTAAAAAAGTTTTATGAATATCAGAAATTATCAGAAATATACTATGTTTATTATTTTATTCAGAGATATATCGATGAACCATTTACTCCACATTTACCAGAAGCATTGTTTAGTATGTCTAGATATATTTTGAATTATGGTAATAAGCATAGTTTACCACATGGTATTTCAAAATTATATGTTTTATATGCATTAGCTAAAATATCATCACAATTAGGTGCTAGTCAATTATCAAAAACTATTTATGAAAAAATGCAGCAATTAAAAATACCTGATGAATGGAAAGAGTCAATAGATCTAGGAACTGTACTTTCTAGAGGAAAATTAAATAACGATAAAGAAGAGTTAAAATCTGTATGCTATCAATGCTCTTTTGTCAATCCACTTCTTAATCAAAATGGGAATGAATGTTCAAATTGCTTTGAGCCATTTATTCATTCTTTTTATTCATTTGAAAATTTACCTGTCGTTGAATTTTCATTAAAGGATGGAATTACGGAAGAAGAGGCAATACAACTGATAAATAAAGATATTTATATAAGGGATTTAGCAGATTCAAATGAAAATGTTCAACAAATGAAAATTGGCAATGATAAAGAAAACGATTTATTTTTAAAACTTCTTGCAGGTGCAGGTAGAGAAAATAGGGAAGAATATAAATCAATTGAAGTTGATAGGGAAACTCTAAAATCAATGAATAAGCATGATGTTTATATAAAGAATTGGAACAAAAAATGTATACCTATAAAGTTCTACAAATCAGTATTAACAGACATTTCTATAACGGTTTGTCCGCTTTGTAATCATTTCTTCGAATCAACTGAATATGAATTTTCATTATTACAAAAACAAGCTTGTCCATTTTGTAGAAATAAAGTTAATAAATCATAAATAAAGAAGAATTATATATATATTATTAATTAAATATATATATTAAAAATAAAATAATAAAATATAAGTATATAGGCATATAATATATATTAAATATTATATAAAAATTTAGTTTATATTCTAATAAAAAGATAGAAATTTTTTTATTTTAAAAAAAAACAAATGAAAAAATAGAAAATTTTTTTTTGCATTGTAAAAAGATCAAATATTTATCTTGTTTCAATATTTAATCCAATATTTAATTCTATATATTAATTTTAATTAATATATTTCTTTTAATAATGTAATTAAAAAACTGTTAATCTTTATTAATTTATTTTTTACAATTAGAAAAATAATAGTCAATAAATTAAACAAAATTTAAATTATTCTTGCATTGCTTGACCCTTTAAGCTATTAATTTTTTCCATATCTATATTGAGTTCGGGGTTTGTAATAGATAGAGATTCGTTTTCTACCTTAGAACATTCATTAATCGAATTAATTAAATTCAAAGATTCATCAGGTTTGTTAATTAATTCTTCTACAGTAAGATTTTCATTTCTTTTAATTTGATTTAACTTTTCTTTTTCTTCTTTTTCATGTTTTAATAATTTTTCCGCTATATTAGCCCAATTTTCTGTTATATTCCTAAAATAAAATAATAAAATATTTTTATATCAATATACTAATATTATTACATATTACTTAAATAAAAACAATATAAATCATTACTTAATTATGTCAGTTAATTTCTTAATCTTATCATTGTTTTCCCCAACTTCTATGTAGTTGTCACAGTCTTTCAGAGAAGAATTGAATAGATATAATTCTTGTAATAATTGCGATAATTCTTTTTCATTTTCATCTAATGCTGAATGAGAATCCTTGGAAACTTGAGCTAACACTCCCGTCATCCACGAGAGCATATTTTGATTGATTTTTTCGTTTTCTTCTTTTTGGAATTCATAATCTGAATTTAGTATTTCTCTAATATTGGAGAGCCATGAATTTATATTTTTTGGAACTTTAGTCATATCTGATTTTGAAGATATTCTTAAATTTGCTAATATTATTAAGTAATTTTATTATATATTAATGTTAATCGAATACTAAAATAAAATTTATAATATTTTTAATATAAATATTATTATTACAAAGTATATTATTAATTTGTGATTGCCATTGATTTAAATAATCATTTAATATATGTTTATCTTGTTGAGAAAGTTTTGTTATTGTGCCTTTTGAATTTAAATAATTAAATCTATATTAATATTATTGCATTGTAAATCAAAATATAAGAATATTAATATATAAAACAATGTATTATATTTTTATATTTTTCTTCTTTTTTTATAAACATTTTGATTATAGAAAATATACCTATCCTCGACTTGATTTTGTAAGCTAATTACTTGACTTGCCACACCATCTTCACCAGTCACTCTGACTTCTAATTTTAAATACCATTCATCAATTAATTTTATTATCATGTTTAGTTTATCAGTTATTGGTGCAAATCTTTTTCCATTTGTTGATTTTTTTAATTTTCTTAAATATACATATGCGTATTCACACCATTCTTGACTAATCGATCTGGATAACTTAATTTTTTCTGATATAATAATATCTTTATCACTCGTGAATCTTGTTGACACAGATGTAGTCATATTTATCCAATCTGATAAACTCTTCATTAATACAGAATAATCAAACATATTAATATTTTTTGAAAATTCTGTTTCATTTTCGGTGTCATTTGAAATATCAAAATTATTTTGCATCAATGTAATTTCATGAGCCAACTTGGTAAGAATCTCAATGTTATTATCATCTTCTTCAATAATAGAATGAGATAATTCTATTAATTCTTGACTCCATATATCAATTTTTTTATCTAATTCATTTATTGATTTAATTTTCTCATCATTAATAAAAGATATAATTTGAATTGATGATAGTAAACGAGTATTACAATAGCTTTGCAATTGTATAATCTCAGGGAAGCCATGTTCTCTACCAATACGCAAGGCTAAACCAATTGCTAGATTTGTCCATGTTCTTTTTTCATTCTCCGTTAATTTATTATTATCTTCTAATCTATTTCGTTGCATGCGATATAACTTTTGATATTCCTCTAATACCAAGTCATTACCATCAGACTCCGTAAGTATATTTAATAATTTATTTTGAGCCTTTTCAGCTTGTTTACTAATTTCTTGATCATGAATTTTTATTTCATCAATTTCTTTTATTAGCTTTAATATTACTTCTTTTGATCGCATCAATTCTGATGCGAGTCTTTCACTTATCTTTCGCTGAGCAATAAGCTCTGTATGAACATTTAATATGTGTTCTGGGATTTTAGAAAACATATTTGAATATCTTTTTCGTAAATATGATAATAGTTCACCTCTTTCATTCATTTGAATTGTAACTTGTCTAATCAATTCTTCAAATACAATATCATAAAGTTGTTGCTCTTCTTTTATTATTTTTAAAAATGAGTGCATATCAGTAGGATAACAAATATCATTTCCATTATGGTCAATTAATCCTTTCTTTTCAAGTGATTTTAGCATTTCATATTTTAATAATATTACTTCTTTCCTTGAAACAGGATTTAAAGATGGGTATGATATATTTAAATTCTATTTAATATATGAATTTATGACAATAATAATATCAACAACAAAAACAAAAAATATAATAATAATAATAATAATAGTAATAAAATATAAGTCTTATTTAATTTTTAATATTAATTATATATATAAAAATAATTTCTTAACCTCATTAGAGTTATTTTCTCTTATTGTAACGAAATTTAGTTCTTTTGAATTTAAATCTTTTGGTATAGCAATTTTAGTTACTATATCAATTTCTTCGTCATATAAACTATTCTTTATATTATTACCAGGTATTGTATTAATTTTTGGAATTATATCATTAATAATAGAATTTAAATGATTTTCTTTATTTTTATCAGTGTTAGGTTTTCCTTGAATTTCTGATACATTATTTTGGACATCATATAAAAATGCCAATTCTTTCCTTAATTTGTTGGATCTATTTTTATTTTGTAAATGAGAAATTTTTGCTTTAGTGATTGGATATTGAAATGCTGGTGCTTCAATAGGCGATTTAGTTTGTTTCATTTTTATTTTTCCAATTGGTGATGACTTATTCAAAGGTGAAAGATTATTTTTTAATTCATTATTAAAGAAATCATCTTCTTTTATTGTATTAGTTTTATTATCATTTGAAGTATTTATTTTATTTTTCACATTATCATTGCTTTCTGTATATTTAGAAGGTACATTTAATTGGTTATTATTGTCATTATAATTTAATTTTATTTCTTCTGTTGATTTGATATTATTATTTTTTGATGATGTTATTTCATAATTATTATATAATTTATTTTCTATTATATTATTATTTGTATTCAATGATGGAAATTGATTTACTCCAGTTTCATCTTTATCTAACTCTTTTTTTGATCCTTTATTTTTTTTTTCATGCTTATGCTCTCTTTTTTTTTTATTTAAATTATTTGTAGAATATGCTACAACTTGCCCATCCTTTTCTATATTTGCTAACTTTTTAATATCATTCAGAAGACCTGATGGTATAAAAGACATTCTTTCTATTAAAAATAAAATTTCGATGTTTTATTAAAATATTAAATTTCAAATTTACAAATTAAATAAATATTAAATATTAAATTACTGTTTTCAAAAATCGCTAAAATTAATTTTTATTTATTTATAAATAAAGTTATTTATTTATTCACAAAATTTAAAACAATGATTTAATATAAAATAAGATTTTTAAAAAAAAAAACCTAAATAATTTGGATAAAATCAAAGTTTGCTTTATTTATATATATAATTATATATATATACATTTTTTTTATTAAAGATAGCAATAATATAATAGTAAAATAATAGTTTTTTTATTTACTATGTGGTATAATATTAATTAAAAGGAATTTCCGATTTATTTCTATATTTATTAGATGTTTCTGTCAATTGGCTAATTACTAATTTTGCATAATCACTATGTAATAATCCCTCTCTTTGCAATGCTTCTGTTACTCTTATTCTAAAATTTAACAATAATAACAATATTGTATTTAATAAAAATTTGATATAATAATATTTTCATATAACCAAAAATTAATTTAATATACCTTTTGTCTTTCATAATTTGTTTATCAAAATAACCATTAATAATAAATAACCTATCCTAATATAATTAGATATAAAATCTTAATATTGAAAAAATATATAATTTTTAAAATTTGTATATATATTACTTTATCAAGTATTGATTTTGATTTTAATGAAGAGATAGTTGGTTTTTTTACTCTTTCTGGATCTCTTTTTTAATAATTTAATATATAAAATATAAAATGAATATAAATATTATTATAATATTAATATTAAAATATAATAATTAAAATTACATTTCAGCTGAAATTCTAACCATAGCTCTCAATTTTTCTAAATGTAATTCACGTAGTTGTTTCATTTTATTCTCCTCTTCTTTTTTTTTTTTTTTTTCTAAAAGATGATTTTTATATTCATTTCTTCTAAAGTCTATTCTTTCTTGATTGTACTTTCAAAATAGATATATTAGAAATAAATAAATTTTGTAAACTTTAATTTATAATATTTAAAATATTACTTTGGATATCTCATTTTGTTTTATATCTTCAAGTTTTTTAGCATATTCTTCTTCCATTTTTCTTTTTCTTTCTCTTTCCTCAATAATTTGATGATATTTATTTAATCGTTGTTGATTTTTAAATTTCCTTAATTCCTTTTTTTGGCTTTCAATTTTCTTAATATAATAATATATTAATTTTTATATATTTAAGATTATTTGATTAAATATATTATACCTTAATTTTTAAAATTTCTAATTTTTTGAAGCTCTCTATTTTTTCTTCTTCTTTTAGTTTTTGTATTTTTTCTTCTCTCCATTTTTTTAACTTTAAATGTAATTTTTCAATATATTCTATTTGTTTTTCTCTGCTTTTATTATTAATATTTTTATTTTTTATGTCTTTATTGATGTTCTTAATATTATTAAAAAAATAAATTTATTAACATTTATATTTTATAAACGTAAATAATTATTTTTAATAATATTACATTAATACTATTTATAATTTCATTCATCATTTCATTCCTATGAGTTATAAATGCTTTTATATTACTTTTGTAATTATTTTTTTTCCTTAAATACTCATGATATATATCTATCATGTTCTATTAATATAAAAATAAAAATTTTTAATATTCTTAAATAATTTTTAAAAAAAAAAATATTATAAATTAAATATCATACAGCAGCTATGCTTTTGTTAGTATTTAATTCATTTGAAATTCTTTCTTCTAATAAAATAAATCTTTTATTTGATGATTTCATATATTCTTCATTTAATTTTTCAAGTAATTGAAAATCTTGTATTATTTTCTTATTTGGACGACTTTTATTTATATCGTTTATATTATTGGTAATAAATCTAACATTTTAAATCAATATAAATTTTTCATAATAATATATAATATAATAGAGTTTATATAATCATTACTTGGTATATTTATCATTGCAAAAATTTTTAAATTCTTCATTAAGACATGTTAAATCTAAAAAACGGCATGGTTTTCCTATTTCAATATCAAATATCCAAGGATTGTTATTTCCAAAGTTAATATCATTTTCATATTTATAATATATGCTTGAAACTTGTGAACTTAGTTTCTTTTCTTCTTCTTCTAGCTAGATATTAAATAATTTTATGTTAAATATTTATTTAATATTAATATTAATAATTAATATATAATAATATTTATAATTACTGAATTAATTTCTTCTTTAAAATTTTCATTTATTTTTGAAATATTTTCTTTTAGTATATTATTATTAGAAAAAAATTGTGACTTCATTGATTTTGATATTGACAAAACATTAGTTATGGTACCTTTTTAAAAAATTTAATATTTTTAGAATTTATATAAATTTCTTATATATTTTATATTATTTATTAAATACCATTTTTATATTTTTCATATTCATTGTTATTCAAAGTTAATTCATTAATATAACTATCAATAATTGCTATTAAATCATTATTTGTTGTATTTATTATTTGTTTTTTTAGAATATTTAGAATATCATTTTCTATTTTATTTCTTAAAAATTTAGAAAGTTATATATCTTAAAATTATTATATAAAAACTACTCATAAATATAAATATGCATTAAACATAATTTATAATTACTTTAAATTATCATTATATTTTAAATAGTTTATCCATATCTTTTTATGAGTATTTAATCCATCTAAACTTTTATTAGCATTAGATAAATTCTCATATTTATTTATCTATTGTTATAGTATTAATTTAATTGTTAGAATTAATGGAAAATAAAGTATTTCATAATCATTTTATTTATTAAACCTTTTGAAGAATTAGTTTATTACTATCTTTCTGATTTTTTAAAAATTTTTTATAACAGTCATAATAACTTGAATTATCATAAGATGATTCTTTTATATCTTTAAAAAGTTTTGAAAATGATTTATTTTGGATTTGAATTTTATTCCTATCCATATTTTCTTTATTATTAGTTTATTATAATAAACTACTATATTCATTTTTTAAATAATTTTCTATTTAAATAATTTAACAAATTTATTCGGAGTTGATAAACTTTATTATATAAAAATATATCATCATCATTACAAAATTAATTACATATATATTTATTTATTTTTTGTTAGTTAAATAATAAAATATCATTTACATTTTCTGATTTAGTATATATAAAATTTTAAATTATTTTAAATAAATAGATATTAATATATAAGTAAATGAAGTAACTAATTATAAATTAATATTCCTGTTTCATGAAGAATTACTCTTAAATTATGTTCGAATAGAATTGACCTATTTAATTTTATTGCATCAATGACTTTTTCATCAGTAATTTTGTCAAAGACTTGATATACAGAATTCATTATCTATATTTGTTTTTTAATTATTAATATTTATTTATTGATATATAGAAAATATAAATATTTTTTGTAATTAAAATTAATTTAATAATAATAATAATAATAATAATAATAATAATAATAATAATAATAATAATAATAATAATATAATAATAATAATAATAATAATAATAATAATAATAATAATAATAATAATAATAATAATAATAATAATAATAATAATAATAATAATAATAATAATAATAATAATAATAATAATAATAATAATAATAATAATAATAATAATAATAATAATAATAATAATAATAATAATAATTGTATACCTCATATTTTTTTGGGGAAAATTTATACAGATGTTTTATATCATGCTCCTCCTCAAGTTCAATAGCCAAATCATTTTGTGGAATATCTGTTTTTAAGTCATTTGATGCGTTTGTATTTACAGGCATATTATTCATTGTTGATGTACTTGTATCTTCAGGGTTTTCAGGATTTTCATTCAAAACTTCATTTATTAAATCTTGCTCATTTACAATATAACAAATTTGATATTTATTTTCATCTAATATATATGACGCATCCATAACAACAGATAGCCATATTTCCTAAATATAAATAAAACTAAATTAGAAATCTTTTTATTTTTTAATTTTAATTAAAATTTTAAAATATTAATATTACTTCTTTATTATCTAAATCATCATCACTTTCATCATCTATTAGTTCATCTTCCATATTATTTGGATCGAATAATTCATTATAACTATTTTCAATATTATCATTACTATTTTCAATATTTCTATTTTCATTCTCCTTATTATAATCATCAATAATATTATTACTATTATAATCACTTTCAGTCATTTCTTTTTCTTTTTTCTTTTTTAATTCTTCTTTTTCTTTAAGTTCTTTATCATATAAATATTTTGCTCTTTTTTCAATTATATCTGCATTTTTATTTCGCATAAATTGAAATATTACTTGTGATGTCGGACTTTCACTATTATATTCACATTTTCTAAAGTTAAACATCGGTAAATAATTACTTATTCCAAGTATACAGTGTTTCTCAGCTTCAGGATTCTTATAAAGTTTATATATTATAATAATAAATTAATTATTAATGAAAAACTAGAATGGTATTATATGAAAATTTACCTTAATTATGTTATCATTTAATGTAATTTCATCTGGATTCTTTGGACCTCTAAAATTTAAACCTATTTGTGATAATTTCTGAAAATAGATTCTCTTATTAAATATTTATGGTATTATATTATAATAATAAAAAAATATTTTATTTTATTACCATTAATAGTAAATTTGGATTATACCATTTCTCATTAAAATTTTCATTCATAATATTAATAATTGGACTTTTTAATCTACATCCCTTATTACTAATTTCCAGAACAATTCTATTTATTTCACCTTGAATTATTAATATTGCTAAATTTCTACTTTTATATTTTAATTTCCAATTAATAATAGGATATTCTGAATATTTCTCCTGTAAAATAATTTTATAATGTTAGTATTTATTTTTAATTATAAAATATTTTATTATATTTCTTCCTCACTTGGACCAGGGCGGCTAACTCAAAATTAATAGTTTTGAATTTAACCAATCCACTTTCTAGTATTAAATTATATTTTAATATTTTGATAATATATATATAAATAATTAATAGATATGTTTATATGTACTTTATTTTACCTATATTTATCGAAACATCAGAAATTCCTTCATTATTCCAAACTTTTTTAATAGGATCCCACTGCATAACTGTAGCTGTATCCAATATTTTGCATTCTGGAGGAATAAAGTAACTGACTTCAATAGACCACTGTGCTTGAAGAGAAGAATTCATATTTTCATCTATAATTTCAGTGTCTTCTGGAGGAGCAATTTCATAATTAACTCTTTTAACAACACCATTATTTGATAAAACTTCATTGAAAGTAATAATAAAAATTAAAATTAAAATCATTTTCATTTATTTAGTTATTTACTCATTTACCTGGTTGTATTATCCATTGATTTGTTTCTATTTTTGGTTCTGGTAATTCTAATAAATCTAAAAATAACAGTCCTCCAATAACTGCTAATTGTTCTTTATTATTAGCTTTATATAATTGTAATTCAGGTAGTTCCTCTCTATATATTAATCTTATTGATATTGATTCCATAATAATTGGTTTTGGTATTGTTATCAGTTGCCGTTTGTCATTAAATTCTATAGTTTTATATCTATAAATTATTCATTAATTATAATACTTATTAATACTTAAATTTATTATCAATTAACACACCTTGGATTTTTTGTTATATTACACCAAAGACCAAATTCTGATTTTGATATTTTTTTGGTAAATTGATAATTTTCATTTTGGTCAGTTAAGTCAGATGGTATATTCTATTTATATAAATATATTTATTTTTTTATAAATATTAATAAACTATTTAAAAAAATAATAGTTATTTTTTTAACTATTAATTTACCTCTAATAATAAATTTGATATTTTATCATATTTATTATTAATTATTTCATATATTTCTTTTAAATGATTATATAGAGTTTCTATATCCTTTTCATTCTTTTCATCTAATGCTTTTGTATATTCATTAAATATATCAACACATAATATCTTTTTTTATTTGTAATGATAAAATATCTTGTATTAGAATATTAAATAAATGCAATATAAATATAAAATATATAAAATAAAAGTTACAGATTCAACATCTGGTAATTGCATTTCTAATAATTCAGTATTTGGTTCATGAATATTATTGCAAATTGGTTCGTCTTTCCATACAGATATATATGAGTTTAAATCACTTTCATTTTTTGGATTAGGTATCTTACTACATTGTAAATATTTCTCCCACTTTAGGAAAAAAATAAATAATTAATAAGTTATGCATTTAATATTTTATTTAATAGTTTAATTTATTTATTACATTTTTTTCTATTGATATTTCATGTTTAACATTTTTATATAAATGATTGTATTCTGAATGAATTGATTTTATTTCTTCAGCTTGTTTTTTTAAAATTTCTTTTTCCTTTATATTTAAATATTTTTCATTATTTAATATAAATAAATAAATTTTTTAATTTAATTATTAATTAATATTATTACTTTTGAAAAAAATTCATCTAATAAATCATGTTCCTCTTTAGCTTTTAATTCTCTCAGTCGTTGAATTTCAAGTTCTCTTTGTCTTGCTTTAATTTTTTTTAAAAAAATATTAGAAAGAAGAAATAAGTGAATATAATTACATAGGTTTAACAAATATTATATTTTTAAAAAATAATAATTAAGATATATTTTAAAATATATATTATATGAACCTTCCTCAGCAGCTTTTGCTGCAAGTTCCAATTGTCTTTCTATATAATAAAAAATCAAAAACTATGATTAATAAATTAAATTAAGTATTAATTTTTTTTACATATTTAATTTAAATAATACCTCTTTCAAGTTGTTTTTTAGTCTTTTTTTTCCCTTTCTTTTGTTTTGGTGGCATTATTTTAAAATATTAACTCTTTTTTTTTTTTTAAAAAAAATACATATTTTTAAAAAATAAAATATTGAAATGTTACACAACACATTTTAAATTTTAATGTTTTTTGAATTTATTAAAGATTAACTCCGATTTATTATTTTTATTTTATTTTATTTTATTTTATTTTATTTTATTTTATTTTATTTTATTTTATTTTATTTTATTTTATTTTATTTTATTTTATTTTATTTTATTTTATTTTATTTTATTTTATTTTATTTTATTTTATTAACATTTTATAACATAAACATTTAGTCATTTTATTAATTCCTTTCACTATTTTATTTTATATTTTTAAATATAATATTACATTTCATTATATATATTACAATTAAGCTATTTTAATTTTTATTTTTTTAAATTATTAATTTTAAAAAATTCTTAATAAAAATTTATCTTTTATGATATATTTTCTGTTTTAATTTGAATCAGTACATAACATTTTTAGTTTTTCTACATATTCATAATATTTAATTTGTATTTCATCAATGTTTCTTTTTTCATTTTGTAATGATGTAAAATCATTTTCAACATTTATATTACTTAATGATCTAGCTAACTGAATTTGTTTTTCTTTTTCTAATTTTTGATATATTTGTTCTTTATTCAAATATTCCGAATTCATTAAATCTAATAAGAATTTTAATTGTTCATATGTGAATGGTCCTTGTCCATTATCTTCAATTTTTTTCATAAATTCCTAATAAATATTATTAAAATATTTATAATAAATATTATTTAATTATTCTTTTTTAAAAAAATATATTATTTCCTAATTTAATAATTTATTTTCAAATAATGCTATATACTTCTGAATCAAGATTTAATAATTCAAAATATTCCTTAGCAATATCCATACTTGATTCATATGAACCTGAGATACTATTTAAAACCTACATTTATATTAAAAATATGCGTTATGTTATTTGTTTAACGAAATAGTAAATTATTAAATAAATAAATAAATAAAGTAATTATTTTACTTGTTGAATTGATCTGACATTTCTACCTAATCTTAATATACCATATTTATTTATGCATTTTATATATTTTATATTAGTCATTAATATATTAACCATTAATGATCCTAAATCATTAAATAAAAATCTTATTTTATTTGGTTTTAATATTGATTTCATTATTTCTTCACATTTTGTTAAATCTTTATTAAGCATAAAAACGTAAGAATCAGGCTCTGGAATTTCATTATCGAGAAGAAAATTACCCTGTATTAATATTAGTAATTAGCATTATTAAAAATTATTTATTAATTTTATTTTAGCTTCAATTTTTAATTGAAAAATTACTTCTCTAAATGATAAGTCTAAATAAAACATTGAATGGCAACGTAATTCAATTCTCAATGCATATAAACACATTTCTGATAAACTTTGGAAACTACTTAATATATTATTTATACGACTTACATTTTTAAAAATAAAACTTTTTAATATTTTTACAATATTAATTCATTAAAATTAATATAAAAATCTTACTTTTGCATTTCTTCTGATATTTCTAAAAATACAGGTTTATCTTGTTTTGGTTGATGCATTTCAAGACTTTCATTTGAATTTAAATTCATTAAATCCTTATTATAATATATTAATAAATTATAATATTAATTTTAAATATTATCAATTTAATATTATAGATAATATATTAATACATTTATTTCCAAACTCGAAGTTGATGACATGATTTTTTCATCTAAAGAAGATTTATTAATTTTAATATTTTGACTCAATAAGCGTTTTATTTGGAATACGAGCCATTCCTTAATCATATAATTTGTATATATTTGTTTATATTAGTAATATTAATTATGTTTTTATATATCATTAAAAATTAAATTAAAGATTAAATTTCTTACGAGACTATGGTTTAAATTAGCTAAAGCTTCCAATTTATTATAATCGAAAATTAATTCACCTCTTTCAAACGATCTATCTTGTTTTAATCCTAATTCGATATTTAATTCCTATACAATGTTTATAATAATAAAATAAAATTTATTAATTTTAAATAAACTAATTAATAATATTATTTTTATATTAAAATTACTTCTTTTGCTAATTTTTCATCCAGATTCTTATTGATATTCAGATTCTAATTTAAATATAATTAATTAATAATTTTTTTATTATTTCTACTTATAATTATTTTAAATTTAAATACAAACAGATCTATTTAATATATTAGAATTTTGAGATAATAATTGAATAATTTCTTCTTCTTGGATCCATTTGGAACAAATTGTTTGATCATTATTTGTTATAGATTGATCACATGAAAGCAAAGCTATTATAATTTATATAGTACAAAAAATTAAATAAATAATAAGAATTTAAGAAATTTGATGTAATAATAATTTCTTTACATTTAAATCGTAGAACACATTTTTCATAATATTTGTTAATAATAGTTTCAATCATAAATATAAATTTTTCTTGATGAATTGGTACGTCATTTATAGTAGTACATAATCCTTTTGTTATAATTGCACATGAAACAGAGCTCTATAATTTATTTAAAAGAATTAGTAAACAAAGTAAATATTAATATGTATTAATAATATTTTCAACTTTTAATAGAGGCCATGGATATAATGATTCATTTAATTCCGCTTGGAATTCGTCTTCACCTTTATTTAAAAAGATTTTTAATAAAATGTAATATTAATATTAATGTTAAATATTTTTAAATGAAAATTAATAAAGTTTTCGATTATTACCAGATATATATAAATGAAAATATTCCATAACTTTTTCTTCCATCTGTGGTAAGAAAATATTACAAATAAAGTCATCTAAAAAAACACGAAAATCAGATATATCATCTTTTCTAAAATATTTATAAAATATATATATTTAATAATTTCAAAAAATTTTACTTAAAAAATATTAAAGTATTTTACCCTTTCGAAATCGATACAATATTTTCCATCTTTTCCATAAAATCGCATGTTGGTTTAAAAATAGCTAAGACTCTTCTTGAATCAGGATGAAGAAGAAGCTTATGACCAATGACTTTATGTGAATTTGAATACTTATCAATAACAATCAATGACTGGGAATGTGTATTTTCATCTTTTTTTTTAATGACTTCTTTTAAAATATTATCATAAACATTATTTTTGTTATAAAGATCGTTGGTTGATTTTGTAAAATCTTCATCTATAAACCTAAACAATAGCTAAAAATAAAATTAAAAAATAAACGTTTTTATGAAATTATAAATAAAAAACACTGTAATTAGAATCTATATTATATTTATATATACTTTGTTTCTCTCTTTATTTTTTTTTGCGTCTCTCAATCTTTCATTAATAGAATAAACCAAATTTTGGTATGTATTAACACCTGTTTCAGGTGTTGTTAAATAATCATATAATAAAGATCTAATCTATGTTAATATATATTATTAAGTTTTAACATTATTAGTTAATTATTATAATAATTATATTATAATAAAATTTTTAATATAATTATTATTATATATATATACTTCGTTTTGAACAGCAATCCAAACATCTCTGATTGTATATATTGTTGCTTTATTATTATTATTATTATTATTATTATTATTATTATTATTATTATTATTATTATTATTATTATTATATTTTATCAACTTACACTGAATCCCTTCTAACTTTATATTGATTATATTTTTATTAAGTTTATATAATGTTTAATAATATCATAATTATCATTTTTATTAATTGTATTTTTTATAAAGAAAAATTATTTATAAAATATATACTTTTAACATTTTTTCTGAGGTACTCAAAATAAATGCATGAATCTGAACAATTGAATCAAGTTTTGAATATAAAAGTTTTAACATATCTTTTAATAAATTTGACTTCGCTTCTTGTGAGTTAATACCAATTAAATCGGATATATTTTTTGATTTAAATATTATTTTTGAATTTTTACTTATATTATATGAATTTTCATTTCTATATAGTAATAAATAAATATATTTTAAAATTTATATAATATAAATATTAACATAATACTATTAATATTATTTTACTTTTTATCGATTTCGTTAATTGTTTTCTCAACCACACTATATAATTCAAGAGGAAGCCTTTGTCTAATTGTCTATATTATCATAATAAATTATATATTTTACATTTTTTAAAAGTTTATTATATACTATTTTTTATTTTTATATATTTACCTCTAATGCTTCTGGTAATTGCTCTAATAATCTTAAACATTCTAATATAATTTTCATAAAATTATTTGAATCTAATTCAGGATTTTTTTCTGGATCTTCTACAATCTTGATATTTATATAATTATTTATCTATCTATCTATATATATATAAACTTAATAATATTTCTTATACCTCTTCATTTTGATAGTTTTCATCCAATTTTTTATAGAACAATTTACTTGTATTCATAAGCTCTTTTTTATTTGTTTGTTATTTATTATTAGTTAATTATTAAATTCTTATTAATGTTATATTATATTTTTTTTGTTTATTTAATTCTATATATATAAACTATGTACCAATTTTTTTTCCTTGTTGGTCTTCTTTTTTAGTTGGTGTAATAACTTCATTTAATTTTATTTGACTTATAAATACAAAATCTAATTAATACTTAAAGTTCAAATATATAATATTAAAAATATTTTAAAATTTTTATTTTGTAATATAAACCTTTGAAAGACATCATTTCCATTATATAAATTATCTATTATATTATTATTATTTCATTAATTTATTTTTTTTAGATAAGTAATAAATAAATAATAATATTATATATGTACTAAAACAATTACTTTCATTATCTTCATTATTACTTTGAGTTGAACAAAATTTACTTTTTAAATAAATATGATTATGTAAATCTTCAATTAATGAATTATATATTGACTTAAATAATTAAAAAAATTAGTTTTATTAGTATAGATTAATTGTTTATTTTAACTTCATAATAATATAATAATTACAGCTTTAATAATATTCAAATCATGACGAATATCATCTAAAGCACCTATACTTTGGTAGTCAATATTATTAGCAATTTCAAGATATTTTAATAAATATTTTGTTGCTGTAAGATAATGTTTTGATGATATTAATTCTAATATTTTATCAGGAGCATCTCTTAATTCATCACTTCATAAAAGGAAGAAATAATATAAAATAATAAAATAATATGAAATAAAATAAATGAAATTAATATTACGAAAAAATATATTCAAAATATAAAGTGTTTATTATGTGGATGTTACATCGTATCAAGCATTTGTATCATTTCTTTATACTCGATGCTTTGCATCCATTGTTGCATTAAATCTGAGCGTTTACATTGTAATAATTCTTTGCAATGAATTAATTCTTCTTTCATTTCTCTTACTCTCTTTTGTGAATCTATAAAATTGTTATTTTTTGTTATTCTTAATTTTTCTTTTAAAAGGAATAAAAAAAAAAAAAAAGAAAGAAAATTATATAAATTTGTAAATATTAAAAAAAATAATAAAATTCTACCTGAAAGATTTCCTGCTACACTACTAAAAGTATGAATTGAGTTATTAAATGATAAATATGATTCTTTATAAAAATAATATATATAAATAAATTACTATAATTTCATTTAATATTTAAAATATGTTAAATTAAATTTTACCATTAACAATTATATTCATAGCTTCATCCAAATTTATTAGCATATTATTAAAATCCTCATAATTTCTTCCCAATGAACTTGTATCCAATAATGATAATGCTAATGAAACTGGATTAAACTTTATTGTTTGTTGAAAATAGAAAATATCATTAAAAAAATCATATTATTATACTGTTAATAATTAATTAGATATTTTATAAATATATGTATTTATTACTTCTTCATTTGTCATAAAAGTCCTGCATAGAAATTAAATAGTAAAACAAAATATATTTAATATTAATATTTAAAATAAAAATAGCAAAAAAATAATATTTTACCATTGAATATCTATTTTGGATAATAAATCAATTATAAAAGGATCCAAGCATTTATTTTTTTCTTCATCTTCAAATATTAATGATTTTATTTTTTTATCTTCAATTTTTTTTAAAAACATTTTACATATTTCAATAAAGCTTTTTAATTATATATAAATAATCTTAATTAAAAGAAATTTTATATGTTTTTAGAAATTCTATAATATTTATTAAAACATTTAAGTATTTTTTATTTAAAAATATTATACTTATTATTATTATTATTATTATTATTATATATTACATTATTTAAGTTTTTATTTTTCTTTTAAATATATACAATAAAAAATAAATATATTATTTAATTAATAATAAATCTTTTATATTTATTATTTATTTATTTATTTATTTATTTACTTATTTATTTATTCTTATATACTTTTTTAAAAAACTTATAAAAAAAAAATAGATATAAATTATATATATAAAAAATAAAAAATAATTAAAATATTAACATTTCCATGAAACAATTTTAATTTGAATTATGATTAATTATCAATATTATATTATTAATGTATTTTGAGAAAATTAAATAGATAATAATGATTAATAATAAGGCATCCATGTAATATCTAATTGTGATAATTTATGAGGATTAGTAGCTTGAGATATTAAATCTATTAATGTTTGATTAGCAGGTATTTTAAATGTATCATCATCATCATTTTTATTGTTCTCTTTATTAGAATCGTCATTATTTTTATTCTTATCATTTAACCCATTTGATAAATTATTCTTATTATTATTTTTGTCTTCTTCATCATTTTCTTCTTTATTTTTTGCATCACTATTTAATGAATCAAATTTCGATTTTGGTTGATTTCCTACATTTTTATCTTTTTGGTTTTCAATAAATGTTTTTATCTATATTTATTTTTTATTAGTAAAAAATGTTTATATAATATAAAGATTAATAATAATTAATAATTAGTACTAATATGATTAATGTTTTTTAATTTAAAATATTAATATATTACCTTTATTCTTTCCTGTTTGCATGATAATGATTCTGCTCTATGTTGAATTAAATTTATATTTTGAGTTATATAATTTCTTAATGAATTATCTTGAAGTGTTGGGTGCTTTTGGGATATATTTTGAATTGAAACTATTTCATCTTTAATAAATATTCCTAAATAATTTTCTAGTTCGAACTACAATAATAAAATATTATTTTCAGTTTTTTTAATCAAATTATAGTTTATTTTTATTTTATATTATAAAAAATACCTCTGGTTCAGTTAATGCTCTTGCAATTGACATCATTATATTAGTAAACACACCTTCAACACCAATAGGTGTAATAAATGTTTGAATATTTGGTGTGAATCTAAATGGTACTGGTTCATTTGATCCGAACAAGAATGTCGATGGTGATAAAGCTATATTTAATTTTATATATATATATTTTATTTTTATGTTTTAGAAAGAAAAAAAAATTAATTTTATAAATAGTTTTATAGTTATATTAATGTATTTATTAAATAGTTACATGGCAATAATTCTGTTGACCAAATATTTCCTGTTTCAAATGAAATATTTATTTTATGTGGATATCTATGAGCTATACTCATTACATATGACATAAATGATACAGCTGCCATTTGATAGGTGAACTGTTTTCTTAAAATAAATATATCAATATATTGTTTCATTTTTCCTAGAACAAACTATTAAAAAAAAAAAATATTGATAAAATGATTTTAGTTATATATATAATAATAATAATAATAAAGTTTATAATTTGATTACCTTTGTTAATACAGTATTAGGTACCATTGTTTCTTCAATTTGTTGTATAATCGCCATTTTTAAATTTATAACATCATTTTTCTATATTATTTATTAAAAGTAAATAATAATTAATATATATTTAATAATTTATTTTTTTTAGTGGTATTTAAAATATTGTCTACTTACGGTACGCTTAATAGAATTCTTTTTGTCTCTATTAATTATCTTATTAATACTATTTATATATAAAATTGTTGGATCATCCTTATGGAATCCTGATTTTTCACAATGTTTTTCATATATTTCTTGTAATGATAAATAAGATAAATCATCCTGAACCAATCTTACTTGAGGAGCTAATGGAACCATTAATGGAAGATGGAAAGCTATTTTATATTTTCTACAATCCTTTTTGCGTTCCATTATACTATTCATTATTCTAAATAATTGCACAATTCTTTCTTCTCTTCTGCATTGTCTTGCAGCTGGGTGTTGAACAACGAATGGATGTAAACTTCCATCATTACCCCTTAATGATAATCTACGATAGCATATTCCATGACCTCTTACTACATCAACAATTGATTCAAATTTATCAATTCTAATAAATTCATTATTACTATCTTTATGTAATAAATATTGACCAGGAATTTCAATATCATCAAACTTTTTATGTTCGAATTCCACTAAATCATGACTAAAGTATTCTAAATGTTGTTTTGTGTTTCTTAAATCTAATTGATATTCCAATTTATCACGCCAGTCTCTAAATTTTTCTACTAATTCTGTAATTGAAGGCTTGCTTTTTATAAAATCTTCTTCAAAAGCTTCTTTATATTTATGATGACCACCTGACATTGATTCATGGAATCTCTTTAAATTTGCTTCAGTACCTCGTGGTAATGATCGAGTATCTCCAAAATTTGTAATTCTTCCAACAAGTTGTTGAACTCCATCAGTTAATAATGCTACAATTAATCTATATATATCTTCATCTGGTGATGGTTTTAATTTTTGTATAATTTGATCAATCATTTTCTCAATTGATAATGTTAATAGAGGAAATGAAGTTTTTACTGTACCCATTATTTCTTCAACATATTCCCATGGTTGTTTTTTATTTCCAAATGATTGTGTCTGTTGAGATTGTATAGTGGTTGATCCTGAATTATTATTCTTAGCTTGAGAATCCTCCGGGTTTTGATGTAAATCTCTTCCATTATTCGATGTCATAGCAGCTTGTTTTTTAATTAATTTATAATCTTCCCTTGTTGTTCTTAATAAGAAATATAATGCTTGAGGGTATGCTTTAGCTATTTTTTGAATAATTATATTAGCACTTATTGCTTCTTTATTAGCTAAGCATGTTAATAACTGAGGAATATATATAATCCAATACCAATGAACATAATCACCTTTAAATTTGGTAAATATTTCAGTTAACTTTCCTTTATTATCATCAAAACTTAAGAGCCATAATATTCTTGCTATATATTTTCTTGATTTATAATTTTTATATAATCCTGAAGCCTGTAAATAACAACTTATCGCATATTCACCATAACTAATTTCATTTGGATGCTCTTTGAATAAATTATCATTATATATACCCCATTGTGCCCATGCTTTTGGAGATGCCATTTCAATTTTGGTTGCTGTTGAAAATGCCTCGTTTGCTTCAGAAATTAAATTTAGTTTTGATAAAAATTGCCCTTTCAATGTCCAAAATTCTGAAGTTTGTGAATCAGTGAAATACATTAAATTAGTATTATTAATAACATCTAATCCGGTAGCATAATCAATTGAGGATTGGAAATAGCATTTAGCTTGTTCTTTTAATTTATAAAAGGCTTCTTGGATTTCGATGTTTGGTAAAGTATATATCTTGCTTAATGAATTTACGCATATATCAGTTAATCCATGCTTTCTTGCTATATGAGCAAATCTATTAATGATCCATGCAGTTTCATGAAATCCACGATAAGTATATGAGCTTGCTGCATTGTTATTGCTACCACTATTGTTTGTATTTTGATTTAATAATTGAATAATTGGAAGGTAAGCTTTATTTATAGTTGAAAATATATGTTGTCTCCATGCAACTAAATCACTCCATAAATTAATATCTTCCCAATAATTTGGTAACCTTTCTCTCCATGTTTGTAAAATACCCTTCAATTCTTCGGACTTTTTTTCAATATTATCAACCTTTGTATTATTTAAATTCATTTTGATTTGATTAGCTTCATTTAATTCTACAAATTGTTGGAACATATGTAGTAAATTTATGTGTGAATATGAAACAACTTCCGGTAACATATGCCACTTCTTCAATGTTAATTGAACACCTTCATCATATATCTTTTTAAATTCTTCTAATTTATTGTTATTTTCAGTAGATTGATTTAATAAAAGAAAAGCTTCAAATATTTTTCTACGTGCTAATGGAACGTCTGAATAAACATTTATAGCTTTTTGTAGAAACTCACTTTCAGAATCCCAATCAGAAACTCTCCATGCACATTCAAGGAGTAAATTAGTATCACCTTCATGTTTTGCTAAATCTGTTAATATATCCCATTGTTGTAACTTCTGAGCACATAATATCCAATGATCCTCCCATAAATAATATTCAGATTCATTATATAAATGTGAACCTGATCGTGCCTTTTTCTGAGCAGCTTCATACATATATTGTGCCTCATTCCACTTTTTACATTGTTCATAAGAAATAGCAATATTTGTTTCTTGGAATAAACATCTTCTACGCCATAATCCATAAAAATAATCGTCTTCATTTAATTCTTCATATAAGTTTGCCAAAGCATCCATTGTACATTCTTTTATTTTTTCTTCATCTTTAGTAGATGACATTATACCATATTTTAAATCTGGAGTATTATTTTGTAATAATTCAATAGCAATATGCCATGCATTAAATGTTCTACCTAAATACTTAATTAGCTGAGGAGGAAGTTGA